>WHVD01000098.1:0-330891 GCA_015178975.1 Hysterangium stoloniferum | reverse complement strand
GCGAAGGCGGAAGAGAGATTCTCCTAGTATCGAGACTGCTGACAGAGTATGAGGGTATTCTGAGTCGATATTCTGATTGCCTAGTAACTACAATTACAGCGAGCTTCATATACAAGTAACAGGCGTCTAGAAAGTACTAATGGGGAGGAGGGCGGAAAAACGGCATTAACAATAAGCTTGACTAGGAACAGGAAGTTTATGATTAGTTCGGAGGCCGATGATAACCGAGAATGGAAATTACGATAAAAGGAAATAGTTCGAGGACTACAAATATAGTTAGACATATGTGGAACATAAGATGAGACGGATCAACATGATGAAAGGGACATATCAAAACATAACCAGACAGAAAGGCGTAGTCGGGTTTGATTGACCGGAGAGCATACGTCAGCGTCGGGGGTCCGACGGCTTCCGAGGTGTTGTATTGTCGGAGACGTATAACGAGGGTATTCCGTCGGGGGGCCGTCGGTTTTGCGGAAGGGTTACGACACAGTCGTAACAGTATCCCCTCATTTGGCCGAAATCCCAAGGAGGCCGAAAATCTAGATCGTGTACGTAAAACAACGTCGGTTACGGGTTGTGTGTCAGAACGTCATGTGACCGGTAAAATTTTCGCATATAAGAAATGGGAGGTTACAAGGCGCTTTACTCTTCAATCTTTCCTCCAAAACACAATGTCAATGAACACTGGGGCGAAGACCATCCCTGTGAGGCTGACGGTAACTCCCGCGTCGGGTCCGAGTGGGACGCTGAATGCACTAGAGCGTCGTCGCCAACTCGAGGCAAGGAAAAAGGCACGCGAGGAGGAGGAACGAAAGGAGATGGAGGAGCTGAAAGCGATTGAGGTGGCCGAGGCGGAGGAGAAGAGACGGGCGGAGGTGGAAGCTACGCGCAAGCGTCGGGAGGCTGATCTTGCGAGGAAAAAACAGCAGGAGGCCGGTCGGGCCCGAGAGGAGGAGGCGAGAAAGAAACGAGAAGGGAAGGTAAGTTAGGAGAAATACCGCACTGCGAATCTCTACTAATGTTTTCTTCTCAGCGAAAGGCAGTATCACCGTCGGTCTCCGATGAAGAGGACGAGGAAGATGAGGATGAGGCTGCGGGGCCTTCGAGCCCGAAGGTATTTATGCATATATATATTTTTTTTTGCTGTTACTGACTTTTAGTGATAGAGACAAAAAGGAGTCCCAAAGGCGGGGCCTGAAAACGATCCTAGGTGTAACCGCTGCACTGCTCGGAACCGGGCTTGCCATCCTCGGGCGAACGGTCGGGGCCGCACATGTCAAGAGTGTGCGAGTCAAAAACTTGGTTGTACCTACCCGGGGGCCGACGTGGGTGTGATCTACGGAGAGCGCCAGACAGACGCGATGGAGGAACAGAACCGCCTTATGCGGTTGTACTTCTCGGAGACCACTCGGTGGCGAAACGAGTCTCTGCGACAGCAGGGGCTCCTACAAGAGCAAATGCGACTGCTGGGAGTGGCTATTGGAGAACAGACAGCCATGTTACAGTGGGTCGGGGGGCAGCTCGAGCAGTATCTCGAGCTGCCTAGTTCGGACGAAGTTGAGCCGGTTAGGGCCTTGGAGGAAACTGGAGGGAAGGGAATATCGGTTGCCGTCGGTGAAGCAAGAGCTTCGGAGGCCGAGGAGGAAGGGGAAGTAGTGGAGGGTACTTTGGGTAGTTAGCAAAATAATAATTGATTTTATCCCCTTTTTTTTTGAAACGTGAATTGAAAATTGAAAATTGAAAGCATCGACTAGTGAGACTTGATGTTTGAAGAACCGGAGGCCGTCGGTTACCGTGCGAGGACTAAAGAGAGTCTAAAGGACCGGGCTTATTTGGATACGTTTGATGGAAAGCTAAAACAATTTCCGATGCATTGCCAAGTTCGGTGGCTAGAATCCAGGAAGTTTCTTCATCTGTACCTTCATAGCCAGTCCATTTGACCAAATAAAGTAACTTGCACGATCGCCTGCGATTGTCGATCTTGGAGTCTAGGATTTCCGATATTTCAAATTCGGGTTCCCCGTCGATGATCACGGGTGGGGGTGGTGGTTGTATGCGATCGGGTATACTGTTAGCAACACAAGGTTCTAACATGGATACATGAAATACCGGGTGTACTGCACGCATGTTGTCGGGGAGCCGAAGCGTCCATGAAAGCGTGCCGGCTTGTGCTATAACTTCAAAAGGACCTAAATATTTTTCAGAGAGCTTCTTAGAAGGTCTAGTGGTTCGGAAAAACTCGGCTTTAACGAATACTCGGTCTCCGATCTTGAAATCAGGAGGTGGAAGTCGGTTTTTATCCGCAGACCGTTGGTATCGTTCTTGAGCCATTGCGATAGTTTTACGAAGTTCTTGATGTAGCTCGTCAAGGTTTGTAACAAAGTCTTGAGCACGGGCGGATGCGAGATCGCATTCCGGGTGGATTGCGATGTTGGGGTTGTAGCCTTTATTTGCGAAGAAAGGCGAAATGCCAGTAGTGGCATTTGGTGCGTTGTTGTATGCGAATTCGGCCAGCGGTAGTAGTGATTTCCAATTGTCTTGTTGATAGTTGCAATAGACACGGATGTATTGCTCCAAGGTTTGATTCATGCGTTCGGTTTGTCCATCGCCTTCCGGGTGATAGCCCGAAGTGAAGTGTAACTTTATGTCTAGTGCTTTTCCGAGTGACCTAAAGAAGTGAGAGACAAACTCGGAGCCGCGATCGGATGTGACATGCGACGGAACGCCATGCTTGGAAAATACATGGGTAACGAATAATTCAGCTAACTGTACAGATGTTATCGTGTCATATGTTGGAATGAAAATACTTTGCTTTGAGAGCCGATCCACAACAACTAGGATTGCTGTGTGACCTTCGGATGCTGGCAGGTGCTCGATAAAATCCATAGAAATCGAGTTCCAGGGTTTTTCCGGTATCGGTAATTGTTTGAGTAGGCCATATGGTTTGTGTCGCTGTGATTTAGAGCGTAAACACGTAGTACAGGATTTACAATAGTGCTTAACAAAATCTCGGATGCCGGGCCATGTATATTCTCTTCTAATGAGTGAGAGGGTCTTATTGAGGCCGAAATGTCCTGAGATTGGGTGGTCATGCTTATGTTGTAGGATTCGCAGCCGAAGGGTGTCGGAATCCGGTACATAAATGCGATTGTCAAGTCGAATGAAACCTTGTGAGTCTAATGACCATCGGGGTTGATCGGGGTCGGACGGGTTATCGAGGTGTGCTTTGGTGACTGGGTCTAATGGAATTGCCGATAGTATGTCTTGATGTAACTTTTCGGTATCCATAAGGATAACACTTCGCAAGACTGGATGAATGAGGTAAGTGGCTCGGATAGATGCGGACAGTTGTTCCGATGAAAACATAGGTTTGAAATTATGCGGGTTAACTGTGGCGTAGTCGCTACTCCCCTCTTTAGGATAGACGTCCCATTGTCTAGTCATAGCGTCGGGTTTTCCACCAAGGCGGCCGGGACAGAAGCGGATTACCATGTTGAAAGCGGAGAGGTATTCGGACCATCGAGCTTGTCGACGGGTGAGAAGTTTTGTGGTTGAAAAGTAAACTAAATTTTTGTGGTCTGTAATAACATCTACCGGGTGGGCCGAGCCCTCCAAATAATGTCACCATGTCTTGAAAGCTTCAAAGATTGCGAGTAATTCCTTATCGTGAACGTCGTAGTTGAGTTCGGGCGCCGAAAATGTGCGAGACAGAAAAGCTACTGGGTGTACTTCACCATCGGTGTCCAGAATGGACAATATCGCGGCAAGCGCATAGTCCGAAGCATCAGTTTCCACGATGAGTTGAACGTCGGGTTTCCAGTGCGACAAAATAGGGGCGGATGTAAATGCACTTTTCAATTCCTGGAATGCCGATCGGCATTCGTCGGAGAAATTCCACGGGGTGTCTTTGCGAGTAAGACGAGTGAGCGGAACGGTAATTTTTGAGTAATTGTGAATGAAACGGCGATAAAAATTGGCGAAGCCTAAAAAGGACTGAATATCTTTAACCTTTCGGGGTTCCGGCCAATCTTGAATGACTTGAATTTTAGAGTCGTCCATGCGGAGACCGTCGGGTTCCATCATGAAGCCTAAGTATTCAACCGTGTCGACATCAAAAGAACATTTTTTACCATTCGCAAAAAGACCATGTTTTCGGAGTCTTCGGAGGACTTCACGGACGTGTTCATCATGAAGTGTAGGGTCTTCGGAGAAGATGAGGATGTCGTCTAGGTACACAATGACAAAGACGTCAAGTAGGTCGGAAAAGACGTCGTTGATAAAACGTTGAAAGACCGACGGAGCGTTGGTGAGGCCGAAAGGCATCACTAACCATTCAAAGGAACCATAGCGAGTGCGAAAAGCTGTTTTCCATTCGTCACCTTCGGCGATCCGAACCAAATGATAGGCGTGTTTGAGATCTATCTTTGTATAAATTCGGGCCTTTCGAGGGGCGTCGAGTAAATCGGAGATTAGTGGTAATGGGTACTTGTCTTTTCGAGTAATCGCGTTTAGTCCTCGAAAGTCAACGCAAAGTCGAAGGGAACCGTCTTTTTTCCGAACGAATAGGACAGGGGCTCCATAGGGAGACTTTGAGGGTCGGATAAAACCTATAGCCAAGTGTTCATCCAAGAAATCTCGGATAGCCGATAGTTCGGACTGCGAGAGAGGATAAACCGGACCTAGGGGCGGATGTGAACCATCTTCAATATCAATTTTCAAATCGTAAGGCCTGTGAGGGGCGAGTCGATCGGCTTTTTGTTTACTGAAGACATCTGCAAATTCATGGTATTTTTTAGGAACACCTTCTAAATCTGCGATCGGTTCGGTCACCGGGGATGCGAAGTGACCGGTGACTTCGTCAACTTTAAGATTGACTGTAAATGCTCGGGAGCCGTCCAGCTTGATGGCTCTCATAAAAGCTGCGGCGTTTATTAGAGAGACGGGCGGCGGAGAGCTCGGATTTGCCACGGGGGCCGGAGGTGCTGTAGAGGCCATATTTGCCGAAACAGGCGGAAACGGACCAGTCGTATTGGGTGCCGACGGGGTTCGGAAATGGATACTGCCCAATACCCAATCAATCAACGGATTATAGCGGGTGAGCCAGTTATGTCCTAGAACCACGGAGCAGCTTGAGTCCAACTGTGTTACAAAAAACGTAACTGTCTGAAAGGTTCCACACGGGAACCGAAGTCGGAGTTCGCAGGTTTGCGAGATTACGGAGTTTGAGGTACCATCAAAAAGTCGGAGCGGAATCGGATCTATTGCATAGGTTTTCAACTGATTTTTTCTGGAAAAACTTGTATCTATAAAACAATGGGTTGAACCTGAATCTATGAGAGCTCGAAAAGTGAAACTCCCGAGAGGTTCCGAAGTAAGATTTATGAACAAAGAATTAGGATCATACAATGCGGATGCGTTAAGATGACAATTTTCCGGTGTGCGAGGAGATTCAACGCAACTCTCCAACCGCACGGAATCCAGAGAGTTGCTTAATCTTTTTTCGACTCGGCAGCCGGCTTGGCCGGTTGTGAGGTCGTGGCCGTATTGGCCGATCGGGCTTTTGTGGCTTTTGGGCATGCAGCGACTCGGTGTCCGGGATCTGCACACAACAAACAAAGGTTGTTGTCCATTCGGCGTTGCTTTTCCTGTGGTAGGAGCTTGCCATCGGAGCCGAGTTTGCCAGTTAGGTCGGGTTTGTCTTTGTCTTGAGACTTATTCGACTGTTTGCCCTTGCCTTTTTTGTCGTTAGACCCTTTGTTTTCGGACTTCTTATTGGAAGTCGAGTTGCCAGTTATATTGGTGTTTTGGTTACCAGACTTGTTGGCATTTTTGTTGTCCGATGATTTTTTGTCCGACGGGTTTTCGCGACTGATTTCCGAACGTCGTTCCCAGTATCGAGCGTCTGCGTTTTGGGCTTTCAGGCGCATGAGAGGGAGGGTTTTCGGCTTGCCGGTCTCTCCTTTGGAAACTTCGTCTTTGAGGCGAGACGGAAGGCCGGAGTAAAACTGGTATCGGAGGGCCGAATCGCCCCAGTCGCAACGCGCGGCGAGGTTGTTGAACTGGACGATATAATCGGTGATGCGCTGAGTGTCTTTCATTTTGAGATTAGAAAGCGCGGTTTCTGCATCGCCAGTTTGGTCGTAGGGGCCGAAGTTGGTTTCAAGTTCCTCGACAAAGGCATCCCAATCGTGGAGCCAATCGGGGTCTTCAGAGGTGAGGCCAGAGAATGCGGGTTCGAACCAGGCTGCTGCGGAATCCTTAAGGTATGAGAGTGCGAAGTTTACCTTTCGGTCATCCGTTGCGAATGCAGCCGGGCGGTCCCGAAAGTTGAATCGACATTGCATGAGAAATGTCGGCAATTTCTTCGGGTTTGAGCCAGTAAATGGCTCGGGTTTGTTGACTTGGGTTTGCCCAGGTTCCTTTTCCTTGATATTGCTTTTAAGGAATTCATTAAGGGATCCTAGTGTACCTGAAAACAATTCCCATGTTTCTTCAGGGTCGAGAGCCGGTTTCTTCTTTGCAGACTTCTTGGAGCCACTAGCCTGAGGTTGGTCGCCATCCTCGGGTTCGTGTTCCAAAACTGGTTGATTGTTAATCTCCTCAGTTGCTTCGGGGTCGGTTGCTTCGGTTACTTCTTCAGCATCGCCGGTAATCTCCACAAAGCGAGATTCTTCGGAGGTTTCTGGTAACGGAGTTTTCTGAGTAGCTCGGGCTGTATACAGGAAAGGAGACTTGAGAGTGGAAGATTCTGCTTCGCCGCTAGGCTTGGCATTTTTCCTCGGAGGCATGATTAGACGGAAAATGCGAGTGTAAAATCAGAATATACTGTTAAGAACTAGAAACTGACTAATGTCGGTGGCCGACGGGGACCGATCGGAAGGACTTGGCTTCAGCTTATATGCTGCGCCCTCGCAAATATCCGTAGGTTGTCCTTAAATTTCGGACAGGCGAAGACTAAATCCTAAGAAGAACTTTTCGGCAAGACACCGATCGGAACCGAAGGAAAAGTCAGGTGTCGGGCCAAGGGGTCGGGGCCGAGAGTGGGCGAGCGCACGTGAAGGCGGAAGAGAGATTCTCCTAGTATGAGACTGCTATAGACGTATGAGGGTATTCTGAGTCGATATTCTGATTGCCTAGTAACTACAATTACAGCGAGTTCATATACAAGTAACAGGCGTCTAGAAAGTACTAATGGGGAGGAGGGCGGAAAACGGCATTAACAATAAGCTTGACTAGGAACAGGAAGTTTATGATTAGTTCGGAGGCCGATGATCACCGAGAATGGAAATTACGATAAAAGGAAATAGTTCGAGGACTACAAATATAGTTAGACATATGTGGAACATAAGATGAGACGGATCAACATGATGAAAGGGACATATCAAAACATAACCAGACAGAAAGGCGTAGTCGGGTTTGATTGACCGGAGAGCATACGTCAGCGTCGGGGGTCCGACGGCTTCCGAGGTGTTGTATTGTCGGAGACGTATAACGAGGGTATTCCGTCGGGGGCCGTCGGTTTGCGAAGGGTTACGACACAGTCGTAACACCTGTAAAGTTAACACTCGGTTTATTGTGTCTGACCTTCTTCTCTCCCTGTTGGTTTTCAGACTGTAATATAGAAGTAAATCTCACATTTATGCTGCAGGGTGATTCTGTGCACAATGTGGCTGAATTGCTCATTCCACTTTTGAACAAGGGGTTAGACTGCTGGTGTATGCCGGCAAAGCTGGTATGTCACATGTTACCGTCTTTTGAAAAATGAAGAGAACAAAATGCTCAAAAGTTTCCTCACTCTAGATTTCATGTGCAATTTCATTGTATATATATATATATTTAGAATCTGTGTATAGCTTTTAAAATGTGCTATACAGGGAAATGAGGCATGGGTACACAACCTCGATGGTCACCCTTTGCAGAAGCCTTCAAGAAAACACAGACCAGAAAATGGGTTACACTTAGCAGTGGGAAAGAGGCAGGTGATGTTCACTCTGTCGGCACCAACTATACCTTTGTAGTAGTGAATGAGGTGGGGTATGTGGTTGTCTGGTGTTTTTCCTGCCCAGGATTTGACTCATGTCCCCCCCCTGTTTATTTTAGACACATGGTTCCCTTTGATCAATCTGAGGCTGCGGCTGATCTTATTGTGAGGTGGATTGATAGTATCCCATTGACGTGGGCTAACAGTACTGTGGTGTGATGGATGGAATTAAAGGAAGGAATTTTCTCGGAGAGGTTGTGCATTGGAGTGGATGTTTGTATTTGATTGCTGTGTGTACTACTTATTACTATGTTATTGCAAATACTCTCTAATAAAAGAGTTCTCCTGCTTACTGTTATGACTGGAAATCCTGCCCGGACTCCAGGTACTAACTTATGTATATGCACCTGCACCCTATACGCACCCATTATCAGTTTACTGGAATTCCCACCGGACTCCGTATGTCAGACTCGTCTATGTTCATGTGAGGTATCAGCATTATCTCATAATGTTCTCTTAATTTTCTTTGAATTACTTAATATTTTCTTGAATTTTTATTGTATTTTTACTATGTTTATTGTGAAAAATAGGCCTTATTCCTTTTAACTTGACATAAATATTAGCATATATGGACTCATATTATGCTATTATTACTTAATTAAATTATTATAATTTTTAACTAATTATTTATATTTTATTTACTTAGTTATTACTGCCCGGCACATTGCCTTGCTTGATGTATGCATTTGGGCATCACATGATACATTACCTAATCCGGCTCATACAGTCACACTAGTGACTAGCATTTAGTCACACGAGTGACTGTAACACTAGTCACATGACATATTAGATAAGCCTCCAGTGTCGGGATGTCACACAAGTCACGGATGTGACTACCTGAGTCATTAATTGATTCCACCGACTCATTGTTTGCTTCCGTCCCGGGACCGCGGCCTTGAACCTTCATGTTCAAGCCAAAGGTTGGAACCCTTGTCTCAGAGAGGGGAATCATGTGATAAATAAAGGGTAAATAATGAGTAGAATATGAGGTCATTATGATCTAACTAGTGACCTCATAAATTAAATAATTAGCTAATCATTTAGTTATCAAAATGTATATAAGGAGGGCCAAGTTTCCAATAAAATCATCTATCTCTCACACATTTTACTGCACAGCTCAGAAGCTTATCTAATCATCCTAAGGACAATAATAGCCTTAGTCTGATACACTAACTGCAAGCACCTACACTTGCAGCATCTTGAATCTTTGTCAGCAACTCTTGAACTTAGCTAATCATCTAAGTTCCCCCAGCCTCACAGCTACCCTTTAGGCTTATTAATTACATAATAAACCTAATAAGTATTCTTACTGAAATCCCTGCCAATACTAGATTACTCAAGGCCCAGCCCTAAGTTTATTGAATTAATCAAGTACAAGCACTCAGATAATCCAATACAAATTATTGTCTCTATTAATAAATTATTTAACACCTTGTTAAATAACTATTAATAGTTACAAATAAGCATACAAGAATCCAAAGCTTTATATCAAGTCTCTGCTAAGTTACTGCACATATACTCAGCTTCTAGCCCCTATTCTCAAGGAATAGTTCTTTTATTTGCTAAAAGAGTCATACACAGTTCTATTGAACCTTTCAATAATCAAAATAAGCATTGATTTGAGTTGTTTAAGCTTAATAGCGCAGCTCATTAATCTATCAGTATTTAAATTACTGGACCTTTGCTTGTTTTATTGTTAAGAACTAGAAACTGACTAATGTCGGTGGCCAACAGGGACCGATCGGAAGGACTTGGCTTCAGCTTATGTGCTGTGCCCTCGCAAATATCCATAGGGTGTCCTTGGATTTCAGACGGGCAAAGACTAATCCTAGGAAGTACCTTTTGGTGAGATACCGATCGGAACCAAAGGACAAGTCGAGTGTCGGGCCAAGGGGTTGGGGCCGAAGGTGGGTGAGCACACGTGAAGGCGGATAGGAGAATTCTTTAGTATGAGACTGTTGCAGATGTGAGAGGGTATTCTGAGTCGATATTCTGATTGCCTAGTAACTACAACTACAGCGGGCTCATATACAAGTAACAGGCATCTAGAAAATACTAATGGGGAGAAGGGTGGAAAACGGTATTAACAATAAACTTGACTAGGAACGGGAAGTTGATGATTAGTTTGGAGGCCGATGATAACCAAGAGCAGAATTATGATAAAAGGAAATAGTTCGAGAACTACAAATATAGATAGACATATGTGAAACATAGGATCGAATGGATTAACATAATAAAAAGGGATGTATCAAAAGTTTAACCAGATAGTACGAGTATATTTTGATGTGGGCGTAAATGGGGTTTGATCACTGCGAAAGCATACGTCAGTGTAATGTATTAGGCTTATTTTAATATTATTTTCTGGAAAAAGGAGTCCAATGCTCTATCAAAGTGTGCAAATACTCAATTCACTACAAGGTAAAATAATTTAAGTATTTGATATTAATCAGTGGCAGCCTAAATAGACTTAGAACCCCTGAAATCAAGAGTTTACTTGAATATATGCACCCAACTTCGCAAAGAAGGTTTTGAGAGCTGCTTGTGCAAGCTTGTTCTTTTTCTGTAAAAACACTACTAAAATATGAATAACAATTTACTGATTCCAAAGCTAGATTTAACTTCAATGCTAGCTAGTTTATATATATTTTATACTATTTATCAAACAGTAAAAATATTTATAAACGGGTCAAAAGATTAGATATAGAATAAAACACTATTTGGCTAATATATGCTTTATTTATACTAACCTACAAGGTCTACTGTGATATTAACTTATCAGGATCTTAATGTAGTCTTAGGATCTTGCAAGGATATTCTCAGTATTTGTTTATGTGAATATGCTTTACTGATTCACAATAAATGAACAAAGGAACGGGATTATTTGCAATGTAATAAACAGTCAAATTACTCAACTAGAGGTGACTGAAGTTTTAGACTACAAATAACAATGTAAAGAAAACTAATAATCAGTACTCAATTAAGAGATGACTATAGTATAAAGGATTAATACCAGAAGCTCAACAAGGCAGGGAATCCTGATTGGTCAGAAGAGTGACCAGGGGGTTAGGACTATTGTCAGAAGCTCAACAAGAGGTGACAAAGGGAATCCTGAGATAACTTAGGTCAGCAGCTCAACTAGGGGTGACTAAGTATTTGTATTTATTTGTCCAACAGCCCAACAAGGGGTGGAATAAACTGCTTGCTGCAGTGGCACACTGATGTGGCTAATAAAATGTAGTAATGATTGATTTGTTTTCAGGGCTGGAGCTGAGCTCCTTATATACATTTTGGTCTGAGACATTTAGAAGATTCTAGAAGATTGAATGATGTCATTCTGGAAGGAATGATGTCATTTTAGAATTTTCTAGAATTTTCTAGAGCATAGTGGAAGGTTCTAACTACTTCTAAGACACTATAGAATATTCTTGGCATAATAGAACTTACTGGAATCTTATAGAATATTCTACAATATTCTATCTATTATTAGTATCTACTATCTACTATTCCTTTGGAAGCCACTGGAATGTTCCAGAGATTTCCGGTTTTTGCTGAAGTAGCATATATGATTATATAATGCTCTCGCGCCTGTGCGCGCGCATGACATCCTTCGCGTCTTGTGACTGTCACGCGTTGTGACAGTCGCGCGCCTCTGTGACCATCACACGCCTTTGTGACCGTCGCGCGCCTCTGTGACAGTCGCGCGCCCTTGTGACAACTGTCACCTGTTGTGACGGTTGTCACTCGTTGTGACGATTTTCCCGCGCGCCGTGTAATAAATGCCAGGCCGGTTTTATATTATTATATAATTATTAATTTACTTGTAGTTAGTTATAAATATAATATTTTATTATAATAATATAGAAATATGTATATATATATTTCGCCTTGATAATGCACGAGTATTTCAAATCGCGTTTTGTCGGCATCGGAGTTTGAAATACCATGTGAATATCACATGATCTTTTCACGCGTTGTGACTAAGCGCTGAGTCACCGACATCAAAAAAGAATAAAAGATAAAAATTTAATAACTTGCTCAATTTATATGTTAAAAATACAAAGTAAATTGTATAAATTCAAGATAAATCAAGCAAATATAGTACAATTTTGTCATCGCGATATAATTACATTTAAATATTTGTTTTCGCAATTTGTTAGGGGAAATTGTTTAAAAAATCGGAAAAAGCTTAGAAATACATAACAGTCAGCTTCGGGGGCTGATAGTCTCCGATGTGGTAACTTGAAATCATCGATAGGTGGTGATAACCTCGGGGACTGATAGGGTTGTGACACAGTCGTAACAGTATCCCCCATTTGGCTGAAATCCCAAGGAGGCCAAAAATCTAGATCCCGTACGTAAAACTCGTCGGGTATGGTTTGGTGTGTCAAAACATCATGTGACTTGGCAAAATTTTACATATAAAAATTCGAGGGGTCCTGGCGCTTGTATTTCCACTTCTCTTCCCTCAACCACCATGACTATAGGTTCGGGGTCAAAACCCTTCCCGGTTCGGTTAACGGTCGCTCCCTTGTCGGTCCCGAGTGGACCGGCTAACGCGCAGGAACGTTGATGCATACTCGAGGAGAAGTGGAAGGCACATGAAGAGGAGGAGCGGAAAGAGAGAGAGGAGCTGGCAGCCATAGAGGCTGAGGAGAAAAAGCAGGCAGCGGAAGAGGCTGCACGCAAGCACTGGGATGCAGTGCTTGCGAAGAAAAAACAGCGCGAGGTCGAACGGGCGCGAGAGGAGGCAGCGAAGAAGAAGCGGGAGGGGAAGGTGAGTCGGCTCCGGCCGATGTTCTTATAGATTTTACTGATTTATATGTTACTTTATTTTAGCGTAAGGCTGCGACGCCTTCGGAGTCCGATGATGAAGAGGAAGAGGAGGATGAGGAGAATGCACCAGGGCCGTCAAGCCCCAAGGTGGGTTCGGCTTCCTGAATAAAAACTTCTGCTAATAATTTTCCTATAGAAACAAAAGCAGGCCCCAAAGGTGGGGCCCGAAAATGACCCTAAGTGCAACTGGTGCACAAAACGGGGTCAAACATGCCACCCTTGGGCTAGTGGTCGGGGCTGCACTTGTCAAGAGTGCACCGATCAGAAGCTTGGGTGCGTTTTCCCGGGGGCCGATGGATCATTCCAGGAGTGACAGGCCGACGCTCTAGAAGAGCAAAACCGCCTTATGCGGACCTATTTCTCGGAGACGACTCGGTTCCAATTCGAGACATTGCAACAACAAGGGCTCAAACCGAGCAATTGCGACTCTTGGGCATCAGACTGGAGAAACAGACCAGCATTATCGAGTCCCTCGGTGGTCAGCTTGAGCAGTATTTGGAAGTCTCGAGTTGCCATGGGCATGAGATTGGGGTGTCGGAGAAGGTCGGTGAAGCGGTATCGGTGGCTGTCGGTGCGGGAGAGGGTTCAGAGGCTGGAGAGAAGGGAGAAGTTGTAGAGGAAGAGAATTAGATAGTCAATATTTTTTTTTTTTTAAACAAACAAAACATAGCGTGAAAACATAAGGCATAGTCGGAAAAGGGTCGGATACCATGTGAAACACTTATAAAGAATTTAGGGGACCAGGTTTGTTCAGATAAGCTTGGTGAAACCCTAGGATGATTTCCGAAGCATTACCGAGCTCTGTAGCTAGGATCCACGAAGTTTCTTCATCTGTTCCTTCGTAGCCAGCCCATTTGACCAAATAAAGTAATTTGCATGAGCGTCGGTGATTGTCGATTTTTGAGTCTAGGATTTCTGATATCTCGAATTCGGGTTCCCCATTAATGATTACAGGTGGAGGTGGTGGTTGTATGTGATCCGGTATACTGTTAGCAACACAAGGTTCTAACATAGATACATGAAATACCGGGTGCACTGCACACATGTTGTCGGGGAGCTGAAGCGTCCATGAAAGCGTGCCGGCTTGTGCTATAACTTCAAAAGGACCTAAATATTTTTCAGAGAGCTTCTTAGAAGGTCTAGTAGTTCGGAAAAACTCGGCTTTAACGAATACTCGGTCTCCGATCTTGAAATCAGGAGGCAGAAGTCGGTTTTTATCCACAGACCATTGGTATCATTCTTGAGCCATTGCGATAGTTTTACGAAGTTCTTGATGTAGCTCGTCAAGGTTTGTAACAAAGTCTTGAGCATGGGCGGATGCGAGATCGCGTTCTGGGTGGATTGCGATGTTGGGGTTGTAGCCTTTATTTGCGAAGAAAGGCGAAATGCCAGTAGTGGCATTCGGTGTGTTGTTATATGCGAATTCGGCTAGCAGTAGTAGTGATTTCCAATTGTCTTGTTGATAATTGCAATAGACACGGATGTATTGTTCCAAGGTTTGATTCATGCGTTCGGTTTGTCCATCGCCTTCCGGGTGATGGCCCGAAGTGAAATGTAGCTTCATGTCTAGCGCTTTTCTGAGTGACCTAAAGAAGTGAGAGACAAACTCGGATCCGCGATCGGATGTGACATGCGACGGAATGCCATGCTTGGAAAATACATGGGTGACGAATAATTCAGCTAACTGTACAGATGTTATCATGTCATATGTTGGAATGAAAATACTTTGTTTCGAGAGCTGATCCACAACAACTAGGATTGCTGTGTGACCTTCGGATGCTGGTAGGTGCTCGATAAAATCCATAGAAATTGAGTTCCAGGGTTTTTCCGGTATCGGTAATTGTTTGAGTAGGCCATATGGTTTGTGTCGCTGTGATTTAGAGTGTAGACACATAGTACAAGATTTACAATAGTGCTTAACGAAATCTCAGATGCCGGGCCATGTATATTCTCTTCTAATGAGTGAGAGGGTCTTATTGAGGCCGAAATGTCCTGAGATTGGGTGGTCGTGCTTATGTTGTAGGATTCGCAGCCGAAGAGTGTCGGAATCCGGTACGTAAATGTGATTGTCAAGTCTAATGAAACCTTGTGAGTCTAATGACCATCGGGGTTGATCGGGGTCGGACGGGTTATCAAGGTGTGCTTTGGTGACTGGGTCTAATGGAATTGCCAATAGTATGTCTTGATGTAACTTTTCGGTATCCATAAGGATAACACTTCGCAAGACTGGATGAATGAGGTAAGTAGCTCGGATAGACGCGGACAGTTGTTCCGATGAAAACATAGGTTCGAAATTATGCAGATTACCTGTGGCATAGTCGCTACTCCTCTCTTTAGGATAGACGTCCCATCATCTAGTCGACGGGTGAGGAGTTTTGTGGTTGAAAAGTAAACTAAATTTTTGTGGTCTGTAATAATACATATCTACCGGTTGGGCCGAACCTTCCAAATAATGTCGCCATGTCTTGAAAGCTTCAAATATTGCGAGTAGTTCTTTATCGTGAACGTCATAGTTGAGTTCGGGTGCCAAAAATGTGCGAGACAGAAAAGCTACTGGGTGTACTTCACCATCGGTGTCCAGAATGGACAATATCGCAGCAAGTGCATAGTCCGAAGCATCAGTTTCCATGATTAGTTGAACGTCGGGCTTCCAGTGCAACAAAATAGGGGCGGATGTAAACGCACTTTTCAATTCCTGGAATGCTGATCGGCATTCTTCGGAGAAAATCCATGGGGCATCTTTATGAGTAAGATGAGTGAGTGGAACGGTAATTTTTGAGTAGTTATGAATGAAATGACGATAAAAATTGGCGAAGCCTAAAAAGGGTTGAATATCCTTAACCTTTCAGGGTTCCGGCCAATCTTGAATGACTTGAATTTTAGAGTCGTCCATGCGGAGACCGTCAGGTCCCATCATAAACCCTAAATATTCAACTGTGTCAACATCAAAAGAACATTTTTTACCATTCGCAAAAAGACCATGTTTTCGGAGTCTTCGGAGAACTTCACGAACGTGTTCATCATGAAGTGTAGGATCTTTGGAGAATATGAGGATATCGTCTAAGTACACAATGACAAAAATGTCGAGGAGGTCGGAAAAGACGTTGTTGATAAAATGTTGAAAGACCGATGGAGCGTTGGTGAGGCCGAAAGGCATCACTAACCATTCGAAGGAGCCATAGCGAGTGCGAAAAGCCGTTTTCCATTCGTCGCCTTCGGCGATCTGAACCAAATAATAGGCATGCTTGAGGTCTATCTTTGTATAGATTCGGGCCTTCCGAGGGGCATTGAGTAAATCGGAGATTAGTGGTAATGGGTACTTGTCTTTTCGAGTAATCGCATTTAGTCCTCGAAAGTCAACACAAAGTCGAAGGGAACCGTCTTTTTTCCGAACGAATAGGACAGGGGCTCCATAAGGAGACTTTGAGGGTCGGATAAAACCTATAGCCAAATGTTCGTCCAAGAAATCTCGAATAGCCGATAATTCGGACTGCGAGAGAGGATAAACTGGGCCTAGGGGCAGATGTGAACCATCTTCAATGTCAATTTTCAAATTGTAAGGCCTATGAGGGGCGAGTCGATCGGCTTTTTGTTTACTGAAGACATCTGCAAATTCATGGTATTTTTTGGGAACACCTTCCAAATCTGCGATTGGTTCGGCCACCGGGGATGCAAAGCAACCGGTGACTTCGTCAACTTTAAGATTGACTGTAAATGCTTGGGAGCCGTCCAACTTGATGGCTCTCATAAAAGCTGCGGCATTTATCAGAGAGATGGGCGGCGGAGAGCTCGGATTTGCCATGGGGGCTGGAGGTGCTGTAGAGGCCATATTTGCCGAAACAGGCGGAAACGGACCAGTCGTATTGGGCGCCGACGGGGTTCGGAAATGGATACTGCCCAATACCCAATCAATCAACAGATTGTAGCGGGTGAGCCAGTTATGTCCTAGAACCACGGAGCAACTCGGGTCCAACTGTGTTACAAAAAATGTAACTGTCTGAAAGGTTCCACACAGGAACCGAAGTTGGAGTTCGCAGGCTTGCGAGATTACGGAGTTTGAGGTACCATCAAAGAGTCGGAGTGGAATCGGATCTATTGCATAGGTTTTTAACTGATTTTTTCTGGAAAAACTTGTATCTATAAAACAATGGGTTGAACCTGAATCTATGAGAGCTCGAAATGTGAGACTCCTGAGAGGTTCCGAAGTAAGATTTATGAACAAAGAATTAGGATCATACAAGGCGGATGCATTAAGATGACAATTTTCCGGTGTGCGAGGAGATTCAACGCAACTCTCCAATCGCACGGAATCCAGAGAGTTGCTTAATCTTTTTTTGACTCAGCAGCCGGCTTGGCCGGTTGTGAGGTCATGGCCGTATTGGCCGATTGGGCTTTTGTGGCTTTTGGGCATGCAGTGACTCGGTGTCCGGGATCTGTGCACAACAAACAAAGGTTGTTGTCCATTCGGCGTTGCTTTTCCTGTGGTAGGAGCTTGCCATCGGAGCCGAGTTTGCCAGTTAAGTCGGGTTTGTCTTTGTCTTGAGACTTATTCGACTGTTTTCCCTTGCCTTTTTTGTCGTTAGACCCTTTGTTTTCGGACTTCTTATCGGAGGTCGAATTGCCACTGTTGTTGGTGTTTTGATTACCAGACTTGTTGGTGTTCTTATTATCTGACAATTTCTTGTCCGAGGGGTTTTCGTGACTAATTTCCGAACGTCATTCCCAGTATCGGGCATCTGCATTTTGGGCTTTCAGACGCATGAGAGGGAGGGTCTTCGGCTTGCCGGTCTCTCCTTTGGAAACTTTGTCTTGGGGGGGGGGACGGAAGGCCGGAGTAAAACTGGTAATGGAGGGCCGAATCGCCCCAGTTGCAATGCGTGGCAAGGTTGTTGAACTGGACAATATAATCAGTGATGCGCTGAGTGTCTTTCATTTTGAGATTAGAAAGCGCGGTTTCTACATCGCCGGTTTGGTCATAGGGACCGAAGTTGGTTTCGAGTTCCTCGACAAAGGCATCCCAATCGTGAAGCCAATCGGGGTCTTCGGAGGTGAGGCCAGAGAATGCGGGTTCAAACCAGGCTGCTGCGGAATCCTTAAGGTACGAGAGTGCGAAGTTTACCTTTCAGTCATCCATTGCGAATGCAGCTGGGCGGTCCTGAAAGTTGAATCGACATTGCATAAGAAATGTTGGCAATTTCTTCGGGTTTGAGCCAGTGAATGGCTCGGGTTTGTTGACTCAGGTTTGCCCAGGTTCCTTTTCCTTGATATTGCTTTTAAGGAATTCGTTAAGGGATCCTAGAGTACCTGAAAACAATTCCCATGTCTCTTCAGGGTCAAGAGCCGGTTTCTTTTTCATGGATTTCTTGGAACCACTAGCCTGAGGTTGGTCGCCATCCTCGGGTTCGTGTTCCGGTGCTGATTGATTGTTAATCTCTTCAGTTGCTTCGGGTTTGGTTGCTTCAGTTACTTCTTCGGCATTGCCGGTAATCTCCACAAAGCGAGATTCTTCGGAGGTTTCTGGTAGCGGGGTTCTCTGAGTAGCTCGGGCTGTGTACAAGAAAGGAGACTTGAGAGTGGAAGATTCTGCTTCGCCGCTAGGCTTGGCATTTTTCCTCGGAGGCATGATTAAACAGAAAATGCGAGTGTAAAATCAGAATATACTGTTAAGAACTAGAAACTGACTAATGTCGGTGGCCGACAGGGACCGATCGGAAGGACTTGGCTTCAGCTTATGTGCTGCGCCCTCGCAAATATCTGTAGGGTGTCCTTGGATTTCAGAAAGGCGAAGACTAATCCTAGGAAGTACCTTTTGGTGAGATACTGATCGGAACCAAAGGACAAGTTGAGTGTCGGGCCAAGGGGTCGGGGCCGAAGGTGGGCGAGTGCACGCGAAGGTGGATAGGAGAATTCTTTAGTATGAGACTGTTGCAGACGTGAGAGGGTATTCTGAGTCGATATTCTGATTGCCTAGTAACTACAGTGGGCTCATATACAAGTAACAGGCGTCTAGAAAATACTAATGGGGAGAAGGGCGGAAAATGGTATTAACAATAAACTTGACTAGGAACGGGAATGTTGATGATTAGTTCGGAGGCTGATGATAACCGAGAGCGGAATTATGATAAAAGGAAATAGTTCGAGAACTACAAATATAGATAGACATATGTGAAACATAGGATCGAACAGATTAACATAATAAAAAGGGACGTATCAAAAGTTTAACCAGATAGTACGAGTATATTTTGATGTGGGCGTAAATGGGGTTTGATCACCACGAAAGCATACATCAGCTTCGGGGGCCGATAGTCTCCAATGTGGTAACTTGAAATTGTCAATAGGTGGTGATAACCTCGGGGACCGATAGGGTTGCGACCTGGTCATAACATTTATTGTTGAAGCTCTGTGACACTATAGCATATATTGAGCTATCTAAGAGAATCCCCTGAATACATTACAGTTCGTCTTTGTTACATTGTGTTTTAGTCACCGGAAAACCCACCGGACTCCATCTATGTCTATGTCTGACCTTGTCCCGCACATCAGTCACTGGACCCCGCTCAGAATACCCGTCTTCCCTCTAACAGAACCCCGTTCCCATTTAGTCAAATGACCTGTCACGATTTGGACTCCGCTCCCGCTCCGTTTCCCGTTATGGTTTATGATTTGTCACTATTCGGACTCCACTCCGTTCCATCCTGTTCATAACACCAATTTGGTGTTTACTATTCCCATTTTATGTTTTGCTCGCTTCATTTCATTATTACTGGATTCAGTATGACATTTACTCCACAGTCTATTTAAACTGGCAGATGTTGTACATACAATCCAGTCAGAAAATCGGCTTAGATTCCCCAGTAATCTAATACATTTTCCGCTCTAAACCCTACTTGAATCACACCCCTCACACTAGTCGGAGCCCACGGGCTCCTGCACATCTATCTCTCTCACCAATCTCGACTCACGACCCACGACCTCCAACCTATGACCTTACGACCCACGACCCCCACCCAGACTCCCCGGGATTCCCATCCACTTGCCAGAAATTGGACAACACAATCTAGCGAGGGCGCAGCCTATAAGCTAAAGCCAAATACTACCGGATATTCTGCGGGTTTCTCCAGAGACCCGCCCTGTACATATCCTAACACTTACCTTACTTGTCTGGTTTTCTACTATCACAGAATACCACACAGACTATGGTGGCAACAAGTTGTTCTCAAACTACTGAGCTCATCTCACATTATTAGCAAATATATTTGATTCTATTGTGACAGTAGATAGTGAACCTCACCAAGAGAACTAAACATGATCCCAGAAGTTGGGAGAAACTTATGTGGTCTACCACAAGCTAGCAACCATTTGAGAGTGGATGAACTTTGGCAGTATTACCCACAGCAAGTAGCCCAAGCTAGAACACCATTCACTGCACAAATGGTATTAGTCATCTTGAACATAGGGAGGTTGTATTATGATTTCTATGAGCTGTAAGCTAGTTTCACAGGCTTGAATCAAATGGCAGGCCACCAGAACAAACTGGGGCCAACTTGCAGTGGGGTGCTTTGTTAGTCAATATATCATTATGTACATTCTGCTGTGATTTCATTGGCACTCCACTGGCAGGTCATCTTTCACCATGCGGCAGATGCCATATTCCAATTCATCATCTGCTTCAGAATAGGGACAGCTCTGTTGCTCTATTGTATAAAACAGTAACCCTTGGGAGTGAGCACGAGAGTCCTGGGTTCATGACCACAGAAAAATCTGGAAGGTGTTGGGAGATTCTTATGAGCACTGTGAAAACAGAATATTGGTATCTTTCGTTGGGCCTTGGGAGTTTGCTACCAGGTCTGTCGTGGACCTCAGGTGACTGTGAAATAGGGTGTGTGCTATTCACAGATATCATATCATCCAATGTTTGTCTGATGATGGAGGTATTGTGTATGTAGTTTGCATCTCTGATGCCATCCGAATGCTCCTTCAAACTAGTCTGTATATAAGGAAACAGGTTCTCAGTGTAATACTAGAAGCCTGCCATCCAGACCAGAAAATGTCATGTCCCTCTTGCCAGTGTGTGAGACAAAATATGTCTCTCTAACTAGTTCGTCCCGATAGATAGTCCAGCCAAGTTTTCAGTGAAGAAAACTCCATTGCTTGATCAGAAGTGGCAGACATCCATTCATGTAAATTTGATTGCATCCAGGGGGGCTGCATGGTCAAAAATAATAAAATCCTATAGCCCCAAAAGATGGGTCAGTCTTGATAAGGGTGGCTGCTATTTCAAAGTTTCCGTGATAAAGCCATCAGAACCTTAAATGTGTGGTGGATGTGCCCCCCCCCCCACCTTTTTTTTAATACATTTGTATACTGCATTGCATAACTAAGATACATAGTGGTCAGGGGAGAAAGTACCCTAAAGCAAAGTGGAGGGGTGAAGGAGGTTTAGAAGCAGCAGGTTGGGGGGCAGGAGGGTTGAGAGGGGAAGAGGAGGGGGTATGGAAGTTAGAGGAAAAGGTAAAGAGGGGGGGGGAAGGTAAAGTTGCAAGGAGGGCATGGCCCCCTTTCGCCAATTGCAAATTTAGAGCCTGAATAAAGACTAGACAAAAAGGGTGTCCAAGAAGAATGAAAGTACTACAATCTACATTGATGCATAGGTTGAGCACAACAACCTCTGACCATGAGTTGGAAGTGGATATAAAGGAATGTGAAGGTGTTACTTCAATCACCCAGGCCCAGGTATCAAATGGTGAAAAACCTGTTATTATTTATTTATATTAGGATTGTACTAACTCTAATAATAGATATATGTATATATAAATATTATATTAATGATATTTTAAAAATGATACACTATTACTGTCCTGAATTACACACTTTTGTTTTGGAAGATTTCTCAAATTTATTTTCGCTTCTTTGGCTGTAGGCAAATGCTCACAGCCACTTTTGAGACCAATCACAGGGATATCAAAGGTTTAGGATGGAGAATCATTTACAGAGGGGCCTGCAGACTGGTCCACAACAGATATATCAAAGGATAGTGTTTGTCCTGCATTCTTTTTCCTGCCGTTTTGGCCTGCAGCTGTAATCCTGGTGCCCCCAGTCTTACGCACGGACCCTTTAGTTTTACGTGATTACATAATCACCACGTTTTACGGTATAAGTAGCGGCTGTCACTGCGCATCCCGTTTGGGAGGTACCATACACATTCGGAGTCTCAATACCTCCCATATTTCATCATACGATGCCTCGATGAAATGATTGAATGCTTTTAAGCTTTATATATCTGATGGTATATACATACAGGCAAGAGAGGTCGTGCACGATCGGGGAACACGGGGATCTATTAAATTCGTACTAAGACAGACAGGATACGCGTTCAGCGTCCCGAAGAGATGCGTTGCAAGGACATAACAGGAACGGTTCAACGAACAGTGAGTCATAATGTGGAGAAGGCCGCGTTCCAACGATAAACAAACATCAAGGCAAGTCACGGACCACGCAGGGAAATATCCGCAACCTGAATATAAATAAGGGAATAGTGCATGAATGAATTCATTCCATGGCACGGTATGACAGGTGTGAAAATGGAGGGCACGTCACTTTACGAGGTTTGTTTTGTTTTGAATCTGAGGAGGGGGGCTAGTCCCGGCAGGGCGCATGCCTTCTTGAGGAATTCGTGCTGGATATATAATCATTAGAGATATTGCTTTGAAACGCAAAACAAAACAAAAAAAACAGTACATCTAAAAGCTCATCCGCTGTCGCCCTGCTCTTAACGTCAACACATAAACATACACTCAAGAAGCTTTTTAGCTCCCTGCTCAGCGCTTCGGGTTTCTTCAAAGTTGGTGTACCGTTGGTTGCGATCAGATAAAGCGCTTTGAGAGGCTCCTCATCCAAGTAGGGAGGTTCGTTTTCGATCATTTCGATCGCCATGATACCGAGTGACCAGATATCGACTTTCGCGCCATATTCTTTCTGCTTGACGACCTCAGGGGCCATCCAGTACGGCGTACCGACCATAGTAGCACGCTTGGACTTTTGATCAGTCAGTTTAGCGCAGAAACCGAAATCCGCTACATTAGGGTGGGGGGTTCAATAATCGACGTAGGATGACCTAGAAGAATATCGAAGGCACGCACTAATTTTAACGCGACCCTGTGCATCAAGTAAAACATTATCTGATTTAATGTCTCGGTGGATGATACTCTGGGCGTGTAAGTGACCTAAACCTTTACATGTCTAAAAATATGTCAATTACAAATCGCGACTGCCAAGAACAAAATAAAAGTACCTCCAAGCAGATACTTGAAATTTGGTCTTCTGCAAGAGTATTAGCCTCAATAATGTCCGTGAGTGCGCCTCCCTCCATGTACTCCATGACTACCCAAAGGTCGGTATTTTTGACTAGATAACTCTCTAGGAAGTTGACAATATTGGGGTGTTGGGACTCTTTCATGACAAGAATTTCATTAACAATGAGTTCCTTGCGTGGTTGACTCTGCAAATCCATTTGCTTAATAGCCACTTTCTTCCCAGTGGTAAGCGTCTTGGCAACATAGACATGTCCCGATGCACTGAAATATACATATATGAGGTCTCACATTGTTGAGAGGAGAACGGCGTACCCTTGGCCAATTTTCTTAATAGTCGCATAAAGTGATTTCGGGTCATCAGAGGAAACAACAGTTCGTAGTTTGTCCATGATCTGAGCTTCAGTCAACGTACTTATCCTTCTCTCTGCCTGAGACGGTTTCGACTTCTCAAGGGCGGCGGCGGCAGCAGCAACGCTTGTCTTGCTTTCTTCTTCCTTCCTCGCCCTCTCTTTCTCTTTCTGTCTCTCATGTTCGCGTTCGCGTTCTTGCTCACGTTCACGCTCTCTCTGTCGTTCCTTCTCCTTCTGTCGTTCCCGCTCTTTCCCGCGCTCTCGCTCTCTTTGTTCGCGCTCCTGCTGTTCACGTTCAAGCTCCTGCTCACGGAGAGCTTGAGGATTAGGAGAAGGTGATCTAGGTGGTGCCTTCTTAGGGGTGGCCAAAGGCTTAACAGGCTGGGACGCTTGTGCTGGAGCCGATGGCGGCTTGCTCTGCTGTGGACTTCTGGCCTCACGAGAGGGTTGGTCACTAATAGAACTGACGGTTGAGGGCGTGGCTAAACTATCTCCTCGAGAGGGCGTATCACGGCCATCTGTACTAGGTCGAATAATTTCTGTGGCACCGGGGCCTTGAGCCTTCGCACGTGAGCGAAGATCAGCTGGGGAGGGAGTGATAGGTGCCGGCGGGGGAGCCCGTGTCGCTGCAGGAACTGCACGTGGAGGCGCAGGACGGTGGGCTGCGGGGATAGACTGGGGAGTAACAGAACGACCGTTATCGCGCGCACTGTCGAAGGAATCCTGCCTAGTGGCCTGTGAGCGTGCTGAGACAGCGAGGGCGGGGTTTGATTTGGTGGGCGTAAGCCCCCCGACACCACCGAGACCAGTCCCTGCAAATCGCGCGGCTCCTCCGGCCGCATATGAAGCATCGGCACCATATCTGTTGGCTGCTACCGCCGCCGGCGCAGTGGAAGGGCCTGAGCCTGAAGGGCGCATATTATTTGGTAAAATAGCGCCAAAGTCATCGCCTGCTGCATTTCCTCTACGCTGTTGGTCGGTATAGAATTCGAGTACATCCAAGACAGCTTGTGGGTCTTTAGCGTAATCCTCCTTTGTGATAGCGGACTGAGTGAGTAGCTTGGTCCACTGTTCTGGAAGTCCCTAAAAATGGTTAAGCTAACTTCGAGATACATGGGTTGAAGGAGTACATACAGTGAAAGCCCCGCTATTGGGATCAAATCCAACATGAATCTTGTGAACAAAATTAGTAGGATTAGAGACGCCCATAAGAGGGCTACGGGAGTAAATATCTTCCTGCCATCCGTATAACTCTTCGTCATTTTTAAGCGAAAGGTAAAACCGCTTCTCTTTCGTCTCGAGAAGAAGGCAATAAGGCTTCAAGTCTGTCCGTTCCACATTAGATATATCTCGGAGATAAATAATGTTAGTTTGGAGAGAGCTCTGCAAATAACGTTAATAAATCGATCTAAGTATGAATGTCCTCCGCCGCACGCACCTCGTTCTTTTGGAATGATAGAGTATCCTCTCGCAATACTAGCCACTTTCTCCCCCAAAACAAGCTTGTAAATGCCTCTTCCTTTACACTTACAAATCCACATCTAACGACCTGGGATGCGAAAGGCGTCGAGGATCCACGATTAGGAGATCCGCCTATTCCAGAATATCCTTGAGAGTAGGACGAAACTGTTGATGGTGAAGGTGGTGTCAATGAGAAGGAAGGAGAATAACCACTAGCTGCAAGCGTTGATGAGGCATATATAGATTCGTTGATGGAATCCGCTGCGTTCGACGATGAGCTCCCGGAGCTCAGGGGATGAGTAGGACGACGAGGTGCCTGCGGTGCGGGTCGGGAAGGGGTCAGAGATGTTGCAGACAGCTGTTGGAAAGCCATAGTTATCGGTTGCAACGGCCGTAATCAGTGTGGTTCCAACTGAAAGATATACGTGTGATAGACGAGCCACTCGGACAGCAAGTAGTTTAGTTCCGAGTTATGGACTTTCCTGCTTGTCACCTTGTGGAACGACGAGCAACTGCGACGGAACTGGTGACAGATTGTAAGAGACGCCCGTTGTATGGTCTTTGAAACTCCGATCTTAATAATGCTCTGAACTTGGAACAAACTTCAAGCATTTCATCAGAACTAGTAATAGCTCAAAGGATCAGATCTAATATTTGATGGTTGCTCACAAATTTTGATGTCCCTGGTCTTAATCTTTGATAGTTCATGATCTATCAGTACAGCACAAACTTCTTTCGAATTATACTGTATTGCCAATTGTGCACCAAATTGGGGATGGTCCGACAATTGGCAATGCCGGAGTCTTTAAGCCACTCATTCTTACTTCATCATAATCAATTACACTCTTTTTAATATGTGTGAATGAGTGCTCAATTGGGCGTTTTTTTACCATGAATTATCACCCCTTTCTTCTGTCTTCATGCATGACCCCCTTATTATTACTTTCGATTCAACCCTTCTTTACCAGCTGAAGGCTCGATGCATCCTTGTAAACCCCTCTTCTAGCTGTAATGTGTGTTAACACAAATAGTTGAGTCCTAGAGATTCAGAGGGAGGTGCCATCACTGTAATCGCATTGTGGGCTATAACAATGTATCCATACTGATAATCTTTTTTGTCTCGAAAAAGATAAATAATTTTTTTTAAGCTCACTGAGGTTGCATCTTGTTCACAAGTTTATATTATACGACTTCGTAATTGTTTTGTACCAATGATAAGTTGTAAGCTACCTTTCATTCGGGATTAAGAAGTCTTCTGGTTCTTCTTCGCCTGCACCGCTGTGCCCCTTTAGCAGAGCATCTTTTGCTTCCTTGGTAACTGAATCCCCCCTGCCGTTTTCCGCGCTACACTACCCAGAGCAATATTTTGGAGTGTGGGTGGTCTGGTTGGGGTTTGACACCATGGGCCAGTGTACTAGCTATGCTCCTTATAGTGGACGCTAGCCATTTGAAGTATGCTTCGTTGGATGCAACGAAGCTATGCGGAGCTCGGTTGATGATCGACGCACGGTGGGGAGCCTTTAGGAATGCAAATTTGATTGACGAGTTATACGAATTGGCATTGTACACGCCAAGCCATCCTTCGTTAGTAGGTGTCTCCGCACAACAGAAATCCACCATCCAGATTGGGAGCTCATGTTTGCTTCGGAGTAGTGCCCCCTCTTAACTTGTATTGATTCGACAGGTGTGCTGCGACGGACGAGGATTAGGTGCTTATCTGGCCTGGAGTCATTTCGGTCCTCTAGTTAACTCTCTGATTTTCTAATGTTAGCCGGGGGTATATCGTACATGCCTACACTCTGTCTTGCGGAGGATTGTACTCTCATTGGAGAGTGGTCCACTCCTATTGATCTTTTGGCTAAGTGATAAATGTTATGCAGCCAAACGAGGTGATCACTACACCCTTCCCGTTGATATATCCTTGTATATATCCTGGCTATAAGGTACATGCATGTAGTTGACTAGGACAGTACTCGGCATTGTTTTTTCTCGTCGACTATATCAGGTCATGTAGGGGTGTGTCAATCAGCGATGTCAGTTAGATTGTTAAGTACCGTTTCCGGCTCTGACTGGACCTTGTTATGGGTTTATGCATTTTTTAGGTGTTTTTTCTTTTTAAATTTATCTGAGGCTCATGGTATGCTCATTGATTTTGTGTTTGCTCCAGTTATTGACACAGATGACCACAAGTTCTTTTTGACATTCTCTGTTAAGGTGTTGGGAACAAGGGGGAGCAGGATGGAAACCTGGAAGGTCTATACATACTTAACCCAGGGGTCTGGTTTTAAAGACAAGTGGAGCTCGTGTTAGGATCCTATTATTTTGGATCCCTGCAACTTGGTTTTACCCTCATAACCCTCCAGCACCCTGCTATTGGTATCCCTGACCGTAGTGTCACTGCCTGCAGTGCCCCAACACATGTTTCTCTGTAGATTACCTTTTTGATAATCCTGGCCCATTGTTAAGATCTAAGCAAGGGGTAAAGGGGAGGCTCTATGTCAGGAGGCTGACAATAGAGATTGTACTGGTTGGGAGGTCCAACTCTATAAAATGGGTGGAGTTTGGCTTCATGTAATGTATGTATCTGGCTATTTACTCTCTCAAATAGTTTAACAAACATTGACACAGCAAGGGATTCAAGTGTTAAGAACTGAAAACTGACTAGTGTCAGTAGGCTGACAGGGACTGATCGGAAGGACTTGGCTTCAGCTTATGTATGTGCTGTGCCCTCGCAAATATCCATCGAGTGTCCTTAAATTTCAGACAGGTGAAGACTAGTGCTAACGAGTTCCTCTCGGCAAGCTGCTGATCAGAAACAAAGGAAAGTTGAGTGTCGGGCCAAGGGGTCAGGGACCGAGAGTGGGCGAGTGCACACGAAGGCAGATAGTGGGATACTTAGTATAAGACTTCTAGAGGTGTAAGAGGGTATTCTGAGTTGATATTCTGATTGTCTAGTAACTACAACTACAGCGGGTTCATATATAAGTATTCGGTGTCTAGAAAATACTAACTATGGGAAGAGCGGAAAATGGTATTGACAAATAAGCTTGACTAGGAATGGGAAGGTTACGATTAGTTCAGAGGCCATGATATAACCGAGAGTGGGATTACGAGAAAAGGAAATAGTCTGAGGGTTACACGTATATATAGACATATGTGAAACATAGAGTAGAATGGATCATCATAATAAAAAGGGACGTATCAGAGTTTAACCAGATAGTATGAGTATATTTTGATGGGGGCATAAATGGAGTTTGATCACTGCAAAAGCATACATCAGTGTTGGGAGTCTGACATTTTCCGATGTGGTGACTTGGATGCTAACTTGAAACGTTGATAGGCAGTAATAACTTTGGGGACTGCCAGGTTGTGACATGGTTGTAACAGTATCCCCCCATTTGGCCGAAATCCTAAGGAGGCTGAAAATCTAGATTCTGTATGTAAAAACTTGTCAGGTATGGTTGGTATGTCAAGACATCATGTGACTCAGTAAAAATTTACATATAAAAATTCGAGGGGTGCTGGCACTTGATCTTTCACTTCTCTTCCCTTGACCACCATGACCATTGGTTCAGGGTTGAAACCATTCCCAGTTCAGTTGATGGTCACTCCCATGTCAGTTCTGAGTGGGTAATCTAGTGTGCAAGAATGTCGATGACTGCTTGAGGAGAAAAGGAAGGTGCATGAGGAGGAGGAGCAGAAGGAGAAGGAGGAGCAGAAGGAGAAGGAGAGCAGAAGGAGAAGGAGGAGCAGAAGGAGAAGGAGGAGCAGAAGGAGAAGGAGGAGCAGAAGGAGAAGGAGGAGCAGAAGGAGAAGGAGGAGCTGGCGACCATACATAGAGGCCAAGGAAAATAAACTGGCAGTAGAAGAGGCTGTGTGCAAGCACTGGGATGTGGTGCATGCAAAGAAGAAGCAGCAGGAGGCCAATCAGGTGTGAGAGGAGTGGTGCATGTGAAGAAGAAGCAGCAGGAGGCTGATCAGGTGCGAGAGGAGTGGTGCATGTGAAGAAGAAGCAGCAGGAGGCCAATCAGGTGCGAGAGGTGGCGAAAAAGAAGCGAGAGGGAAAGGTAAGTCAGTTCCCATTTCTTTTGTGGACCATGCTGACTTTTTATTTTCAGTGCAAGGCCACGACACCTTCAGAGTCTGATGATGAAGAGGAAGAGGAGGATGAGGAGGATGTACTGGGGCCGTTGAGCCCCAAGGTGGGTTCAGGTTCCTAACTTTAGAATTTTCTAATTTTTTTGATTATAGAAACAAAAACAGGCCCCCAAGGTGGGGCCCAAAAATGACCCAAAGTGCAACCAGTGCACTAAATGGGGTCGGACTTGCCATCCATGGGCAAGTGGTCAGGGCTGCACCTGTCAAGAGTGTGCCAATCAAAAGCTTGGGTGCATATTCCCAGATGCTGATGGGAACGAGTCCTACCAAGAATGGCAGGCCAATGTGTTAGAGGAGCAAAACCACCTCATGTGCACCTATTTCTCAGAGATGACTCGGTTCCAATTCAAGACACTGCATCAACAAGGGCTCATGACTGAGCAATTGCAATTATTGGGCGTTGGGTTGGACAAAAAAACCAGCACGATTGAGTCGCTTGGGGAGCAACTTGAACAATATTTAGAAGTGTTGAGTTGTGATGGAGTTGGGCCTGGAGTTGGGGTATTGTTACAACTGGAATTCCCACCGGACTCCAGGCACTAACATATACACACCCACGCCCTATATGCACCCATTGTCAGTTTACTGGAATTCCCACCAGACTCCGTACGTCAGACTTGTCTATGTTCGACTTCATTACATTGTGTTTCAGTCACTGGAAAACCCACCGGACTCTGTCCCTGTCTACAGTAGGCAACAAAACCCTTACAGTGTTTTGCACTTTTTGAAAGACATGGCTATTCCTCCAGAAGTAAATTCTGTAAATTGCCAAACATATTATGTAATATACTTCAACATCATACCTTCCAGAAATGCACAGCCACAAGGCACCATGTCCTTATTTGGTAAGTCCACATCACACACAAACCAATAGCTCATTGTAAGGGTTTTGTTGCACACTATTTTGAGACTATTATTACAAGAAATTAGTATTTAGTATGGCCCCCCTTTGCTCTAATCACTGCTGCAAGTCTTCTAGGCATACTCCAATAAGCTTCTGACACTCCTCCTTTGGAATCTCTTCCCACACCTTCTGCACCCTCTCCCACAGTTCATGAACACTATTTGCAGGCTGTTCATACTCCCCCAGCTTCTTTTTGACATGATTCCACAGATGTTCAATAGAATCCATGTCAGGAGATTGTGCAGGCCACTTGAGGACTGTAACATCATGGTCAGTGAACCATTTCTGGGCCTTTTTGCTGGTGTGTTTGGGGTCATTGTCTTGTTGAAACACAATGTCAGCCACTGTTTTGTTGTAATATTTGAGGGTTTGCTGGAGTTAATCATCCAGGATCTCCACATAAAGCTCAGCATCCATCCTCCCATCAATTTTGGTTGCAAACCCAACCCCATCCCAGCCCATGCATCCCCACATCATCAGGTTTCCTCCTCTAAACTTGACTGTTCCCTCTACTAACCTATCATTTAACCCCTCACCCACATTTTTCCACACATATTTCCTTCCATCTGATCCCAGCCTATTAATCTTAGTCTCATCAGACCATATAATCCTCTTCCAGTCCTCCAGGGTCCATTCCAAATGTCTTTCTGCAAACTCCAATCAAGATTTCTGATGATGAGGTTTGAGAAGTGGCCTTTTTCTCTTTACCACAGCCCTCATGCCTATGGTTTTGAGGTGGTGATGCACTGTTTGGGAAGTAATAGGAGTGTTGATGATGTCTATAAGTTTCTTGGTTGCCTGTGTGCCATTATCAACCTTCCCCATGCAAATTATTCTTCTAGCATAGGCAATATTGGCTGTCGTAAGCTTTGTAGGATGGCCACCAGAGCATTTGGGGAGGTCAGGGTGATGCTCAGAGTGAATACGACTGATGGAGGCACTGCTGAGATGAGTTTGGTAACATATTTGAGCTCCAGAAATGCCAGAGTCAAGTAGAGTAAGAACATGTTGGATTTGGCTGGAGGAGAGCTTTTTCATTGTGAGTAGGGTGATTGTGGGATTCCAACTGGTTGCTTTCATCTTATATACATTGGGGAAGAGTGGTCACATGACTTTGTTGAACTTTATAAACAAAGTCATGTGACTAGGACCCATTTTGAACTTTAAAAATGTGTGCAACAAAACCCTTACAATGAGCTATTGGTTTGTGTGTAATGTGGACTTACCAAATAAGGATGTGGTGCCTTGTGGCTGTGCATTTCTGGAAGGTATGATGTTGAAGTATATTACATAATATTTTTGGCATTTTACAGAATTTATTTCTGGAGGAATAGCCATGTCTTTCAAAAAGTACAAAACATTGTAAGGGTTTTGTTGCCTACTGTATGTCCGACCTTGTCCCATGCATCACTCACTGGACCCTGCTTGGAATACCTGTCTTCCCTCTAACAGAGCCCTGTTCCCATTTTAGTCAAATGACCTGTCACGATTTGGACTCTGCTCCCACTCCGTTTCCCAATATGGTTTATGATTTGTCACTATTCAGATTCCGTCCCATTCCTAACACCAAACTTGGTGTTTACTATTCCTGTTTTATGTTTTGCTCATTTCATTTCATCATTACTGGATTTGGTATGTCATTCACTCCACGGTCTATTTAAACTGGCAGATGTTGTACATACAATCCAGTCATAAAATCAGCTTAGGTTCCCCCCAGTAATCTAATACATTTTCCGCTCTAAACTCCTACTTGAATTACACCGCTCACGCTAGTCAGAGCCCACAGGCTCCAGCGCATCTATCTCTATCTCTCTTACTTATCTCGACTCACGACCTCTTGACCCATGACCTCCGACTTACAACCCCTCAACCCATGAACCCTGCCCGGACTTCCCAGGATTTCTGTCCGCTTGTCTGAAATTGGACAACACAATCTCGTGAGGGCACAGTCTGTCACAACCATCACAAGTCACAATATTGTCACAAATATTCAAAGGTAACTTTTGACAACTCTTCGACTCATCAAATTTGACTTGACAAACCCAAACATTATTTGACAACATCGAATCTCTTTCGACGTCATGTATGATTTCATTATTAGTTCATAACATAGTCATAATGATACAAAGAAAAGCATAAAAGGGCTATGAAAGGAGCGAGGGAAGTCAGTCAAAATATCTGTAAATTAGTGATACTAGTAATCTATCTTGTTGTAACTTCTTCAACAAATACTTCCGTGAGTTCTTGCGACTGGTAATAGTTTCTTACTTCATCGACAGGGCAAATATATACTTCGTCGAACAAGGCTTTCGAGTTCGATTAGTAGAATATTATTCGACTTTATTGAAGAATAATCGATTTGTGACAGTATATTTCGACTATCAACTGTTGATGAAGCCCAGGACATGATCCGAGACTACCAAAGCATCGAGTTCTACAGCACTTCAATCCGTGGCTCCCATTCCATCACCAAGAGTTATTCGGCCATCGCAAATTCCAGTTTCTCCTTTGACCAAAACTCGAAGAGCTATGATGTCTTCAATTCAAGAACCCGAAGAAGTTCGAGAAGAGCCGATCTTGCCAATTTAAAAATCCAAATCCCCTCTAACACCTTTGCCCAAGTCTCCACCTCCCGAACCTGTTATGTCTGAAGATGAAACAATGCTATCACATTTCAGAGATGCGCTTGGAAAAGTATTGAAGGACCAGATGTCTTCAAAGGAGCCCGAAATCACAGTGAAGAGTTTACTGGAGAAGAACCTTTGATGTTGAAGAATTTTATCGCTCAATGCAAAATGGTCTTTCGATCTCGACCAAAATCGTTTGAATCTGATCAATTGAAAATTACAATGGTAACTTCATATTTTCAGAAAACAGCTCAAGAGTGGTGGCAACCTTTCTTATTAAATCCCCCAATTCCTCCGCCATCTTTCCTTGTGGATTATCTTGACTTTCTAGATGAATTATATGCTCAGTTTGGAGAAATTGATGCAGAAGGAGAAGCTGAAGAAAAACTCGATAATCTTCGAATGAAAGCTTCATCATATGGCAAAGTATTCAATTCAATTTACAAGTCTTGCTGCTCAAACTCGATATGACGAATTTGCTTTACGATGATGAATTTATAAAGGACTTCCAAATCGAATTAAGGATGAAATAGTGAAGCTTCAAGTTCAGCCCAGAAGTTTTGCTGAACTGTGAATGGCAGCCCTTCAACTCAATTCTTACTATTGGATGCGAGAGAATGAATGACAATGTGAAACAGAATCAAGTTCGACTCCACGAAGATTTGAAAGAAGACAGTCGGCGATGCCTACGACCTATCCTTCAACATCATGAATACCTTCGACTTCAAAACTGATAACTTCGACTTCAAGAACATTTAGGCCTTCAACTCAAGCAACACCATCTTCGACAATTTTAGGAGCTGATGGACGATTACTTCCTGCCGAACAAGACAGAAGATTTAAAGAAGGGTTATGTATATTATGTGGAGAAAAAGGCCATTTGGTGAGAGATTGCCCAAAAAGAAAAACTCGTCAAATTGCAAAAGGACAAATCATTGAAATCCAAGATTCGACAACTCAATCTGACCAGTCAAATCAAACATCAAATGTTAAATTGGAAAATTGAAAAGGGATACTCTTCAGGCGTGTGAAGAGGAGTATCAAAGAAAACTCAATCACACCGAAAAAGATTCCTGTGTAATATTACGAGCGGTAACAATTTCTGATTCTTCAATTATTGAACTTAAATTAAAGAAAATTCCAAAAATGAAAGCATTAATTGATTCAGGATCTAGTCATCTTTTTATGGACAAAACATTTGCACAACAAAATAATCTATCTTTCGACCAATTGAAAAATTCGTTATCATTAAAATTAATCGACAGATCAACTCCAACATCAGGACAAATTATGTATATGACTACATTACCAGTTTACTTTCCATCTGGGCAGACTCAAGAATTACAATTCTTTTTAACCAATCTCAACTCGTCTTGTCAAGTGGTATTAGGACTCAACTGGCTGAAGCAATACAATCCTGCAATTGACTGGCGATCTGGCTGTATATCGTTCGAACCTACTTCGACACCTTCAACAAATCTGAATCTGATTCAACCATCAATCAAAACATTATTGGAAGAGAAGCATGCTTTGACCTCGGTGAGTCATTCATTGACATCTGAGAAAATCTGTGAAGAATCGAAATCCGAGACTGTCAATCTGAATATCAACATAGTCAATCAGAAGACTTTTTTATGAGCTGTGAAAGCAAAAGACTCTCAAACTTTTGTGGTCTTTATTTGTGATGAATCTTTCAAGACTTGTAAGGCCTCTGGTGCAAAAACCACGACTTCAACTTCATTTGACATACTGAACGTTCTGACCGAATATTCTGACTTCTTGGACATTTTCAACAAAAAGGAAGCTGAAGCTTTACCTCAGCATCAAAGTTATGATCACACTATCCCATTAGAAGAAGGAACTACTCCACCTATGGTCCGATCAATTTGTTATCCGAGACAGAACTTCAAGTGCTACGAGAATATCTCCAAGAAAACCTTTCAAAGAAATTTATTCGATCATCGCAATCTCCTGCCGGCGCACTGATTTTATTCGTTAAGAAGAAAGACAGAAGCCTACAACTTTGTGTCAATTATCGAGGACTTAATGAAATCACATGAAAAAACTGATATCCACTTCCTTTAATTCCTGATCTTTTGGATTGACTTCAAACAGTGAAATATTTTATGAAAATCAATCTCTGAGGCACCTATAATTTAGTTAGGATTGCTCCAGGTGACGAATGGAAAACAGCTTTTCAGACTTGATATGGATCTTTCAAATATTTGGTTATGCCTTTTGGACTATGCAATGCTCTGGCAACCTTTCAACAATTAATGAACAAAATATTTTCAGATTTACTTGATATTTGGGTAATTATCTATCTCGATGACATACTAATATTTTCCGACAATCTTGAAGAACATTTACAACATGTTTGAGAAGTTCTTCGACGGTTTCAACAAAATCGATTATTTGCAAAACCCGAAAAATGCGAATTTCATAAAACCAGTGTCGAGTTTCTAGGATATGTTATTTCTCCTCAAGGTGTATATATGGATGAAGAAAAAATCAAAGTTATTCAAGATTGGCCTGAACTACAAAAAGTCTGTGACATTCAATCATTTTTAGGATTCGTGAATTTCTATCGAAGATTTATTCCAAGTTATTCTGAAATTGTTTTACCATTGACTCAACTTACTCGAAAAAAGGTTCAATGGCATTTCGATGAAAAATGTCGACATGCATTTAACTATTTGAAAAAAGAATTTACTACAGCTCCAATTTTAATTCATTGGAATCCAGACTACAAACCTATACTTGAAACTGACACTTCTGATCATGCCATAGCTTCAATATTTTCTATGCAGACTCCTGATAATGAAATTCATCCAGTCACTTATCATTCAGGAACTCTTTCGACCTCTGAAATTAATTACGACACTTACGATAAAGAATTATTGGCAATATTCAAATCTTTTAAAATTTGGTGACATTATTTTGAAGGAACAAAAGAACCAATTGAAGTTTTAATGGATCACAAGAATCTCAAATATTTTGTGACAACTCGAATTTTGTCTCGACGACAAGCTCGATGGGCAGAATATTTATTGACTTTCAATTTGATTATTTGATTTTGACTGGGAAAACTTAATTTGAAAACAGATGTTCTTTCAAGAAGAAATGACATTTATCTGAATGAACCCAATTACTCAAAAAAGAATCCGACTAATCTTCGACTGGTATTTACAAATGAACAAATTCAAGCTTCTTTGCATGCAACATATTATCTTCCAATAGCCAGAAAAGCTACTCTCATTATGGATACAGATCAACTATTGAAAGATATATTCAAAGCTCAAAAAGAAGATCAATTTACTCTCAATAAAATTTGACAGATTTCCGATGGCACTGAAGAAGATTGGCAAAAGAACAAACAAGATTTTTTATGTTTCTGAAACAGAATTTACGTTCCCGATTATCAAAATCTCCAACTTCGAATTCTTCAATCACGACACGATCATATTACCGCAGGCCATTTCGGTCAAATGAAAACGTATCGAACAATATATCGAGATTTCTTTTGGCCACAACTCCAACAAGATATTCAAGATTTTATTCAATTATGTGTAATATGTACAAAATCGAAAACTCCATGACATCAACCCATTGGATTACTTAAGTAACTTCTGATTCCTCTTCGACCATGGCATTCGATCTCGATGGATTTTATTGAACAATTACTGACCTCGAATGGTTACGACTCAATACTCGTAATAGTCGATCGACTTTCGAAACAAGCAATATTCATTCCAACTTATACTACGATCAACGCTCCCGAACTCGCTTGACTTTTTGTATTACATGTCTTTTCAAAACATGGAGTCCCAAGTCATGTAACTTCTGATCAAGGATCTGAATTTGTATCGCATTTCTTTCGATCTCTCGGAACAGCGCTTGACATGAAATTACATTTCACTTCAGGATACCATCCTGAAGGTGATGGGCAAACTGAACGAATCAATCAAACTCTCGAACAATATTTATGAATCTATTCCAATTATCAACAAGACAATTGGACCGAATTACTTCCTTTAGCCAAATTTGCTTACAATAATGCACCTTCCAAAACGACTGGTGAAACACCATTTTTTGCTAATAAAGGTTATCATCCATTATTAGAAATTCACCCTGAAAAAGATCTAGCTTCCACTCTAGCTCGTGATTATATGACAGATCTCAAAGCTCTACATAAACATCTCAAATCAAATATCCAGAAAGTGCAAATACATTATCAAAAATATTCCAACATATATCAAAAAGAGTCATTCGACTTTCCGATCCATTCTCAAGTCTTCGTACAATCCGACTTCATTTGAACGACTCGACCATCGAAAAAATTATTGGAAAAATTATTAGGCCCATTTGAAATCATTGCTCGACCAGGATCTCATTCATATACATTAAAACTTCCCAATCATCTCAAAGGAATTCATCCCATCTTTCACGTCTCAATGTTAGAACCATTTTATCCCAATACTTTCCCAAATCAAAAACAACCTCCTCCTCCACCAATTTATGTTGAAGAAGAACCTGAATATGAAATTTGAAAAATTTTGGATTCAAAATTCAATAAAAGATATAAAGATTCGTTACAATATTTAGTTGCTTGGTTAGGTTACGAAGGAACAGACAAAGAAACTTTGTGGTTAGGATCTCAAGATCTCGAAAATGCTTTTGACCTTATCGAAGAATTTCATCAAAAATATCCAAATCTTCCACGACACTAAAAATTTCATTCAACTATCTTTTGACACTTATTTGACAAAATTGAAAAAAAAATATCAAAATGCAAGTAACATCAATTATATCAAAATTTTAAGTATCTATAAATCCTCAATTCCTTCCTCTCTCAACTCCGCCATTTTATCAAACCATGCCCCTCTAAATCTTCCACTATTAACACTAATATCAGTCTCCTTGTTAAAATCACCACTTTTGACCAATTTCTTTGACAAAATTGAAAAATCCTGTTAAGAGCAGAAACTGATGGATGTCAGCAGACCGACGGGGACTGAATGGAAGGACTTGGCTTCAGCTTATGTGCTGCGCCCTCACAAGTTACCGTCGGGTGTCCTTAAATTTTGGGCGGGCAGAAACTAGTCCTGTCGAGTAAACCTCTCGGTAAACTACCGATCGGAAACTGAAGGATAAGTCGAGGGTTGGGCTGAGGGGTCAGAGACCAAGAGTCAGAGACTGAGAGTCGGAGACCAAGAGTTGGAGACTGAGAGAGTCGGAGACCGAGAGTCAGAGACTGAGAGTGTCGGAGACTGAGAGTGTCAGAGACTGAGAGTGTCGGAGACCGAGAGTCGGAGACTGAGAGTCGGGATTAGAGGTTGAAGTCGTAAATGTAGGTTGAATCGTAAATCAGATGGGGTCAGAATGTGGTGGTCGTGAATAGATAATGGAGTCGGAAATTAGAAGAGTATCTAAGTCGATCTAAGTCAATATTCTAATTGTCTAGTAGTTACATTACAGCAGGTCTATATATGAGTTATCGGCGTCTAGAAACTACTAACTAAGGGAAGAGCGGAAACACTATTTGACAAATAGACTTGACTAGAAACCAGAAGGTTACGATAAGATCGGAAGCTGAGATTAGCCAAGAGCGGGATTACGAGAAAAGGGAATAGTCCATGGGCTACAAGTATATATGGGCATATGTGAAACATAGAGTAAAACAGATCATCATAATGAAAAGGGATGTATCAAAGCATAACCAGATGGTACGAGTATATTTTGACAGGGGCATAAATGGGGTTTGATCGCTGTGAAGGTATACATCAGTGTCGGTGTTCCGAAGGTTGCCAAAATGATGACTTGATCAATAACTTTGAACATCGATAGACTATAGTATTCTCGGGGACCATCGGGTTGCGACACAGGTTACGACACGGTCGTAACAAATCCTCTCTAAATGCTTTGACTTCACTGATTAAATCTTCCATAGTTTCTTCCAATTTCAACATCCTTTCACCAATCGATTTTATCTCTTTCTCCAAGTGATTATCCAACCGATTTTCCAACCTTCTCGACTGTCTTGAAAAATTTGACATTCTTGACATAATGTTGCAACGAATATTCTTCCTTTGTCCAAGTTTGCGAATCCCTGGACTACCATCTTCACTTTCATTTCTTGATTCTTTGATCATGTTTCGACTCTTTTTTCGGTTTCGATGTGGTTTTCCGGCTGGCCTATTTACAGTCCAATAATAGGCCCGATGCAATCGATTGCACCGATCACAATTTGACGATGCATTACTCTTCTTGCACACAAAATTCATGTTAAAACACATGGTGCAACTGGAAAAAACAAATTAGCAAAAATCGACAAAAAATTGACAAAACTGAAAAATTATGAATTTTCCGATTTTGCCTCAAATTCCCATTGCATCCCAATTCCCTTACGAGTTGCCTTGTTGAACGGTTCTTCACAATCTGCTATGCACTTTTTGGGAGTTTCTTCTAAAAAATAACTTATTAACTAATTTAAAGAAATCCCAGAAATTGACTTACCAACCACATCAACAACTGCATCTGTATCCTTGAAACCCAAAAACTTGGATTCTGATTTGAGTTGATTGACTTCTATATCAGACATTGATTGATAAAGATGAAAATAGATGACGGAAAAACTTTTCAAACTCCGACCTCATGGGCTCAGTCACAAAGGGAGGATACTGTCACAACCATTACAAGTCACAATATTGTCACAAATATTCAAAGGTAACTTTCGACAACTCTTCGACTCATCAAATTTGACTTGACAAACCCGAACATTATTCAACAACATTGAATCTCTTTCGACATGTCTCATTTTGACATGTCTCATTTTGACATGTCTCATTTTGACATGTCTCATTTCGACGTCATGTATGATTTCATTATTAGTTCATAACATAGTCATAACAATACAAAGAAAAGCATAAAAGGGCTATGAAAGGAATGAGGGAAGTCAGTCAAAATATCTGTAAATTAGTGATACTAGTAATCTATCATCGTAACTTCTTCGACAAATACTTCTGTGAGTTCTTGCAACTGGTAATAGCCTCTTACTTCATCAACAGGGTGAATATATACTTCATCAAACAAGGCTTTCAAGTTCGATTAGTAGAATATTATTTGACTTTATTGAAGAATAATCAATTCGTGACACAGCCTATAAGCTGAAGCCAAGTCCTACCGGATATTCCGTGGGTTTCTCCAGAAACCTGCCGTGTACATACTCTAACAGGTATTGGAAAGGGTCGGTGAAGAGGTGTCCATGGCCGTCGGTGAGGGGGAAGGTTTGGAAGCTGAAGAAGAAGGGGAAGTTGTAGAGGAAACCTTTAGGTAGTAAAAATATAATGGTTTTACATAAAACAAACAAACATAGCATGAAAACATAAGGCATAGTTGGAAAAAGGTCGGGTACCACGTGAGATGACTTATAGAGAATCTAGAGGACCGGGTTTATTCGGATAAGCTTGATGAAACCCTAAAATGATCTTTGATGCATTGCTGAGCTCTGTAGCTGGGATCCATGAAGTTTCTTTGTCTGTACCTTCATAGCCAGCCCATTTAACTAAATAAAGTAATTTACATGAGGGTTGGCAATTGTCGATTTTTGAATCTAGGATCTCCAATATCTCAAATTTGGGTTCTCCATCAATGATCATGGGTGGAGGTGGTGTGAAGGATAGGTTGCATAGGAGGTGCGACTAAAGACTCTAAGCCTTACCCTTTAGCCACTTTATATTTCCTTTATTTCCTTTATGTTTTATACTTTTATTTCCTTCTCTATCACTCATAAATACGGGCCATATTCCCTTTTTATTAGTTCGAGAGTCCATGTATGCTTGTGGGTGCTCTAGCCCACAAGAAGTATGTGCATGTCACAGTAGTAGTCACACAAGAGAATGTTAGACACTTTTCAACCCCAACAACCATCACCTGCAAGATGCAAGTACTGGTTTGGGGTATCATCTAACAAGACACACACACACTCTCTCTCATCTCCAATTATCCATAACGACTCTTCACACTGAAATAGTCGAAGTGCATTATTATTAATCAGCTCAACTTCAAGTTATCACTTCACACAGTAAGAATGTCCAGCATTGCTCACTTCTCTAGATTATTCTTCCCTTCTCGTGATAAACTCTTTCCCTGATCTACTTGGCCATCGGGCCAACTAGCTACACAGTCGGATTGCACCGTAAGGTCGATCTGCCCTTGTAATCACCTACCGATCACACCTTGAAGGTCAATCGTAATCTACAATTTTACTATCTAAAACTACTAGTCGATCATTCTTCGCACTATTGTTAGTCGATAACAATCACATATTGAGTGGTAAACTACTCAACCCTTTACAGGTGGTGGTTGTATGTGATCCGGTATATTGTTAGCAACACAAGGTTCTAACATAGATACATGAAATACTGGGTGCACTGCACGCATGTTGTCGGGAAGCCGAAGCATCCATGAAAGCATGCCAACTTGTGCTATATCTTCAAAAGGACCTAAATATTTTTCAGTGAGCTTCTTAGAGGGTCTAGTAGTTCGGAAAAACTCAGCTTTAATGAATACTTGGTCTCCAATCTTGAAATCAGGAGGTGGAAGTCGATTCTTATCTGTGGACCGTTGGTATCATTCTTGGGCGATTGTAATAGTTTTACGAAGTTCTTGATGTAGCTCGTCAAGGTTTGTAACGAAGCCTTGAGCGCCATTTGGTGTGTTGTTATATGTGAATTCGGCTAGTGGTAGTAGTGATTTCCAATTGTCTTGTTGATAGTTACAATAGACACGAATGTACTGTTCCAAAGTTTGATTCATGTGTTTGGTTTGGCCATCACCTTCCAGGTGATAGCCCAAAGTGAAGTGTAATTTCATGTCTAGTGCTTTTCTGAGTGACCTAAAAAAATGAGAGACAAACACGGATCCACAATCAGATGTGACATGCGATGGAATGCTGTGCTTGGAAAATACATGGGTGACAAATAATTCGGCTAAATGTACAGATGTTATCGTGTCATATATTGGAATGAAAATACTTTGCTTTGTGAGCCGCTCCACAACAACTAGGATTGCTGTATGACCTTCGGATGCTGGTAGGTGCTTGATGAAATCCATAGAAATTGATTTCCAGGGTTTTTCTGGTATTGGTAATTGTTTGAGTAGGCCATATGGTTTGTGTCACTGTGATTTAGAGCATAAACATGTTGTACAGGATTTGCAATAGTGCTTAATGAAATCTCGGATGCCGGGCCATGTATATTCTCTTCTAATGAGTGAAAGAGTCTATTGAGGCCGAAATGTCCTGAGATCGGGTGGTTGTGCTTATGTTGTGGGATTCACAGCCGAAGGGTATCAGAATCCGGTACATAGATGCGGTTGTCGAGTCTAATGAAACCTTGTGAGTCTAATGACCATTGGGGTTGATTGGGGTTGGATGGGTTATCAAGGTGTGCTTTGGTGACTGGGTCTAATGGAATTGCCGATAGTATATCTTGGTGTAACTTTTCGGTATCCATAAGGATAACACTTCGCAAGACTGGATGAATGAGGTAAGTGGCTCGGATAGATGCGGACAGTTGTTCCAATGAAAACATGGGCTTGAAATTATGCGGATTAACTGTGGCATACCATCGAAGAGTTGGAGTGGAATCGGATCTATTGCATAGGTTTTTAACTGATTTCTTTGGGAAAAACTTGTATCTATAATACAACGGGTTGAACCTGAATCTACAAGAGCTCGAAAAGTGAGACTCCTGAGGGATTCTGAAGTAAGATTTATGAACAAGGAATTAGGATCATACAGGGTGGATGCATTAAGATGACAATTTTCCAGTGTGCGGGGAGATTCAATGCAACTCTCCAACTGCACGGAATCCAGAGAGTTGCTTAATCTTTTTTTGACTTGGCAGCCAGCTTAGCCGGTTGTGAGGTTGTGGCCGTATTGGCTCATCAGGCTTTTGTGACCTTTGGGCATGTGGTGACTCAGTGTCCAGGATCTGCACACAACAAACAAAGGTTGTTGTCCATTCAGTGTTGCTTTTCCTGTGGTAGGAGCTTGCCATAGGAGCTGAGTTTGCCAGTTAAGTCAGGTTTGTCTTTATCTTCAGACTTATTCAACTGTTTGCCCTTGCCTTTTTTGTCATTAGAACCCTTGTTTTCGGACTTTTTATCGGAGTTCAAGTTGCTACTATTGTTGGTGTTTTGATTACCAGACTTGTTGGCATTCTTATTGTCCAATGATTTTTTGTCTGATGGGTTTTTGCGACTGATTTCCGAACATCGTTCCCAGTATCAGGCATCTGTGTTTTGGGCTGTTAGATGCATGAGGGGGAGAGTCTTTGGTTTGCGGGTCTCTCCTTTGGAAGCTTCGTCTTTGAGGTGAGATGGGAGGCCAGAGTGAAACTGGTAACGGAGGGCCGAATTGCCCCAGTTGCAACACGTGGCGAGGTTGTTGAACTGGACGATGTAGTCGGTGATGCGCTGGGTGTCTTTCATTTTGAGATTAGAAAGTGTGGTTTCAGCATCACTGGTTTGGTCATAGGGACTGAAGTTTGTGTCCAGTTCCTCAACAAAGGCATCCCAATTGTGAACAGGATCTTCAGAGGTGAGGCCAGAGAATGTGGGTTCAAACCAGGCTGCTGTGGAATCCTTAAGGTATGAGAGTGCAAAATTTACCTTTCAGTCATCCATTGCGAAAGCAGCCAGGCGGTCCAAACATTGAATCAACATTGCATAAGAAATGTCGGCAATTTCTTCGGGTTTGAGCCAGTAAACAGTTCAGGTTTGTTGACTCGGGTTTGCCCAGGTTCTTTTTCCTTGGTATTGCTTTTAAGGAATTCGTTAAGGGATCCTAGGGTACCTGAGAACAATTCCCATGTCTTGTCAGGATCAAAGTCTGGTTTTTGTTTCACAGACTTCTTAGAACCACTAGCCTGAGGTATGGGTTGGTTGCCATCCTCGGGTTTGGGTTCCAGAGCTGTGTTAAGAACTGAAAACTGACTAGTGTCGGTAGGCTGACGGGGACCGATCAGAAGGACTTGGCTTCAGCTTATGTGCTGCGCCCTTGCAACTATTTGTTGCGTGTCCTTAAATTTTGGACAGGTGAAGACTAGTCCTAACAAGCACCTCTCGGTGAGTTACCAATCGGAACCAAAGGATAAGTCAAGTGTCAGGCCAAGGGGTCGTGTAATGTATTCAGGGGTTTCTCTTAGATAGCTCAATATATGCTATAGTGTCACAGAGCTTCAACAATAAAACAAGCAAAGGTCCAGTAATTTAAATACTGATAGATTAATGAGCTGTGCTATTAAGCTTAAACAACTCAAATCAATGCTTACTTTGATTATTGAAAGGTTCAATAGAACAATATATGTATGACTCTTTTAGCAAATAAAAGAACTATTCCTTGAGAATAGGGGCTAGAAGCTGAGTATATGCACAGTAACTTAGCAGAGACTTGATATAAAGCTTCAGATTCTTGTATGCTTATTTGTAACTATTAATAGTTATTTAACAAGGTGTTAAATAATTTATTAATATAGAAAATAATGTGTATTGGATTATTTGAGTGCTTGTACTTGATTAATTCAATAAACTTAGGGCTGGGCCTTGAATAATCTAGTATTGGCAGGGAATTTCAGTAAGGATACTTAGATACTTATTAGGTTTATTATGTAATTAATAAGCCTAAAGGGTAGCTGTGAGGCTGGGGGAACTTAGATGATTAGCTAAGTTCAAGAGTTGCTGACAAAGATTCAAGATTCTGCAAGTGTAGGTGCTTGCAGTTAGTGTATCGGACTAAGGCTATTATTGTCCTTAGGATGACTAGATAAGCTTCTGAGCTGTGCAGTAAAATGTGAGATAGATTGATTTTATTGGAAACTTGGCCCTCCTTATATACATTTCGATAACTAAATATTTAATCATTTATTTACTTTATGAGGTCATTATTTAGGTCATAATGACCTCATATTCTACTTATTTTTTACCCTTTATTACCATGTGATTCCCCTCTCTGAGACAAGGGTTCCAACCTTTGGCTTGAACATGAAGGTTCAAGGCCGCGGTCCCAGGACGGAAGCATTTGATGAGTCAGTGGAATCAAATTATGACTCGAGTAAGTTGTTACAGTCACATTCATGACTTGTGTGATATCCCGACACCAGAGGCTTATCTAATAAGTCACATGACTCCAAAAATGTGCACATTGAAGCAAAACAATGTGCTGAAAAGCAATAACTAAGTAAATAAAATATAAATAATTAGTTAAAAATTATAATAAAATAAATAAGATATAATAGCATTATATGAGCTCATATATGCTATTATTATGTGAAGTTAAAAGGAATTAGGCCTTATATTTCACAATAAAAATATAATAAAAATACAATAAATTCGAGAAAATATTAGATAATTCACAGAAAATTAAGAGAATATTATAAGATGAGGCTGATACCTCACAACTTCCTTTAGCTGAATTTGCTTACAACAATGCACCTTCTGAAACAACTGGTGAAACACTATTTTTTGCTAATAAAGGTTATCATCCATTGTTAGAAATTTACCCTGAAAAAGATTCAGCTTCCACTCTAGCTCACAATTATATGACAGATCTCAAAGCTTTACATAAACATCTCAAATCAAATATCCAGAAAGTGTAAATACGTTATCAAAAATATTCCGACATACATCGAAAAGAGTCATTCAACTTTCCGATCCATTCTCAAGTCTTCATATGATCCGATTTCATTCGAACAACTTGACCATTGAAAAAATTATCGGAAAAATTATTAGGCCCATTCAAAATCATTGCTTGACCAGGATCTCATTCATACAGATTAAAACTTCCCAATCATCTCAAAGGAATTCATCCTGTCTTTCACGTTTCAATGTTAGAACTGTTTTATCCTGTTACGACCAGACAATCCCACCAGACTCTGGGCACTAACCCGTACACCCCCATGCGCTACAAGCACCAATTGTCTGTTTATAGGATTTCCCACCCAGACTCTGTACGACAAGACTTGTTACGTTCGACCTCATTAAGACACATATCAGTCACCGGACTTCCCCCGGACTCCATCTCTGTCTATGTCCGTCTTTGTCCCACGCATCAGTCACTGGACCCTGCTCAGAATCCCGTCACCTCTCTAATCGAGCCCTGTTCCTGTTTTAGTCAAATGACCTGTCACAATTTAGGACTCCGCTCCCGCTCCGTTTCCCGTTATAGGTTATGCTTTGTCACGATTCGGACTCCGCTCTGTTCTGTCCCATTCCTAACACCAAACTTGGTGTTTACTATTCCCATTTTATGTTTTGTTAGTTTTGTTTCATCATTACTGGGTTTGGTATGTCATGCATTCCATGGTCTATATAAACTGGCAGATGTTGTACATACATACAATCCAGTCAGAAAATTAGCTTAGATTTCCCCCAGTAATCTAATAACATTTTCTGCTCTAAAACCCTTGCTTGATTCACACCACTTGCACTAGTCGGAGCCCACGGGCTCCAGCACATCTATCTCTCTCGACCATCTCGACTCACAACTCACAACTCATGACCCACGACCTCTGACCTACGACCTATGACCCACGACCCCCGCCCGGACTCCCCGGGATTCCCATCTGCCTGTTCGAAATTGGACAACACGATCTAGCGAGGGCGTAGCCTATAAGCTGAAGCCAAGTCCTACCGGATATCCTGCGGGTTTCTCCGGAGACCCACCCTGTGTGTGTATCCTAACAGTATTTTCTGACTAATACTCGCAGATTGTTTTCATTATGCCACCAAGAAGAAATACACGCGCACAGGCATCATTACCTGGACCGTCGACTCTTCATTCCCTGTTAACTTTGTATACCAGTCAGACACTTGTGAACCAGTCGGACTCTGTGGAAGAAGCCCATATCGGAGAAGTCCTGGAAAACCAGGACGAATCCAAGCATGAGGACGATTCCATGACCCCCGACAAGGGCAAAGGTGTCGAAAATCCTCTGCTTTACGAACGACCACACTCAAGGGATCCTACTTCTGAATTTTTAGCAGGTACTATAGATAAATTCATGATGCACCTGCTCGAAGAATGAAAGAAAAAGGAACAAGAACCTCCACGGTCAAAAGTCAATGCTCCGGAACCCTTCACAGGTTCCAACCCAAACAAGCTCTCTACTTTCCTCATGCAATGTCGCTTCAACTTCTGCGATCAAGCCGCTGCATTCTCCACGGACTCCCGAAAGGTCAACTACACACTTTCATATTTGTCGGGATCCGTGTTGAAATGGTTCGAACTGGCTTTTAGCGGGATTTCTGAGGAAGAGCCGCTTTGGCTCGAAAATTGGGATGCTTTTGTTGAGGAGCTTGAAACCAACTTTGGCCCATATGACCCGACAGGAGAAGCCGAGAATAGTCTCACAAATCTTCATATGAAGGACATGCAGTGCATCACAGACTATATCATCCAATTCAATAATCTTGCAGCTTGTTGTCAGTGGGGCAATCCTGCTCTCTGCCACCAATTCTACACCGGTCTGCCATCCCGCCTTAAAGACGAAGTCTCAAAAGGAGAAGATGGCAAGCCAAAAACCCTGTCCCATATGCAATTCAAAGCTCAAAACGCGGACGCACATTATTGGGAATGTCACACGGAAGTTGCCCGCGAGACCTCCGCGGACAAAGTAAACAAGTCCACGGCCAATAAAAACAACAACAATTCGTCAACCAGCAACCAGAACTCCACACAATCCGACAAGAAGAACGATAAAAAGTCTTCAAACAACAACAACAACAACAAGGACAATAAGGACAATAACAAGGGTCAACAGTCCAGCAAGCAAGCCGGAAAACCCGACCTCTCAGGCAAACTCGGACCCAATGGCAAATTGACCCCACAGGAAAGACAATGTCATATGGATAACAACCTGTGTCTATTGTGCGGGAAACCTGGTCATTGAGTCCCGGAATGTCCACTGGCAAAAGCAAACTCTTCAAAGGGTCGAACAGCCAAGGCCTCCACAGAAACCCCGTCGAAGGACAAACCGGCTTCCGACTCGAAAAAAGAGTAAGCAACCCCATGGACTCCGTGCGGGTTGGGGGTTGCGTTGCCTCTCCGCACATTCAAGAGTTTACTCGCCTCAACACATCCACTCTTTCTCATTCTGATTCACTTTTCGTTAAACTTATGTCTAATATGATTCCAAAATTCATTTTTTCAGCTCTCATAGATTCCGGCTCGACTCATTGTTTTTTAGATACAAAATTCACGCAAAAAAAAATTCTTTGTCAACTTATTCGATAAATCCCGTCGGTCTCCGCCTCTTCGATGGCACAAGTAATTCGGTTGTTACCCAAGCTTGTGATTTATCCATCAGTTTCCCGTGTGGAACATCTCAATTGGTCACTTTCTATGTGACCCAGTTAGACTCAAGTTGCTCGGTGGTCCTAGGACATAACTGGCTTACCTGCTACAATCCGTTGATTGACTGGATAGCTAACAGTGTAACATTCTGGACCCCCACGGCAGCCGAGGAAACTGTGCCTGTCTCGGCCTCCACGGCACCCATGGCCTTCCCGGCACCTGCAGTCTCGAGGACTCCTGTGATCCCTACAGCACCCATAGCTTCCCCGGAACCCATGGCACCTCCGTCCATTTCTCTGATTAATGCTGCAGCTTTTATTAGGGCTTCAAAAATGGATGGGTCCCAGGTGTTCACTATCAACTTAAAAATTGATGAAGCAACTGGACATTTTTCAACCCCGGTATCCAAATCTGAGCAAGCCGCTGACCTAGAAGGCGTCCTGGAGAAATATCATGACTTCGTGGATGTTTTTTGCAAGTGGAAAGCTGACCAGCTTCCACCTCACAGAGAATACGACTTAAAAATCGATCTTGAAGATGGCACCCAGCCACCCCTAGGACATATTTACCGGCTCTCATCCACGGAACTTTCCGCAATCCGCAATTTCCTGGATGAACATCTGTCCATAGGTTTTATCCGACCCTCAAAATCTCCTTTTGGAGCACCTGTTCTGTTTGTCAGAAAAAAGGATGGATCTCTTCGACTTTGTGTTGATTTTAGAGGACTCAATGCTGTCACCAAGAAGGATAAATATCCACTCCCACTTATATCTGATCTGCTCGATGCTCTGCAGAATGCCCGGATTTACACCAAAATTGATCTCAAACATGCCTATCATTTGGTCCAGATCGCCGCGGGCGACGAATGGAAAACCACTTTTAGAACCCGTTATGGGGCCTTCGAGTGGTTGGTGATCCCCTTTGGACTCACCAATGCTCCGTCTGTTTTTCAGCATTTTATCAATGACATTTTCTCCGACATGCTCAATGTATGCATCATTGTTTACTTGGACGACATTCTTATCTACTCCGAGAATCCCATGGAACACAACAAACAAGTACGTGAAGTTCTCTGGAGGCTCAGACAACATGGTTTATTCACAAATGGTAAAAAATGTACTTTTGACACGGACTCCATGGAATACCTAGGTTTCATGATGGGATCCGATGGACTCCGCATGGATGAAACTAAAGTGCAAGTCATCAAAGATTGGCCTGAACCCCGAAAAGTTAAAGATATACAATCCTTCCTCGGCTTTGCCAATTTTTACAGACGATTTATCCGCAGATATTCCAACATCACGGTACCCCTTACCCGTCTCACGCGTAAGGGTACTCAAGTGGAATTTCAATGATAAGTGTCAAACAGCTTTCAATCTTTTAAAAAATTCTTTTTCTACAGCTCCTATTCTGTTGCATTGGAAACCGGACTTCCTGCTCATTGTTGAAACGGACGCCTCGGGTTATGCACTTGGAGCCATTCTGTCTATCCAGGACTCCGACGGAGAAGTCCACCCCGTGGCCTTTCTGTCCCGGACTTTTACCGGAGCAGAGCTCAACTACGATGTTCATGATAAAGAACGTCTGGCAATATTTTCCGCTTTCAAAGCGTGGCGACACTATTTGGAAGGTTCAGGAGCTCCTATTGACATTGTAACAGATCACAAAAACCTGGAATACTTTTCTACCACAAAACTTTTGACCCACCGGCAGGCCCGCTGGTCTGAATACCTATCTGCTTTCAACATGATTATCCATTTTCAACCTGTCCATCTCGGCAGCAAACCCGACGCTTTAACTAGACAATGGGATGTCTATCCTAAAGAGGGGAACAACGACTATGCCACGGTAAATCTGCACAACCTGAAACCTATTTTCACGAATCAGCAACTTACCACATCAGTCCACACAACTTTCCTCATCAATCCCATTGTCCATGGAATTATCATTATGGATATCAAGAAGTTACATCAAGATATACTATCGGCAATTCCACTAGACCCAATAACTAAAGCTCACCTTGACAATCCCATGGACTCTGATCAACCCCGGTGGTCTCTTGATCAGCATGGTTTCATTAGACTTGACGATAGGATCTACCGGACTCCGACGGCCTCCGCCTCAGGATCCTTCAATACAAACACGATCATCCACTCTCAGGACATTTCGGGTACAACAAAACTCTATCATTAATAAGAAGAGAATATACTTGGCCCGGACTCCATGGATTTGTTAAGCACTATTGTAAATCTTGCACTACTTGTCCCCGCTCGAAATCTCAGCGACACAAGCCATACAGCCTTTTGAAACAACTCCCGGTACCAGAACAACTGTGGAATTCTATCTCTATGGATTTCATTGAATACCTACCAGATTCCGAAGGCTTTTCCGCCATTCTAGTCGTTGTTGACAGATTCTCAAAACAAGGTACAGTACATTCATCCCTACATATGACACAATTATGTCCGTGCAGTTAGCGGAACTTTTCATTATCCATGTATTTTCCAAGCACGGAGTTCCATCCCACGTGACTTCTGATCGAGGATCAGAGTTCGTGTCTCACTTCTTTAGATCCCTCGGAAAATCCTTGGACATGACATTACATTTCACGTCCGGACATCACCCGGAAGGCGACGGACAAACCGAACGCGTCAACCAGACATTGGAACAATACCTCCACATATATTGCAACTACCAACAGGACAATTGGAAATCCTTGTTACCACTTGCAGAATTTGCTTACAACAATGCACCCTCAGCCACTACTGGTGTTTCCCCGTTCTTTGCAAATAAAGGATATAATCCCAATATTACAGTACATCCAGAACGAAATCTCACCTCCGCTCACGCTCAAGAGTTCACCATGGACCTCCACGAGCTCCACGAGGAACTCCGGACTGCAATATTGTCCGCCCAAGAGCAATACCAACATTCAGCGGACAAACACCGGATCCCGCCACCCAATTTCAAGATTGGCGACCGTGTTTATGTCAAAGCTCAATTCTTTCGGACTACCCGTCCATCAAAAAAGCTTGCTGAAAAATATTTAGGTCTGTTTGAAATCATTGCACAAGTAGGTTCAGTCTCTTGGACTCTACGGCTTCCGGATAGCATGTGTGTGGTACACCCAGTATTTCATGTTTCTATGCTAGAACCTTGTACTGCTAACACTATCCTGGATCGCATGCAATCTCCGCCTCCTCCTGTCATTATTGACGGAGAACCTGAGTTTGAAATCTCACAGATTTTAGATTCAAAAATTGACAAGCGTCGATGCACTTGTAAACTGCTTTACTTGGTCAAGTGGGCGGGTTACGAGGGCACCGATGAAGAAACCTCATGGATTTTGGCCACAGAACTCGGTAATGCCACGGAAATCGTTACTGACTTTCATACAGCTTATCCACTCAAACCTGGACCATTATCGTCTCTCTGACCACACTCCGCGGACCCCGTGTTACGTTTGGACTCATTTTCATTATTCCCTGTCGCCCTATGTCTCTCTTTGCTTTTACAGGTTCTGACATGTCTTGTCAAGTCCTCAAGCAGATTACCCATGGACTCTGACTTTGACTTTTATGTTTTTTTTTCACATTTTACTTTATATTCAAAAAAATTATTATTACTACTACTCTTCTTCATCTACATTGATGGGGCTGTTCTTTTTCCCCGCCTCCTGTTTTCCCGCCTCAGCCTTTCCTGTGGCATTCATCTCCTCGGTTAGTTCCGCGACCTCTGTGGGCACCCCCTCCTCATCTGAACTGGCCTCCTCAGAACTCCCCTCCTCTGGCTTCTCACATACAAACCCTGCATAGTCCCTCAGAAATGTGAAATGGTCCCCGTGGATTGCGCGGAGATCAGTGGCCATGACAACACTGACCTTGTTGCCCTTCTGGAGCAACTCGTTTTGGGCTTCAATCCCATCAGCGATCCGTCCCAAAACCTCCTCCAGACCAGAGTATCCATCCGACCCGCCACTTTCCCGTGTACTACCGGACCCTGTGGCCTGCTCATGAATGAGCGAGCACCTCGCCTTGAGGTGTGCGCACTGGTAACATCCCGGGCCCCGGCCGGACTTCCAATTACACTCAGTGTTCCGGTCATTACAACCGGAACACCGCGGGTCGTTCCAAGTCGGTAGGCAGACTGGCGCCGCCTTCCTTGCTTTCTGTTGATACAGTTAGCTCCACGGTATTCCCACAGACCCGAAATTTAGCTTGTTGGGGCTCTCTGCCTCTCCCTCAGACTCGGACTCGACTTCTGCTGCCTTGCACTGAAACACCAAGTCAAAGAAAAACACAACAAGTCGAATGATGGGACTTACCTTTCCTGCAACAATCGCGGCTCTCTCCACGGCCACCCGGGCTTTCTCTGCCGCCACCCTGGCCTTCTCCATGGCCACCCACACAGCCTCCTCCTCATCCTTCTGTTTCTGCCTCACAGCCTCTTCCTCCACGGCCACTGCCACCTGGTACTCCCTATTCAGGGCCTCCTCCACCTCTCAGGCTTCTCGTTCCGCCTCTTCTCGCTGTCAATGTTGCTCGTCCCACTGTGCCAAAATTTGGGCAGCGGGGAGTGGCGCCCGGTACTGACTGCCCATGGAGGGCCTGGTGGTTGGCATAGGCTTGCGCAGCGTGGGCTTTGGTCCCATTGTATCGATGATGGGGGTAATAAAGAAGAAGAAATTTCTATTTTTTCAAATTTATATATAGGCTCGCCACATTTGAACCTTACCTTCCAGATCACATGACTCTTTGACACATACGTGTAACCGACATGACTTTTGACATATGTGTGTAGCCGACAAGAACCTTATCTAGGTCTAGAGCCTCTTTGGGACTTCGGCATAAAGTGTTATGACCGGACAATCCCACCGGACTCTGGGCACTAACACATACACCCCCACGCGCTACAAGCACCAATTGTCTGTTTATAGGATTTCCCGCCTGGACTCCGTATAACAAGACTCGTTACATTTGACCTCATTAAGACACATATCAGTCACCAGACTTCCCCCGGACTCCATCTCTGTCTATGTCCGTCTTTGTCCCACGCATCAGTCACTGGACCCTGCTCAGAATCCCATCACTGCTCTAATCGAGCCCTGTTCCTGTTTTAGTCAAATGACCTGTCACAATTTAGGACTCCGCTCCTGCTCCGTTTCCCGTTATGGGTTATGCTTTGTCACGATTCGGACTCTGCTCCGTTCCGTCCCGTTCCTAACACCAAACTTGGTGTTTACTATTCCTGTTTTATGTTTTGTTAGTTTCATTTCATCATTACTGGATTTGGTATGTCATGCATTCCATGGTCTATATAAACTGGCAGATGTTGTACATACAATCCAGTCAGAAAATTAGCTTAGATTCCCCCCAGTAATCTAATAACATTTTCTGCTCTAAAACCCTTGCTTGATTCACACCGCTCGCACTAGTCGGAGCCCACAGGCTCCGGCACATCTATCTCTCTTGACCATCTCGACTCACAACTCACACCTCACGACCCACGACCTCCGACCTCTGACCTACGACCCACGACCCCTGCCCGGACTCCCTGGGATTCCTGTCCACCTGTTCAAAATTGGACAACACGATTTAGGGAGGGTGCAGCCTATAAGCTGAAGCCAAGTCCTACTGGATATCCCACAGGTTTCTCCGGAGACCCGGCCTGTGTGTGTATCCTAACACCCGCTCAGAAAACCCGTCATCCCTCTAACAGAGCCCCATTCCCATTTTAGTCAAATGACTTGTCATGATTTGGACTCTGCTCCCACTCTGTTTCCTGTTATGGTTTATGATTTGTCATGATTTGGACTCCGCTCTGTTCCATCCTTTTCCTAACACCAAATTTGGTGTTTACTATTCTCATTTTATGTTTTGCTAGTTTCGTTTCATTATTACTGGATTTGGTATGTCATTCATTCCACAGTCTATTTAGTCTGGCAGATGTTGTACATACAATCCAGTCAGAAAATCAGCTTAGATTCCCCCCAGTAATCTAATACATTTCCACTCTAAACTCCTACTTGAATTACACCACTCACACTAGTCAGAGCCCATGGGCTCTGGCACATCTATCTCTCTTATCTATCTCAACTCACGACCCCTCAACCCATGACCTCCGACCTACAACCCCTCAACCCATGAACCCCACCTGGACTCCCTGGGATTCCTGTCCGCCTGTCTGAAATTGGACAACACGATCTCACGAGGGTGCAGCCTATAAGCTGAAGCCAAGTCCTACCAGATATTCTGCGGGTTTCTCTGGAAACCCACCATGTACGTACCCTAACATGTGGGAGCTCTGCTATCTCTGCGAAAACCCCATCCTCATCTGAGCTGGGCTCCTCAGAACTCATGATTTGCAGTTCTGCATACACATAATGCCATACTCCACCAGGAATGTCCAAAACTCCTCATGGAGCCCCCAGAGTTCTTTCACCACAACTACTTGCACCCGGTTGCTCTTCTCAAGCAACTCATTTTGGTACTCTATGGCCCCAGCTATCCATCCCAGGACCTCCTCCAAGCCCATGGGCCTGTCTGACCCACTCACTTCTCACGCCATGGATCCCATGGGCTTGTGGACAAGTGAGCACCTCACTTTGAGGTGCACACATTGCCAACAACCTGGTCCCTGCCCCAGACTTCTGATGGCAGTCAGTGTTCCAGTCATTACAACCGGAGCATTGTGGATTGTTCTTGACTTGCAGGTGGACTGGAGCCACTTTCCTTGCCTTCTGTTGACATGGTTAGTCCCTGGAATATCCCATGGATCCAAGACTCACCTTTTGGGGGCTCTCCAGCTCCCCCTCAGACTTGGACTCGACCTCTACCACTTTGCACTAAAAGGGCAGAATCAGTAAAGTCGACTTTGTGGATCACCAGTACTTACTTTACCTGTGGCAACTGCAGCTCTCTCCACAGCTGCCTTGGCTTGCTCCATGGCAGCCCACACAGCCTCCTCCTCATCCCTCTTCCTCTGCTCCTCAGTGTGAAGAGTGGTGGAAGTTCTAACTGTTCTATATACAAAGAATATCGACCATTTAGGTACGACATGACAATGTATTGACTATCTAAGTCTAATACAGACCAAAGTGTGCATTGACTATCTAGTTCAATATGGCTGAAAGGATTAGCTATCTTAAGTAGAATAGATAGCTAAGACGACTGAAAGAGAATTGACTTTGAAGTGCAATTCTGAGCGACTGCTCTAGTGATTAAAGAAACAACAAGCGAGTCGAATAAATGGAGTAGCATGGATGTAGTCCATGCAGATTGAGATAACGGTTCGAGTTTTGACTAGTATAGTTTGAAACAGTGATTGTGCTGACAGTTAAGGCCCATCTGTGACAGTCGAGATGATACCCCAATCACAACTTGCAGGACACTAAGTGGGTGTCTGAGCAAGTCATGGTTACAGGGTAAAAAGTGTCTGAGTTCTAACTATAGGCACTAGAGTACATACAGTAAGTCTCAGTCTGGCCAGACACCAGCAAAAGGATTAAGCAGTATGAACAATACTTTGAAGGTATTATTCCATCAGCTTCTAAACATGAGAGGGGGATTCTAAAAATGTAGCTGTAAATGGGGGTTCAGAGGCTAAGGTCAAAAAGGGTCATAAGTCTCAGTCTGGCAGACACTAGCAAACTTAAAAGTAAATGAAGGTATTATTGCATACACCTCTAAAGATGAGAGTGGGATTCTACATGAGTATTTTATGTAAGTCAATAATCAAACTGAAGGATAGTAGTGTACATCATGGGGTTTTATGTATACTAAAATAAATGGAAGCACAGAGCTGAAGGTGGAGATTTGATATTCAGAGAACAAAGGAAATTGGGAAACAGAACTGGATATTAAGAAGAGGAATACAAGACAACAAAAAAAAAGATGAATATTCTGAGATGGCAAATAATATGGTGAAGTGATGTAAGGAATAATAGAATGTCATTAGAACAGAACTGAGATAGAGTGGTTGGAAAAGGAAAGCATTAAGTGGGTGTGTTGCTGAGTATCACCATGCTAGGGGACAGTATATATAGGTTGAAAATACACATAGGGGCCTGAACAATGTGGTTCTTAACCCAAAGGTTCTAAATCAATGTTTGAACTGGAGATTAGTAGAATACAAGACAATAATTTATACTAAAAGATTCAATGACAGACATGAGTGGAATGGAAGGAAAGTGGGGTATGAAGAGAAACAAATTAAGAATGAAAATACTATTCCAAGCCAAATATGTAGTATTTAAGAATGTTATTATTGATCCATGAGTAAGTATTCAGCAAGGTTCCAAAAGGAGACTGACTTACATTTTTTAGGTTCAGTGAATTTTCAGAAGTATTCTGAATAATGTAAACATTAATCACTTTAAAATAAGTCTCTGAATGAGAATAAATGGAAAGCTGGAATGTACAGAAGTGGTCACAGAAGGTAATACAAAGGTTATGTGATCAAGTATTTGAAAATGCTATTCCAAGACAGATATAACTGCTCATTATTATTGATTCACCAGGTTGTGAAGTGACCGAGTAAAGTTGTGGGATGGTAGCATGGTGGGGGCTTGCCCCCCACAGGTCACAGCCTTGTGCATATAATAAGATAGAGATAAAAATAGAAATAATAATGGAAATATAGTGTGGGCTCATCTGGACTGTATTTCAGAGTGTATTTCACAGTACCTCTCACACTCGGCCTCTTTCTCTGCAACCAGTGCTGCCTGGTATTCTCTGTCCAACTGTTCCTCAGCCTCCTTGGCCTTCCTCTCCACCTCCTCTCATTGTCAGCTGCTCCTCCCGCTGCACCAGGATTTGGGCAGTGGTGAGTGGAGCCCAATATGAAGTGCCTGTGGAGGGCTCAGCAGTTGGCACTGGTTTGCATGGCGTTGATTTGGGACCCATTGATGATGGGGGTAATAAAGAAGAAGAAATTTTCAATTTTTTCAATTTTTTATATAGGCTCATCATGTCTGAACCTTACCTTCCAGATCATGTGATTCTTTGACACATACATGTAACTGACATGACTTTCTGACACATGTGTGTAGCTGACAAAACCTTATCAAGTTCTAGAGCCTCTTTGGGACTTCGGCATAAAGGGAGGGTACTGTTATGACCAGAAAACCTGCTGGACTCTGGGCACTAACTTATATGCACCTGCACCCTACATGCACCAATTATCAGTTTACCGGAATACCCACTGGACTCCAGATGTCAGACCTGTCCACACTCGACCTTTATTACTTCATGTATCAGTCACTGGAATACCCGCTGGAACCCACTCCGGTCTATCTCTGACCCTGTCCCACACACCAGTCACTGGACCCCACTCAGAAAACCTGACAGCTCTCTAACTGAGCCCTGTTCCCATTATGGTAAAATGACCTGTCACACTTCAGACTCCACTCCCACCCCATTCCCATTATGGTTTAACAACCTGTCACGATTCAGACTCCACTCTGCCCCATTCTGTTCCTAACACCAAGTTTGGTGTTTACTTATCTCATTTCATGTTTGCTAGTTTAGTTTTCATTATTACTGGATTTGGTATATTATACATTCCACAGTCTATATAGTCTGGCAGATGTTGTACATACAATCCAGTCAGAAAATCAGCTTAGATTCTCCCCAGTAATCTCAAGCACATTTTCTGCTCTAAATCTTCTCTTTTAAATACACTGCTTTACCTCGTCAGAGCCCACAGGCTCTGACCCATCTATCACTCAACCCACAAACCCCTCCCAGACTCCCCAGGATTCCCATCCACCTGTCTGAAATTGGACAACACAATCTCACGAGGGTGCAGCCTATAAGCTGAAGCCAAGTCCTACTGGTGCTTTACCTCATTGGAGCCCACAGGCTCCGACCCATCTACAGTATCACCCGACCCCTGACCCATCTATCTCAACCCCTGACTCATCTCTGCCCAACCCCTCAACTTCCACGGGATTCCCACAGTCAACTCCCTGACCTCTCAACCCACGAATCCCTCCTGGACTCCCTGGGATTCCCATCTGCCCATCTGAAATTGGATGAAATGATCTCATGAGGGTGCAGCCTATAAGCTGAAGCCAAGTCCTACCAGCTTTCCCACAGGTTTCTCCAGAAACCCTCCAATAAGCTCCACATATGACTCTTAACAGTTGCTAACATTGGAGGCTTTTAAAATGTAGCAGTTAGATGTGAATAACGTGAATATGTGAATATGTGAATATGTGAATACAGTATGTGAATATGTGAATATGTGAATATGTGAATATGTGAATATGTGAATATGTGAATATGTGAATATGTGAATATGTGAATATGTGAATATGTATATATATGAAACAGATATGTATGAATATAAACTAATGTAACTAAGTAAACTAAAGGAGCTAATTTACTGAACACTCAGTTGTCAGCTAAAGAGCTTAATCCCAGAGGCACAGGAGTGACTACCTGGTTATTTTCAGGAGAACTAAAGACTGTCTTAATTTAAGAACCAGTCCCAACAGTTGGTGTTCCTTTTTAATAAGGCCTTATAAAGGTGAATTCCTTGAGATAATATAAGGCCTGTTTGTAATCAGTAAACTACTTAAGAAACTGAACTGCTACTTGAACTGCTAATTGAACACAGTATTTCCCAGAATGTCCACCAATTTGTGATGTATTAGTCTTATTTTAATAATATTTCACTAGAAAAGTACAGTATGAGCTGTGCTTTTTTGTGAAAACAACTACTAAAATAAGACTAACACATCACAAAGAAATGTATCAAACCCTCCAAGCATGTCTTCTGATAATTCCATTTGTACCTTCTGCAAGTGTCCCTCTTATATACAAGATGATTGTACTTTCTATAAATGGGCACAGAAGAAGGCACTGGACCAACTAGAGCAGAGGAAGAAGGAGTGTAAAAAGGGAAAGGCAGCCAAAGGTGATACTGATGTCTCTGACAAAGCATCAGCAGAAAAACAGCCAGAGTCTGCTGGAAATGCAAGTGCTTTCATTCCTGACATTTCCAATCCATCTTGTGCTCTCCTTGTCTGTGCTAGTTCTGATTGGACTGCTGATACAGGTGCTTCTTTGCACATGACTCCACATTGTCACTGGTTTTCAAGTTATAAACCATTTCAAATTCCTATCCAAGTTGCAAATGGACACATGATTATGTCTGCAAGGATAGGAGCTGTGTGCGTCAAGCCTAAAGGCAAAGGAAATATAATAATAGAGTTTGAAAGAGTTCTCCATGTTCCACATCTTACCAGTAACCTCCTGTGAAGAGTGGTGGAAGTTCTAACCATTCTATATATGAAGAATATCAACCATTTAGGTATGACATGACAATGTATTGACCATCTAGTTCAATATGGTTGAAAGGATTAGCTATCTTAAGTAGAATAGATAGCTATGTAAGATGACTGGAAGAGAATCGACTTTGAAGTACGATTCTGAGTGACTGCTCTAGTGATTAAGGAAATAACAAGAGAGTCGAACAAACAGAGTAGCACAGATTTAGTACACACAGATTGAGATAATGGATCGAGTTTTGACTAGTATAGTTCGAAACAGTGATTGCACTGATAGTTAAGGCCCATCTGTGACAGTTGAGATGATACCCAATCACAACTTGCAGGACACTAAGTGGGTGTCTGGGCAAGTCATGGTTTCAGGGTAAAAATGTCTGAGTTCTAACTATAGGTGCTAGAATACATAGGTCTGGTGCATATGTGCCCACAAGAGTCTATGTACTGAATGCATAGGTTGTTGAACTAAATATATGCATATAATAAAATAGAGAGAAAAATAGAAATAATAATGGAAATATAGTGTGGACTCATCCAGACTATATTTCAGAGTATATTTCACAGTACCTCTCACAGTGCCCCCCAGGTCGAAGAGCTATGTCAAAGAAGGTGTCGAAGGACACTTGGAACTCCTCCCTATGCATCCTGTGAAGAACCTCTGAGGTGCAGGATAGCATTTCCCCAGGCAAGATGCTTGGTGCAGAAGGAAGTGACAATGTCCTCCCACTTCAAAACATCATTGGTGGATGTCAACTCGTCCAGCCTCTGAATGGAGGAGATCTAATGACTGTAGGCCTTTTGACGTGTTTGAATGATAGCACAAATGTGATCAGCAGAGGTGGCTGTAATGCAGGTGATGAGAGGGAGCTGGGGGTGCAGTGATGGTGGGTCAGGTGTGGGAGGTGGTGTATGGCTCACGTCCCCACCAGAGGGAAGTCCTCCCGGGGCATCAGAATCCAATAGCAGATGCTCTAACAGGTCGACCAAGTCCACAGCTGAATTAATCAGTGCATGCTCAGGAAGGACACAAGTGGAGTCCACTAGCAGGGACTGAAACATGGAGAGCTCAACCTGTTCGATGTCCTCCACTAAATGCAGCTGTTCCTTAGGGTCATTGATGCGTAAGTAAAGGTAAAGTGTACTCATGTGGTCCAACAGTGTGAGGGATCCACTATACCCTTGGATCTGCCCTTTAAGAAGGGGTTGCCATGAGGTTTGCCCCAGTCGCATTAGTGTGCATCCCACAGTAAAAATGTCGGAAGGGTAGTTAATTGACATGTGCATCTAACCTGCCTGTGAGAAATGAGCCAAGTTGGCCGTGTCCCGAGAGGGAGGGGGAGAAGGCAGTTGTGGTGGAGGGCTGCAAACAGGGTGGGGTCAATGGTAAGGGCTCATCATCCTGGACATCAGCCCTCCCCTTCCCTTTCACCTTTTTGCTTAAGGGGGGAGGCTCCTCGAAGACTTCCATGGCTGGAGGAGGTTCCTCAAAGACTTCCATGGCTGGGAGGGGTTCCTCAGAGACTTCCATGACTGGGGGAGGCTCCTCGAGGACTTCCTGGATTGGGTGATCAACGTCCATCAATGTAATGTCAGGTTGATGAATGGGGCTCCCAAGGAAAATGCAAGGTGAGTAGGGAGAGGCAGGTGGGAGACTCTGAACTGGCAAGAGAACGTGGGATGTGTCCGACACTGTAGAGAACAATGGCATCAGGGTAGTGTGGGTGGTGACAAGGGGGTTAGGTGATGTGTGGGAGGGTGGAGTGGTCCACAGTGTGGGAGGGGGTGAGGGCAGTGGTATGAGGGAAGTAATGGTATAGAGGGGAGTGGAGGCAGGTCAGTGGTGGGTGGCTCAAGACTTTCCAACAGCTCTGAAAAGGGTATGAAGAGCTGCAGTGGGGGCACAGAAGAAATGGATGGAGGTGGGTGGAGCTGGATGGCATTGCAGGGTTGGCCAGATGATACCCCCTCCAAACCCTGACAGAAGTCAGTAATTTTTTTCACTGGTTAGGGTCACTCATGAAGAAGTGAATGTTGTCAGGAAGTAAAAAACCCTCATGGGAGTCAGTGCTGAGGTACTTGTTGTTGTAGGTGGGGTAGCATGGTTGGTTGTCCTCTGAGTCAGATGAGAAATCGATGGGCCCCATCTGGTAGGTTCATTCCTGGGGCCCATGTTGGGAGGGAGGTCTGGGAGGTAGTTCAACTCCATCCCTGTGTCGTAATGCAATGCTTTGTAATTTGATCCTCCTTACTCTGTCCCAATCATAGAAGGTGACACCATCCTTTCCCTTCCTGCTTTTCTGTCCCACGCTCCGAACACATAGCATGCCACCATCACTGCAGTCCATCTCAGTGAAATCCGTCCACTTATGGCCTGGGGGGGAGCAATGGCTGAAGGGTTGTTGCTTCCTTCCATTCTCCTCCATTCCTGCTATGTCCACTTAGAGGGGACATTATCCCTAGCACCCATCTTTCGCTGTCCTTCTAAGTACTCCTCCCTCCTCTTCCTCTTGAGCGTTTTTAGTTCCTCCTGAACTCATGCAGAGAATGCATTGGACTGCTGTTTTTTCCTGATCTCCTCTTCGGTGGAAGGGAAGATACTATGAGGGGGTGGGGGGGTTTTGCTCCATGTTCCCATGGGAGCCCCCCAAGTGTCAGAGGATGGGGGCACAGCTTTTTGGACAGGGTCCATCCATGTAGGATATGTGGACAAAGAGGCCTCCCCCAAGTGCTCAACAATCTCTGTTTGAGGTGGTGGGGCAGGAGGAACCGTTGTTTGGGGCCGAGGTATCCTTTTAAAGTTTGGGAGTCAGGGCCTAGGGAGAGGAGTATGTATATGGAGTAAAAACAGTTCTGCTCCCCGAGCTGGTGGAAATTCCTGCCGTGTTGTCCTGCAAGGTGGAGTGCATTGATGGTGGCATCCCAGAATTACCCATACAGTGCTTGATGTTTTCAGTACGAGATGATGTGGTAGAAGTATTAATAGTTTGAGGTCACAGGATTCTTTTGAAGTTGGGGAGTCTGGGTTTGGTTTGTTGTTCCTGCAACATAGTGTACTGGTTTGTGAGATTGATGTGGAGGGAAGAGAAAGGGGGATAAAAATTTCTTTAGTGAATTTATGTATTTTATATTAATTTTAAGCTCTGCTCGGTTATCAAGGTGAAAGGCCAAGGGGAATGAATAAGGGAGGGTAGAGTTAAAAAGTAATAAGCAGTGTTCTCATCATGAAAGGTGAAATAATTGTTAGATTTGATAGATAGTTTTGTAAGCTCTGAGAAGAGTGGGGGCATTACAAAGGTCATTGCCGTTTAACCAAGTGTCCTCTTCTGGTCCATATCCTTTCCATCGAACTTGAAAAAGTAGTTGATTTTGATGCTTTTTGTGTCCCACTATAGCCTCTACTTTGTACTCCCCATTGTTACAGTCTAGTTCCTAAAGGTTGTGGAGTAGTGCCCTTGATCCAAATTCCTTGGGGGAAAAATGGTACTTTTTAAGATGGTCTCAGTTGATCACAGGGTGTATTTGATATTCCAAGGGAATGTGGAGTCAAAAGACTTGAGGATTGATCTTCTCCAAGACTTTGAATGGTTCTATCCATCTTTGTATGAGTTTCCTCCTGGGTCCTTTGGCTTCAACAAGCTTGAGAGAATGAGGATTGATTAGAACATAATCTCCCTCTGAGATATCTTCCACTGATCTCCTTTTCTTATTGTACAGTGACTTACAAAATGTATCCAATGTTTTGCAGTTTAAACTTGTATAGCTTATACCCCAGTAGATAAAGTTGCAAAAATCACCGAAATATTTGCCAACATACTTTATCATGTATAATCCAAGATACCATATGTCTTTATGTAATATCCATATATGGTAACAATATGAATATTTTAATAGAGAGGGGTCATTGGATACCTTTTGTCACTGACAGGCTTTTGGCAAGAAATTACTTATATTTAGTACTTGGTATAGCCACCCTTTGCCTTTAATATATCTGCAACCCTCCTAGGCATACTTTCAATCAAATCCTGGCACACCTTTGCATCAATCTTGTACCATTCCTCTACCACCCTCTCCCAAAGCTCTTCCATCCCCTGGGGTGCATTCCCATACCCTGCCAACCCTCCTCTTCAGGTGATTCCATAAGTGTTCAATAGGATTCAGGTCAGGAGACTGTGCTGGCCATGAGAGAACCCTGAAACTATTTTCTTGGAACCAATTCTGGGCCTTCTTGCAGGTATGCTTGGGGTCATTATCCTGCTGGAAGATGACATCATCTGCAGATTTACCATAATCCCTGAGGCTGGCTTGCAGATCATACTCCAGAATCTGTATGTAGAGATCCCCATTTATCCTTCCATCAATCTTGCATGCATAACCAACCCCCCCCCCACACAGAGCATGCACCCCCACATCATCAAAGATCCACCACCAAACTTCAGGGTTCCCTCAACCAGCCTGTCTCATCAGACCACACCACCTTCTTCCAGTCCTCCACAGTCCAATCCTGATGTGCCAAAGCAAAGTCCATCCTCTCCTTCCTATGCTTCTTAGAAAGAAGGGGCCTTTTCTTCTTTACCACAAGCTTCATCCCAGCTACCTTGAGTCCACAAGGTACTGTTTGAGGATTGAGTGACTGGTTGGTGGTGCAAAGTGCCTTTGTTGCATCTACAGCTGTATCAGCCTTCCCAGAGCTGATAAGATGTTGTGCAAAATGGATATTGGCTGTGGAGAGTTTGGAAGGACAACCACCAGAGGACTTAGAAAGGTGGGAGTGATGTTTAGAGCGAAGTCTAGAGATAGTAGCAAAGCCATATCCATATCCAGTGGAAACTGAAATATGTTTGGCAGAATGGCCGCATCAAGTAGAGAAAGGATCTCTTGCTGGGCAGCAGGGGACAGAGGATGCATAGTTGAAATTAGAAGAATCTTAGCTGTGAAAGCCCTTCTACTTATACTTTAACACAGCATGATCACATGACATGTTGAAAAATATAAACAAGTGCAAACAATCAACATTGTCATATGATTTTCATGCAAAAGCCTGTTAGTTACAAAAGGTATCCAATGACCCCTCTCTATTAACATATTCATATTGTTACCATATATGGATATTACATAATGACCTTATGGTGCCTTGGACTATACATAATAGAGCATGTTGGAAAATATTTTGGTGATTTTTAGGATTTTATCTACTAGGGTGTAAGCTATACAAGTTGAAACTGCAAAACATTGGATATGTTTTGTAAGTCACTGTAGCTGTGAGCTTGCCTTTCTTGTGCTCATGTGATCAAATCTCACGCCACCTGTCAATGGTTCTCCAGTTCCAAGATCCATTGATCGGCCAAGGGGCTATCCGATAATTCTCTGGGAACCACAGGGTCATCCCCTCCTAGGCAGTGAGACATTCCTCTTGGTAAGTATCCCATCAGCAAAAAGGCCAGTGCGTAGCTCATTGAACTCTGAACCATTGAATTGTAGGTATGGGCCACCACTTGAGTCCATTTAGACCATTCCTCTTTCAAAGAAGCACAGTACACTCTGAGAATTTGCTCAACAATAGCATTGGCATTCTCCATTTGACCATCAGTTTGAGGATGGTGGGACGAGGATACTGTGAGGGCACTTCCGTATACCTTGCAGACCTCTCTCCAAAACCTACAGGTCCATCTCTTGTCTTGATCACAGATTATCCTTGAGGGTAAGCCAAAGGGAGCGGCTACTTTATTCCCAAAAATTCACATGAATCCTTCTGCAGATAAATCCAAGGTCATGGGCTCACAAATTAAGAAACACATAAGTTTATCCACAGCAACAAAGATGGTGGAGTAAGCACCCTCTGCAGAAGGTGGCAGTCCAGTAATCAGGTCCATTGAGACAACCTCAAATGGCCTTAAGGGTACTTCTGCAGGTCGAAAAGCTCCTTGTCAAGTGGAATGATCAACCTTAGTTTTCTGGCACATGTCACAGCTGCAAGTGTATGCCATGCAGTCCTGCAACATCCTAGGCCAGAAAAATCAGTCCTTCATTAGCTGAAAGAGTCTGTGACCACCCACATGAGCTCCTTCGAAGGGATTGTCATGTATCAATTTGAGTATGGTTGACATCATACTGTTAGGTACACAGATTCAACTTTTCCAGTCCAAATCTTGAAAAAACAATAACTTATTATTGCTGATGAAATAGTAAGAAGGGGTAGCTACTATGTTTGGGGAAATGGGATCGGCAGTGTAATGATTTCTGAAAGTGGGATCTTTCTGGTATCTGTTGCAAAGTTCCTTAGCATAATTCTCGTCAATTTCTACAAGCAATTGGGGATTCGAGAGAGTAAAATTTGCCTTGTCAATTTCATCATTTCTGGGGAGGTTGTGCAGATCCCATTTCATTTGGGGGACCTCTTCCATCATTCCAATCAGTTCAACTAACTTGCGATGAGTGAGAAAGATGGCCTTTTCCACTGGTTTGTTCTCCCATAATGTCTCATTGTCATTCCTGTTGTAAGAATCTGCTACACTCAGTAAGAGGTCGTCTCTTGCAGGACTAGCACAGTCAGGTACTTGAGGGAGTCTAGACAGTGGGTCAATGTGTATTCGTCCTGCTCGGTAGGATTTCCAGACTGGGGTATGCAGCATATACTGCCCCCCATGTGGCCAGTTGGCAATTGGTGTTCTCGTAAGATCTGGCCCATTGTAACACCACATGGTCAGTGATCAGAAGTATATGTTCTCCTTCAATAAAGGGCTGGAAATGGACCAGTCCCTCCTTAGCAGCTAACACCTCTCACTCTGTGGCTTAGTAGTTACATTCAGCTTTCTTGAGCATGCAGCTCCAATAAGCGATGATGTGCTCAACAGTGACACTGGTGTCATCAAAATCTGAAGCCCAGGAATCTGTCCAAGTGAATTCCGGCTCCTTGGTTTTATAACAAGTGATGAAAATGGGCATGTCTTGTGATCAATAGAAGGCTGATCTTGCTTGGGCATAGATTTTGGTGTCCTTTAGATCCTTAAGCGTCATTTTCTGTATTTGTTGAAGACAACATCCCAATGTGAAGTCTGAAGCGTCCATGTATAGCCGATAAGGCATGCCACTCGTGGGGTGTCTGAGTACTGGAGCAGAGCTCAGTGTGACTTTGATGTTGTCAAAAGCCCTGGTGTGTTTGGAATCCCAAGTCCAACAAACTCCTTTCTTTAAGAGGTTGAAGAGTGGAGCAACTGTCCAGGAATAAAATGGTATGTAAGCGGAGAAGTACAAAACCATCCCGAGGAAACATTGAAGATCTGCTATCTTAATAGGTGTAGCTAGTTCTAGTCTGGCAGCAACCTTTTCTTGATGGGTCAAAAAACCAAGTCTAGACACCTTATGTCCTAGTAATAGAATCGAATTATATCCAACATAGCACTTTTTGGGTGAGTGGGTGATTCCCACTGCAATTATGGCTTGTAGGGCTTGGTCTAAATGCTCTAAATGATCATCCCATGTCTTAGAAAAGATCATAATGTCATCAATATAAACTAGGCAGAATATCCATAAGTAGGGTGCGAGTACACTTTGCATAACTCTCTGAAAGATAGAGGGTCCGTTACGGAGTCCAAAGGGCATTCTCCTGAATTGCCACAGTCCTTGGTGGGATCTGAAGGTGGTCCCCGGTTTGTCTTCTTCTAACATTTCGAGTTGGGTAAAGCCAGCTAATGTGTTAGGATACGTACAGGGCGGGTCTCCAGAGAAACCCATGGAATATCCGGTAGGACTTGGCTTCAGCTTATTGGCTGCACCCTCGCTAGATCATGTCATCTAATTTCAGATGGGCAGATGGGAATCCCAGGGAGTCTGGGTGGGGGTCGTGGTCGAGAGGTCGTAGGTCAGAGGTCGTGGGTCAAGAGGTCATGAGTGGTGAAAGAGATAGATGTGCCAAAGCCCGTGGGCTCGAACTAGTGCGAGCAGTGTAATTCAAGTAGGGATTAGAGCAGGAAAATGTATTAGATTACTGGGGGAAATCTAAGCCGATTTTCTGACTGGATTGTATGTACAACATCTGCCAGTTTAAATAGACCGTGGAGTAAATGTCATACTGAATCCAGTAATTATGAAATGAAACGAGCAAAACATAAAATGGGAATAGTAAACACCAAATTGGTGTTAGGAATGGGATGGAATGGAGCAGAGTCCGAATAGTGACAAATCATAAACCATATTGGGAAATGGAGCAGGAGTGGAGTCTGAATCATGACAGGTCATAAACCATATCAGGAAATGGAGCGGGAGTCCAAATTGTGACAGGTCATTTGACTAAAATGGGAATGGGGCTCTGTTAGAGAGGTGACGGGTTTTCTGAGCAGGGTCTGGTGACTGACATGTGGGACAAGGTCGGACATAGACAGAACGGAGTCTGGTGGGTTTTCCAGTGACTGAAACACAACGTAATGAAGACGAATGTAGACAAGGCTGACGTACGGAGTCCGGTGGGAATTCTGGTAAACTGATAATGGGTGCGTGTAGGGCATGGGTGCATGTAGGGCATGGGTGCGTGTAGGGCATGGGTGCGTATAAGTTAGTGCCTGGAGTCCGGCAGGAATTCTGGTCATAACATAATGCATCAAAAGAAGATAGGATGTTGGATCCAGAAAGTGCTTGCATGATCTCAGACTGATGTGGCAATGGGAATTCATCGGGAACTGTTAGGCTGTTCAACTTCTGATAGTCTATCACTACTCGCAGTTTCCCATTGCGATAGACTACAAAGGCTGGTGCCCCCCAAGGACTCTTTGATGGTTCAATTACTCCCTGTTGAAACCAGGTATCCATTTGTTCATCGATGACCTTCCTGTTGGCTGGGGAAGTTGGAAACATTGGCATCGAAATAGGTTGTGTGCCTTCTTTCAGCAGGACACTGACTTTAATAATGTCTACTTGTCCTAAATGCCCATCTACTCCAAAGGCTTGGACGTTCTTAGTCAAGACCGACTCCAAGTGAGGGGAGATGTCAGTAGGAATGTCAGGTCCTATGTTAACCAACTTATATAAGCCTTCCGACAAAACATTTCCGTAGTGGCAACCTCTGATGTTTTAGGGCCTGCTGGGTCAAACACGAGTTCCTGTTCTGGGGACAGTCTGGAAGATTGAGGGTTGAGAACATGCTCCGCTTCTATTCTTGATAGGCTCTCTATGAGGTGAGCAATCTTGGTTGCCATTGACTCCATCAATTCCTTCTTGGTCGAAGATCTAGGTGTCTGGGCCCATTTGTTCACGTCATGAATTAATCCAATGGTTTCCCCTCACCTAATGATTCGTGGTGTCAGAGAGGGGTTAGCAAGAGGTATTGCAGCCATTCCCTAGAGATGGCAGTGGCAGGAGCTACTTCCATTGTCATTCTGTAAGATGATTCCCTCAACTATCCATTGGTCACCGATAAGATCTCCAACATAGATTGGTACTAATCGAGCTGATTCTGGTTCTATAGTACAATCCTGTAAGGCTCGTGTGACTCTTTTAGTATGCACCCCTTTGTCTGGTTTGGAAGTCAATTCAGGTGAGTCGTTGGTTTGTTCCTCAAGGGAAATCTTGCTAATCAAGAAGGCTAAAGGCTGCAGCTCTTTGGAGGAACTGGCAGGGATAGACCCTGCCCTCCCTGGTAGAATCAATCTAGAGCCCAATGGCTGATCTCGTAGTGTCCTGATCTCATAGTTCATGTGGAAGTCCTCCCCAAGAAGAATTGGCACCGTCATACCTCAGACAACATATGTTTCGGCTGTAAATTTAAGGAGCATACCGGTTTCATCTTCAAGGTAAATGGGGATGCTGACACATCCTAAGACTTTAGCATTACTGGTAAGCTGAACGAGGTGCAGCTTGGGTCCTTGTTTGAGCTTGGGGCAATCTTCTAATTCCTTATAGAAATCCTCTGAAATTAAGGAAAGGTCAGCCCCAGCGTCCAGCCTGATTTTGATAAGTAAATAATTAGTTAAAAATTATGATAAATAAAATAAAATATAATAACATTATATGAGCTCATATATGCTATTATTATGTGAAGTTAAAAGGAACTAGGGCATAGATTTCAATAATAATAAATATAATAGAAATACAATAAATTTGAGAAAATATTAAATAATTCAAAGAAAATTAAGAGAACTTTATGAGATAAAGCTGATACCTCACAGGCATTCGATGGGCTGAAATTGTATCTGGTGGGCATTTTTGATGACTTGGAGCATTATCAAAAATAAATAACCCTGTTGCAAATCCAGAGATGTGGTCTTCAAAGATGTCAATGGCCTTGTCAACTTGCATCAAGAGATCATCTGCATCAGAGTAACCATTGCGATTTTTTCCAGCCTTGAAAATGACATGAGCCTCTCTTCCAACATTTGGTGAGATGTGATTGATCAGGATTAGATGATTAGATAAAGTTAATGCACTCAGTTCCATCCTTGCTCATCAAATGGCCCCACTCAGATGTCAAAAAATCAGAGATCATCATTGACACCCCATCACCCTTCCTTTCAGGCATTGCTTTTTGACTCTTATGAATCCATCTGGCCTTCCTCTCATCATTTGCAAAAAATGTGGACTCATCGTGGGTTACAGGGATGAGTTGGAATGGTTGATTCCCAGGCACAGGAAAGCCACCAATTGGCTTTGTTTCATTGTGTTAAGTGCCATGTCAGGAACTTATTCCGGAACTATCGGAAAGTCACCGGGAAGTCAGAAACTTGTGGATAGGGTCAGGACGTCGGCTTCAGCTTATGTGCTGTGCCTCTATGCAAACGCTCAATGTTCTTAATTTCAGAAGTAAAACTTACGATGGAAGATATGGATATTCAGAGTTCTGAAGAGTTATGAATATTGAGCATACAGAAAGATGGGAGGAGGAATAAGAAACTAAGTCGATATCAGATCTAAGGTAAAGTACAAATTCGTGGAAACTAATATAAGTCTACTCGTTATTGTACTACAAACTAAGACCATAATAAGACGGAAACGGAAGTGTTCTTAAAACGGAAATACAATAAGACATATTAGGGGGACAATATTCCGAAACAGGAATACAACAAACAAACGAGTGAATACTTGTCAACGGACAAATTACCAAATGCGGAACAAGGGAAGAATGCGGATGATACGGTAACTATGATGTTCCGTAGTCAGGGATCAGAAGTTGGAAGTCGGAGATCGGAAATCAGAAGTCGGAGATCGGAAGTCAGAAGTCGGAGATCGGATGTCAGAAGTTGGAGATCGGAAGTCAGAAGTCGGAGATCGGAAGTCAGAAGTCGGAGATCGGAAGTCAGAAGTCGGAGATCGGAAGTTGGATATTGAAACATCCGGGAACGGGTCGTAACACATTGCCATCATAGTCCCATGTATGTATGTATCTGAGGTGCATATTGAGCCAAAAAGCGGTTAACAAATTGCTGGCAATAGGCAACAACATCCTCTCTCTCATGACCATCCATGTACATTCCTTTCTGGTTCTGTGAGTAATGCCATTCAAACTGTTTCAACCACTGTCACCCAATTCATTCTGAGATTTGACACTTCTCAATTCCAGCTGCTGCTAGTCATTCCTGGATTTTTTTGCTGGCCACCACCTCAACAACATCTATGACTTTGATGAATGCATTCTTTGCACATTCAGCAAGTCTCAGTTGAATTTTGAGTTAAATATCTTCATCCTCAAGGATACTGGAGTGTGATCCTTTGTAATGGTGAATGGGGAGCTTCCCAGAGGTGATAAACTGGTGAATCCATCCTCGAATGGTTCATGCATGGTAAATTCCCTGTCCCTATGACTTTGCAACTATCAGTGAGGCCTCTCTCCATGTGTATGACATCTCAGAATCAAGATACAAGTTCAAAGTACCAGCCATGGCTGTAATGCAAGCTCAGAAGAACACATCAATTTTTTTATCTTTGCCTTTTACACTCAACATTGCCAGTGCACGTTGCAGTGCAGGAAAATTCTTGTAGTTTAGTATGTTCAGGGCACAATCCACCTGTGTGTCTTCACTGTTGTCGTGAGGCCATTTTCCATTCCTCAGGTCTTGCAACATGTTAGCAATGACCTCTTGGCAATGTTGGTTTTCCTTTTCTCTGGGATCCATCCTCTCCATCAGCTCTGGGCCTTTGTCCTTGGGCTGCCCCTGAGTCCATTGCAGTTTTTGATTCATCCTTGCCTTCCAAGGATCATTTTGGCAACCCATTGGCATGCACTGCCCCCTGCTGGAATTCATTCTCAAACTCAGACTCCTCAGACTCCTGTTGAAGCATTGCTATTGTGTCTGGCTCGACACCCAGGCAGTGCATGATGGATACTGCAGAAGTCTTCTGAAGCCAGTCCTTCACCGAGCAGAAGCCTTTCTTTTCAAGCTCATGACCTGTTTGCTGGAAATGTCGCTTTTCTCTTGTTGAATTGCCATGGTATCATTTTGGCCACTTTCTGCCCTTCTCTTGTTCCCTCTCCGCTGCAAGAGCAAAATCATGTGCTTTCTGCAGAATAGACAAGAACTGTTCCAATGCAGAAATCTCCTGGATCTCATGAACCTCTTCCTCCTCCTCCTCCTCTGATCCTGACTCTGAGCTCTTGTCTTCATCAACCATGGCTGTTCCCCCCATGGCACCAATGATACCAAGGAGCCCAGGACCAACACTGCCATCCTGACAGAACCAGACATTGGGAGTGTCATATGATTCTGGATGTGGGAGAACTGGAGAAATAAACTCCTCATCTGGGACTGCTTTGACAGATGTGTTTCTTGTGAATTTGTATAGGCTTTCAGTCTGGGTATGGTCTGCCTTTGATTTCCTGGGCATTTTTTGCCTTTTTTTGCACTTGTTTGTCACTTTCTGCCAGCATGATGTATCACATGGCTGTATTACTAAGCAGCCAAACCTGGGATGCGCAAATCACAAAAACACTCACTTTGATCATAAAATGCATTTAAAGGTCAAAAGAAAAGAAAAAAGGTTTCAGCCTTCTGTTTAAGATCCATGAGGGATATCAAAATTCTTGACTTCTGGGACCTTATTATAAACACCCTAGGCACCTTTGCCAGAACTCAGAATAATTTCACTGAGATGTGGTGGGAAGGAGTTGCTATCACCATTGTTGCTTAGATAAAGGTGTTGGTTCCTAACAGCCAATATCTTAATGCTGTCTTTGATGAGAGAGTCCTGCCAGGCTTGTCCAAGCCAGCCACACCTCCTTCACCTCCTATTCCTGATTATCAACAATTCATTGATATGTTCATTCCTCGACCTCTAGGTCTACTCAGGTGGGAGCCCAATCCAATCAGGTGGGATCAGGTGGGAGATGATGAGCATAATGCTTTGGCCCTTGATTCTAGCTCCAGCTCTAATTCAAATTCTGAACATTCACCAACTCCTCCTCCTCCTCCTCTCAACTGTGTCACAATCCACCTAGAAACAGAGGTCCTCCCAAGCTTTTTTGGCAAGTTGACCCTACCAAGATTCATAACTATAGGGAATCTACTCCTGTAGTTGAGTCCAGTGATGAAGCAGAGGATCCTGTCCCAACTTCCAGCCATCCAGTTGAGTCAGAGGAAGAAACCCTAGCTGCCAGTGAAGGAGATCTTTATATCTCAGTGGATGAGGCCTTTGAGTTTGCCTACAAGGTTAGTGCCAATGATAATGCACCTAGAACTCTCAAAGAGGCCTTACAAAGTCCTGATGCTGACAAGTGGTATGATGCTGCATATGCTGAAATGCAATCTTTACTTGAAAATGGCACATTTCATCTTGCCAAATTACCTGAGGGTCATAGAGCTATTGGCTCTCATTGGGTATTTGTCATTAAGCATAAAAAGGATGGGTCAATTGACAAGTTCAAAGCTTGTCTTGTTGCCAAAGGCTATGCACAGTGACCAGGTTTTGACTTCACTGATACCACTCCAACTGCCAAATGGGCTACTTTGTGTGCTGTTCTAGCATTGGCTGCACTAGAGGACATGGAACTTGAGAGTGTAGATATCTCTTCAGCATTCTTAAATAGTGAACTTGAAGAGGAGGTATACTTGGAACAACCTGAGGGTTTTCACCAAGGTGCTTGACATGAATCAAATTTCCTTCGATTAAGTCAAATAATAATCGTAATTTATTCTACTAAACTAAATACAGAAGCCTCATTTGACAAAGTATAGAGTCACCCTGTCAATGGAGTGAGAGGCAAATACCAGTCACAAAGACTCACATATGTTAATGTCAAAGGGTTTTGACAATCATGTAAGATAAGATTGAGAGGTGGATTAATAATACAGATAACTAATATACAATGGGGAGATTTTCTGACTGAAGTCCTTCACTCTTCTGATTGCCCTTTTATGCCTTTCTTCATTAAACTATGATTAAACTATGACCTATGAATGAAATCATATATGATGTTGACAGATTCACTAAGCAGAGCATCTTCATACTAACATATGATACAATCACCTCCCAATAACTTGCAAAACTATTTGTTATCCATGTTTTTTTAAAACACAGCATCCCAACTCACAACATCCCTCAATATGAAGTTACACTTCACTTCAGGACACCACCCACAAGGTGACTGGCACCCCAAATGAGTTAATCAAACATTGGAACAATACCTTCATATCTATTGAAATTATCAACAGGACAATGGTCAGACCTCCTGTCTCTCACTGAATTTCCCTACAATAATGCCCCAAATGCCACCACTGGCATCTCCCCTTTCTTTGCAAACAAAGGTTATAATCCCAACATTGTGGTCCATCTGAAACAGGAACTGGCCTCCACTCATGCTCAGGAGTTTGTCACCAATCTAGATGAACTTCACTCCACTCTTTGGCAGTCCCTACTTGATGCTCAAGCATACACCCAGAAATTGGCAGACTGCTGATGTCTCTGGGCATCCAATTTTAAAGTCAGCAACCAAGTCTTTGTTAAAGCTAAGTTTTTTTAGCTACCCAATCCATAAAAAAGCTTGCTGAAAAATATCTTGGCCCATACAGGATTATTACACAAGCTAGGACCCATTCATTCACCCTTCAGCTCCCCAATACCATGCATGCAGTACACTGTGATGTATTAGCCTTATTTTAATACTATTTTCCAAAAAGGAGTCCAATGCTCTATCAAAATGTGCAAATACTCAATTCACTGCAAGGTAAAATAATGTTATGACTGGACAATCCTGCCAGACTCTGGGCACTAATTCGTATGCCGCCACACCCTACATGCACCAATTGTCTGTTTATAGGATTTTCCGCCTGGACTCTGTACGTCAAGACTTGTTACATTCAACCTCATTACGACACATCAGTCACTGGACTTCCTGTTACGACCAGACAATCCTGCCAGACTCCGGGCACTAACCCGTATGCCCCCACGCGCTACAAGCACCAATTGTCTGTTTATAGGATTTCCCGCCCGGACTCTGTACGTCAAGACTTGTTACGTTTGACCTCATTAAGACACATATCAGTCACTGGACTTCCCCCAGACTCTGTCTCTGTCTATGTCCGTCTTCATCCCACGCATCAGTCACTGGACCCCACTCAGAATCCCATCACCACTCTAATCAAGCCCCGTTCCCATTTTAGTCAAATGACCTGTCACAATTTAGGACTCCGCTCCCACTCCATTTCCCATTATGGGTTATGCTTTGTCGCGATTCGGACTCCACTCCATTCCGTCCCGTTCCTAACACCAAACTTGGTGTTTATTATTCCCGTTTTATGTTTTGTTAGTTTCATTTCATTATTACTGGATTTGGTATGTCATTCACTCCATGGTCTATATAAACTGGCAGATGTTGTACATACAATCCAGTCAGAAAATTAGCTTAGATTCCCCCCAGTAATCTAATAACATTTTCCGCTCTAAAACCCTTGCTTGATTCACACCGCTGTAGAGAGTTCAATCAGAAAGTAACCTATATGGCAATAGTTTCAAGTCACGTCACAAGCACAAATTCTTATATATACTTTGGCACTCAAGATGACTTCTACACAGCCAAATCAGTTTCATCAAACAGATGACCAAAACTCCATCATGTTCAACACTGCATCGTCCTCCAAAGTAACCCTCAGTTCCTACTCGAAACCAACTCTTCACTCCCAAATAGAACTCCAGCCAATAACATCTCGCTTCTCCTCATCCTCAGACATCATTTCCAAGCCCCTACCAGCCCACTCATGCTCCTCCAAGAAATACCATCATTTCCTCCGTCGACAAGGCATTCGACTCCCATATGCTCCAGACGATCCTGTCTTCATTCGTATAGAGCACTATGATGGCTCCTCCGAAATCCTCCACTATCGATTCGATCGAGTGTTCCAGCAGGACTGTTCCCCACCATCATTGGGAATATGTTACATGGCAATGTTCACTCCAATAGGAGATCACAGAGGACCCAAGTTATTCAGGACCCCGGTTCCAGAGGGAAGTCAAGTAGAGCCTCGTCGAGGTCGTCATTGTTTCATGTTCCTTGCATGGTTGTGGAGCCTACTCACCACCTGGTTCTAAAATGGTGATTGATTGCATCTCCTCCTTATACTGCAAAACTAAGAACAGAACACGTCTAATCTCTGTTCATCGATTGGTAGTATTGTCAAGGTTTTGAAATCAAACATAGCATTTGAGGGTGACACATTATCATGGGATTCTTGAGTGTTTCTGACTCATATCATTGATGTTTCATCAGCCATCACTTCTATTACTCCATCATCTCTATTGTCTGACTCACTTCCCCTATTGTTCTATTGTGTTTCCCCATTTATCCGTATCACATGTCTGATCTCATCTTTTGTTTGTCATTCTCTTATTGTTCAGCGCAGCCTCCCCCTATTATTGTTCACAGCTTTATTAACACTATTGTGATGACTCAGAGATGACTCACACCATATCGCATTGTTATTGTGTCGTTGTTTGTAGATGTTTGATTTGACCTGTGCTTCCTCATGTATATAAGGGCCTCTCTTTTGCCCACTATTGAACAAGCAATTTCATTGTATCTCATTTCGAAGCTCATTCTTAAGGACAATCTCTTAAGTCTTACTCAAAGTCTTACTCCTACGGCCAGTAAGGGATACTGTTGTGTCTCTTATTGTTGAAGTTCTTCACTATACGACATTGGACTTACGTCAGCCTTTTGTATTCATCTTCGTTTACGTCATCCAAGGTCCAATCTCTAGCCTCTCACTCCGAGTGTGTTTGGTTATAGACTGGTTTCACAAACAACTGTGTTAGTGACCGTCATAAAGACTTGACCATTGCACGCAGGTTATTAGGTCTTTTCCTAGTAACGAACTTACATATTGGCTGCCCCAGAGAGGCCAGTAACACCTCATACACACAAATATCATCCATCACTCACATCACACCAGTCCTCCTTATTTGTAACTGATTGCCAGCTTCTCTTACATCAACATCAATCAAGCACAGCCTTCAGCCACAACAGATCAATATTTCCTCCTTCCATCCAACTTCTAGTTCCACATATATTCCCTCCGACATCTCTTTCCTTATTTAGGTATCATCTAGGAACACCCAGCGCTTATAGGATGATTTAGGACATTTCAGGATTAAATCAATATGAATACCCAGGTCACACGTACTAAATTGGATTTCCCAACTCCCCGTTCGCGTAATGCCCCGAAGATTTTCAAAGGTCGTTTCGATGAAGTAGAATCATTCCTAAAAGAATTTGACAAACTTTCGGATGCCTATAATCTCTCAAATGATGACAAATTCGAACTTATTATCAATTATGTGTCAAGAAAGGTTCGAGAGACAATTGAAGGTCTTACCTCATTTGCCCAGAAGAACTGGACTGCCTTTTGCGATCAACTAAAGCTCCTCTACAATCATATCAAGATGGAGAAGCGATACAAAGAGAAGGACCTGGCTAAGTTTGTCAAGAAATCAAAGGAGAAATCAATCAAGAATCTTTATGGTTTTACCAAGTATCAACGACGGATCACTCGTATTGGTGGGTGGTTATTACAGAAAAACAAGATTTCGGAGAAGGAGTATCAAGTCTATTTTTGGAAAGGACTTCCCCGCTTGGTTCGCAAACAATTAGAGCGTCACATCATCCAGACCAAGCCTGATTGGGATCTCTCTGTTCCATTCACTATTGATGACATCATTTTGGCAGCATCGCATATTTTCAATGTCTCAAGATTTTATAATGAAGACTCAAGTGATGACTCCGATGATGACTCTACAAGTGAAGATTCTGATTCCAATTCTGGTTCCAATTCCAATTCAGAAGACTCTGATGATGAGGACCAGAGTGATTCAGACGATGATCGAAAGAAGAAGAAGAAGAGCCGAAGCAAATCAAAATCCAAGTCTAAGAAGAAACTCAAAGTGACCAAGACCAAGGTCTGTTAAAGGTATAGAAAAGAATTGACCCAGCCTGGGATTGAACCAAGGGCCTCCTGGCTTTATATGCAGGTGCTCTTAACCACTGAGCTACTGGACCTATAGTCTAGTATTATACATATGATGGATTATATATACATATATATAAGGACTTATGATGCCAACTTGTGCTCTTATAACAGTTTATATAACTGATGGCAAACCTGGGTCTTATAACAGTCTGTCACATATAGATATTGTATTTTCCCATTTCTAACAAGGTCAAGACTAGCCAACCATCAGCTGCACCTCCATCGAATTCAAGATCTCCAAATGAAACAGAGGAAATTGCTGACCTCATTGATCAACTTGGACACCTCAACCTCAACGATCCAGCATATGCTTCCTTATATTTTCGAATTACACAGAAGGCACCCAACACTAGTAGCTTTCTTACGAAGTTCCAATTCCGTCAGCCCGAATCTAGAGTTCGAAGCAATCAAACTGCCGTACATGCATCCTCATCGCCTAGTAATGGCCCATTTGAATGTTACTTTTGCGGAGAACAAGGACATGGTACAAAGCGATGCACACAGGCTGATGACATGATAAAAGCAGGGACTATAATACGCATAGATGGAAGAATTACATGGCCAGATGGTAGCAACATCGTTCGCAGTGGTGGAGAAACTATCCTTGCAGCAGTCAATCGTGAAGTCTCGTTCAAGGCTAAAGTCAATCAGAATCGCCCGGCCACTACAAATCTCCTATTCGAATCGAACTTTCATTATGCTGATACTGATGAAGAAGAAGACCACGAGGCAAAGGTGTTTCCGGTAATCAGACAGAGAGAGGGAAAGAAGAAAGAGAAGAGGGAAGTAATCGACTGTATAAACATTCCACAAAGACGAACACCCAAATCAAAGACTACGCCAGCATCTGACAAACCTGTTGCAGTACCTCCTATCTTTCCAGGAAGTGGACTAATCCCTCCAGTAGGACCAAATTGGAAGCCAAGTCATGGTATAGACGTTTTTGTACCTCAAGGTGATGAAGACGAACTAATGGAAGATGATGTTGACCTCCCACCTCCAATACTGAACCCTACTGAAAAATCCTCGAAGAAGAAGACTGAGAAGACCTCCTATCCAAAACCAAATCTCAAAGGAGAAACCAAGCTTCAGTCACGACTCACCAATAGCTTTGATCCTGATGCGTTTACAGAAGCAATCCTTTCAACACCAGTCACAGTCAAGCTGTCAGAAATTCTTGGATCGTCTCCTGGCATCGTCAAGAAAGTCCAAGATTACATTCGACTCACTCGATCTCCAACACAGGAACCAACAGCAACTACCAAAGTCAATACTGTATCAACAGCAGCAGTGTTCCATCCAAGCGATGCCAACCTTATTCAGCTACAACTCAGATTCGAAAATAGTGCTCCTGTCATGGCTTTAATCGATACAGGCTCTCAAATCGATCTAATATCAAGAGAGATAAGTGAAAAGTGCCAAATTCCAGTTGACAGGACAGCTAGGAAAATCATGCGCGATGCAGGTGGACACGACAATATGTTGGATGGATTATGTCGAGACATCTCTCTGATTACAGGAAGCCTCAATACAAAAGCAGATCTTTGGTTAAGTGGTAAAGAATTCCCTTTCAAAGTTTTGTTAGGATGGCCATGGCAGCGACGAAATCTAATTTCAGTTGATGAACGTAGCAGTGGTACATGGCTTTGCAAATGAGACAACAGAGACAGGAAAGTATGGGAAGTATGTGTTAACACTTCCAGGCTTGCTTCGGATTTATTAGAGACGTACCCGAACCATTTTTTTGGGAAGGACAGGAAACTCAAGGACTCAGTGGACTTATTAATGGCACCTCTCGTCAACAAAGTTCTTCCTTATGCAGAAACAGAGGACGAAGAATGTCTGACTGAGGAAGAAACCCAGGACGACCAATTTTAGACTCAAGCACTGTCCGCAATGACGATAAACTAGAAGATACCTAAATCTCTATGCTTTATAATCATTCTCATTCCATTCCGACTTCTATTTATCCAGCCAAACTGAATCCTTCATCAACCGAAGCTAGTGAAGATTTCTCTTTTAAACACAACAAAGAAAATTCGGATTCAACTCCGAGACCAAAAACAGATCAAAATTACCTTTATAAACCAGTACATCTCAAAGTCAAACCAGTTCCTGCTACATTTCCTGAAGATGCTCATGTAATTCGACAATTTCCTGAAGATCCTCTTTTATCTCTTCCTCCTTTAAATCCTCATCCTCCCGACTTCTCTCCAACTTCGAAACTCACAGAAGAACGACTTACAGTATTCAAGATTAATCAAGATGGATTCCTATGGCCCGAAGAAGAAAAACCTTTTAAAGATATATTCAAAAACAATGAAAAAGCCTTAGCCTTCGACGAATCAGAAAGAGGCACTCTTCGATCTGATTACTTTTCTGACTACATCATTCCAGTCGTGGAACATACTCCATGGGTTAACAAACCAATCCCTATTCCTCCAGCACTTCTTCCTGCAGTACTCGCCAATATCAAAGCAAAGCTTGCATCAGGTGTATTTGAACCAAGTCAAGGATCTTATCGTTCTCCTATGTTCTTCATTAAGAAAAAGGATGGCAAACTTCGACATATTATAGACCTTTGAACACTCAATTCAGTCACAATTCGAGATGCAGGACTTCCTCCCATAATCAATTCCTTCTTAGAACCATTTGCAGCATGTTCAGTCTATTCAAGCTTCGACTTACTCTCAGGATACGATGCTAGAATGATTCATCCAAAGAGCCGAGATTTAACTTCATTCCAAACCCCTCTTGGCTTACTTCGTTATCGAGTTCTTCCCCAAGGATACACAAACTCTGTTCCAGAATTTCAGAACTGCATCACCTTTATCCTCCAAGACGAAATGCCTCAACATGTAGGAGTTATGATTGACGATTTAGGCATCAAGGGACCTCCTACACGATATCAGAAACCAGATGGAAGCAAGAAACTCATCCAACTAACCCTGGCATTCGACGATTCATATGGGAACATGCAGAGGTAGTCAATCGTGTTCTTCATCGACTTCAGCATGCAGGAGCAACAATATCCCCTCGAAAGTCACAAGTTTCAAAACCAGAGATAATCCTTGCAGGACAAAAGCTCACATATGCAGGACGACTTCCAGATGATTCAAGAGTTTCAAAGATCCTCAAATGGCCTCCCCTCAAGACAGTTTGACAAGTACGAGAATTTTTAGGACTTTGTGGTACACTTTGTATATGGATTAAATCATATTCTGAAATTGCTCGACCACTCACTGAACTCACTCGGAAAGATACAGACTTTATTTGGGATGCTCGATGACAAGATGCAATGGATAAGTTGAAACATGTGATTGCTAATTCCCCTGCCCTCATTCCTATTGACTACGACTCTGGACGAGAAGTTATATTTTCTGTTGACACTTCTGTCATTGCAATTGGCTTTGTTATCTATCAAATTGACAGTCAAGGACAAAGAAGACCTGTTCATTTCGGATCTCTTCCTATTAATGACCAAGAATCAAGATATGGACAAGCAAAGTTAGAACTTTATGGCATGTACCGAGCCTTACGACATTGCCGCCTATATATCACAGGAGTCAAGAACCTTATCATCGAAGTAGATGCCTCATACATCAAAGACATGCTCAACAACCCAGACCTCCAGCCCAATGCAACTCTCAATCGATGGATCGCAGGCATACTCCTATTCGACTTCACTTTAGTTCATGTTCCAGCTACTCAACATCGAGCCCCTGATGGACTATCAAGACGAGAAAGGGCAGAAGATGATACAGATGAAGAACAAGAAGATGAAGAAGATGATGATTGGCTTTGAGAAGTTACAAGAGTTAATTCCTTGACTGAACAAGAAATATGTGAAGTATCGACTAACATTTCAAAAGAAGGGTGGTTAGTCAACACCATAGGAAACTCAAGACATTCAGACGAGCTCTTACATCAAATATATGACTTTCTCAACACTCTGAAACTCCCTCCATTTTCGACTCCTACAAAGCGACAATCATTCCTCAATAAAGTCAGATTTTATTATCTCCAAGATGGCAAAATGTGGAAACGACATACTCCTCGACCTTTACAAGTCATTCTCAACAACTCTCATCGAAATCAAGCTTGCACATGATCATCTAGGACATCGTGGTGCATATTCAACAGCTCGTAATATTGCCATACGGTTTTGGTGGCCCAATTATGTAGAAGATGTCAAGCAATGGGTTCGTTCCTGTCACCCATGTCAAATTCGATCAACATTCAAGATTCATCTTCCTATCACTATTTCTATTCCGACAACTCTATTTACCAAAGTTTATCTCGACATTATGGTTATGCCAAGAGCCCAAGGATACCGATACATTGTAGCAGCTCGTGATGATCTTTCAGGAGCAGCAGAAGGACAAAAACTTCATAAAGCATCGGCTAAGGCAGTTTCACAATTTATATTTGAAGAATTAATTTGCAGATATGGTGGAATAATGGAAATCGTTACAGATAATGGAGCAGAAGTTAAAGGTGCAACAGAAGAACTCATACGAAGATACCGCATCTCCCAGATTCGTATTTCCCCTTACAATTCTCAAGGGAATGGAGTAGTCGAAAGAGGACATTTTACAATTCGAGAAGCACTAGTCAAAGCATGTGATGGTAATATATTAAAATGGCCAGATCTAGTTCATCATACATTCTTTGCTGACAGAGTTACAGTCAGACGCGCAACAGGATTCTCCCCTTATTATCTCCTTTATGGGACAGATCCAATCCTCCCTCTCGACCTCTTTGAAGCGACATATCTTGTTTCTGGCTTCGAGAAGAACATGACAACAGCAGAACTTCTTGCCTTACAAATTCAACAACTAGCAAAGATGCCAGGAGACGTTGACAAGGCTCGACAAAGACTTATCACATCCCGACTTCGGAGTAAAGAGGAATTTGAAAGACGATATGTATGGCACGGATCTTACAATCCTGGAGACTTAGTCTTAGTCTGAAACACTTGGATTGAGAAGGAATTAGACCGGAAGACAAAGCCCCGATATCTAGGACCATTTAAAGTTGAATTCAAGACAAAGGGCGGATCATACATTCTTTCGGAACTTGACGGCACTATTTCCAAAAGAGGAGTGGCCGCATTTCGGCTCCTTCCATATTACTCACGTGACAATGTGCCTATTCCTCCAGAGAAGCTTCTGGTGGATGCAATTTCCGATGAAGATGGGAATGAAGAAGATAGCGATTCAGAAGAGCTTTAGGTTGACTGGGGACAGTCAGATTTCAAAAGAAGGGTGGATGTAGAGAGTTCAATCGGAAAGTAACCTATATGGCAATAGTTTCAAGTCACGTCACAAGCACAAATTCTTATATATACTTTGGCACTCAAGATGACTTCTACACAGCCAAATCAGTTTCATCAAACAGACGACCAAAACTCCATCATGTTCAACACTGCATCGTCCTCCAAAGTAACCCTCAGTTCCTACTCGAAACCAACTCTTCACTCCCAAATAGAACTCCAGCCAATAACATCTCACTTCTCCTCATCCTCAGACATCATTTCCAAGCCCCTACCAGCCCACTCATGCTCCTCCAAGAAATACCATCATTTCCTCCGTCGACAAGGCATTCGACTCCCATATGCTCCAGACGATCCTGTCTTCATTCGTATAGAGCACTATGATGGCTCCTCCGAAATCCTCCACTATCGATTCGATCGAGTGTTCCAGCAGGACTGTTCCCCACCGTCATTGGGAATATGTTACATGGCAACGTTTACTCCAATAGGAGATCACAGAGGACCCAAGTTATTCAGGACCCCGGTTCCAGAGGGAAGTCAAGTAGAGCCTCGTCGAGGTCGTCATCGTTTCGTGTTCCTTGCGTGGTTGTGGAGCCTACTCACCACCTGGTTCTAAAATGGTGATTGATTGTGTCCTGTCAGGAACCGGAAAACCCGCCGGCCTCCGGGCCCCCGGACCCCGTCCTACATGCTCCTGACCCTCTATATTGTATAGTTACAACCGGAGTTCCTGCCGGAGCCCGCACGTCAACTTGTTTATGCCTGACTCTCTGCACACACCCACCTGTCTGCACCTAACCCTCTGTGTCTCATACACCAATCCTCGGACTCCGGACTCCACCTGACATACACCCGACACTCTGTGTCTTATGTACCAGTCACCGGACTCCGACCGGACTCCTGGAACCCCTCTAACAGAGCATAGAACCCCACTCCTGTTATGACCTGTCTCTGTGTCTCACACACCAGTCATTGGAAAACCCACCGGACTCCGCCGGACCTCCTGCACATCAAGCCTGTCTATACCCGACACTATCTTGTGCACCAAGTCACCGGACTCCGACCGGACTTCCGGAACCCCTCTAACTGAGCCCCACTCCAGTTATGGTTAAATGATCTGTCATGATTCGTTCTCTGCTCCCGTTCCGTTCCGTCCCTAATTCCCAGTTTAGTATTTACTTGTTTCGTTTTATGTTTAATAGTTCTGCCTCTCATTAATACCGGATTTGGTATTATTACATTTCACAGTCTATATAAGTCTGCTATATTCATGTACTTAGAATCCAGTTTCAATCTCGAACTAGTTTTCCCCCGAACAAGTTTGACCCTTGAACAAGTTTCCCTTCTATCCCAGTCCCCTGTCCTCTTGTCTGTCTGCACGCTCGATTCCCGGAACTCCCACGGGAACTCCGGAATCTACATCTCCTTGCATGCATTCTGTCAGTTCGAAATATGGATGCCCGAATGAGTGTACGAGGGCGCAGCCTATAAGCTGAAGCCAAGTCCATCTCAGTCGTACCCATTCTCTGGTAACTATTCTGATACCACACTCCCTTGTACTACTAATATTCCCAGAAACTCCCCGGACCTATTACCCGGGGAGTCCGTGGGACTATTACCCGGAAAGTGTGTGTTCAGAATATAGCTACCAGAGAAACCTCCGTGGGACTATCCGTGGAGTTTTGTTCGGCAACTTAACACGTCCCCTCCTTATACTGCAAAACTAAGAACAGAACACGTCTAATCTCGGTTCATCGATTGGTAGTATTGTCAAGGTTTCGAAATCAAGCATAACATTTGAGGGTGACACATTATCATGGGATTCTTGAGTGTTTCTGACTCATATCATTGATGTTTCATCAGCCATCACTTCTATTACTCCATCATCTCTATTGTCTGACTCACTTCCCCTATTGTTCTATTGTGTTTCCCCATTTATCTGTATCACATGTCTGATCTCATCTTTTGTTTGTCATTCTCTTATTGTTCAGCGCAGCCTCCCCCTATTATTGTTCACAGCTTTATTAACACTATTGTGATGACTCAGAGATGACTCACACCATATCGCATTGTTATTGTGTCATTGTTTGTAGATGTTTGATTTGACCTGTGCTTCCTCATGTATATAAGGGCCTCTCTTTTGCCCACTATTGAACAAGCAATTTCATTGTATCTCATTTCGAAGCTCATTCTTAAGGACAATCTCTTAAGTCTTACTCAAAGTCTTACTCCTACAGCCAGTAAGGGATACTGTTGTGTCTCTTATTGTTGAAGTTCTTCACTCTACGACATTGGGCTTACGTCAGCCTTTTATATTCATCTTCATTTACATCATCCAAGGTCCGATCTCTAGCCTCTCGCTCCGAGTGTGTTTGGTTATAGACTGGTTTCACAAACAACTGTGTTAGTGACCGTCATAAAGACTTGACCGTTGCACGCAGGTTATTAGGTCTTTTCCTAGTAACGAACTTACACCACTCGCACTAGTCAGAGCCCACGGGCTCCGGCGCATCTATCTCTCTCGACCATCTCGACTCACGACCCATGACCTCTGACCTACAACCTATAACCCACGACCCCCGCCTGGACTCCCCAGGATTCCCATCTGCCTGTTCGAAATTGGACAACACGATCTAGCGAGGGCACAGCCTATAAGCTGAAGCCAAGTCCTACCGGATATCCCATGGGTTTCTCCAGAGACCCACCCTGTGTGTGTATCCTAACAGTTGATAAGATGATAAGATTGATTGATTTTGATGATATTCAGGGCTGGAGCTGAGCTCCTTATATACATTTTAGTCTGAGACATTTAGAAGATTCTAGAAGATTGAATGATGTCATTCTGGAAAGAATGATGTCATTTAGAATTTTCTAGAATTTTCTAGAGCATTGTGGAAGGTTCTAACTACTTTTAAGACACTATAGAATATTCTTGGCATAATAGAACTTTCTGGAATCTTATAGAATATTCTACAATATTATATCTATTATTAGTACCTACTATCTACTATTCCTTTGGAAGCCACTGGAATATTCCAGGGAGTTTCCGGTTTTTGCTGTAGTAGCATATATGATGACATAATGCTCTCGCGCCTATGCACACGTATGACATCCTTCGCATCTTGTGACTGTCACACACCTTTGTGACCGTCGCGCGTCTTTGTGACTGTAATGTATTAGCCTTATTTCAATCTTATTTTCTGGAAAAAGGAGTCCAATGCTCAATCAAAATATGCAAATACTCAATTCACTGCAAGGTAAAATAATTTAAGTATTTGATATTAATCAGTGGCAGCCTTAATAGACTTAGAACCCCTGAAGTCAAGAGTTTACTTGAATATATGCACCCTACTTCACAAAGAAGGTTTTGAGAGCTGCTTGTGCAAGCTTGTTCTTTTTCTGTGATAACAACTACTAAAATAAGAATAACAATTTACTGATTCCAAAGCTAGATTTAACTTCAATGCTAGCTAGTTTATATATATTTTATACTATTTGTCAAACAGTAAAAATATTTATAAACGGGTCAAAAGATTAGATATAGAATAAAACACTATTTGGCTAATATATGCTTTATTTACACTAACCTACAGGGTCTATTGTGATACTAACTTATCAGGATCTTAATGTAGTCTTAGGATCTTGCAAGGATATTCTCAGTATTTATTTATGTGAATATGCTTTACTGATTCACAATAAATGAGTAAGGGAACAGGGATTATTTGTAATGTAATAATCAGTCAAATTACTCAACAAGAGGTGACTGAAGTTTTTTAGATTACAAATAACAAGAAATGTAACAAGGATTACTTGCAATGTAATAATCAGTCAAATTACTCAACAAGAGGTGACTGAAGTCTTAAACTACAAATAACAAGATATGTAACAAGCAGTCAAATTACTCAACAAGAGGTGACTGTAGTACAAAGGATTAATGCCAAATTACTCAACAAGAGGTGGCAGGGAATCCTGATTGGTAGAATTACTGTCAAATTACTCAACAAGAGGTGACAGGGAATCCTAGGTGCCAGATGCTCAACTAAGAGGTGGCAATAAACTGCTAGCTGCAGTGACACACTGATGTGGTGATAGATTGGTTGATAAAATTTGGTTTTTATTCATGGCTGGAGCAGAGCTCCTTATATACACTGAGATCTGAGACATTTAGAGACATACTGAACTTTATTTCTATCCTATTTTAGCTATATTACTTGGAATGTTTTAGACATTTCTGCCATTCTCTGTTGTAGCATATATGATGACATAATATATGACATAATGTTCCCAGATGACATAATGTATGACATAATATTCCTAGCAATATGTGATGACATAATATATGACATAATGTTCCCGCGCTAGTGCGCGTGTGACACCCGTCGCGCCTTGTGACTGTCGCGCGCCTTTTGTGACTGTCGCGCGCCCTTGTAACTGTCGCGCGCCCTTGTGACTGTCGCGCGCCTTTGTGACTGTCGCGCGCCCCCGTGACTGTCACTCGTTGTGACGACGGTCACTTGTTGTGACGACGGTCACTTGTTGTGACGACGGTCACTCGTTGTGACGACGGTCACTTGTTGTGACGACGGTCACTTGTTGTGACGACGGTCACTTGTTGTGACGACGGTCACTCGTTGTGACGACGGTCACTTGTTGTGACGGCCGGTCACTCGTTGTGACGACGGTCACTCGTTGTGACGACGGTCACTCGTTGTGACGACGGTCACTCGTTGTGACGACGGTCACTCGTTGTGACGACGGTCACTTGTTGTGACGGCCGGTCACTCGTTGTGACGACCGGTCACTTGTTGTGACGACTATTCCCGCGCATTATGTAATAAGCGCCAGGTGGCCGGTTTGAAGATATATAGTTAAAAAAGAATAAAAAGTAGAAATTTCGTAGCTCCCTCAATTTATAAGATAAAAATGCAAAATAAATTGCATAAATTCAATATAAATTAAGAGAATATTGTACAATTTTATAATCGCGATATAAGTACATTTAGAAGCCTTTGTTTAGAATTTCGTTTTGGGGAAATTGCGAAAAATAGGAAAAACCTTTAAAAATACATGACAGTGACCGTCGCGCACCTTTGTGACCGTCGCGCGCCTTTGTGACCATCGCGCAACTTTGTGACCGTCGCACACCTTTGTGACCATCACACACCTTTGTGACCATCGCGCACCTTTGTGACCGTCGCGTGCCTTTGTGACCGTCGCGTGCCTTTGTGACCGTCGCGTGCTTGTGACCGTCGCGTGCCTTTGTGACCGTCGCGTGCCTTTGTGACCGTCGCGTGCCTTTGTGACCGTCGCGTGCCTTTGTGACCGTCGCGTGCCTTTGTGACCGTCGCGTGCCTTTGTGACCGTCGCGTGCCTTTGTGACCGTCGCGTGCCTTTGTGACCGTCGCGTGCCTTTGTGACCGTCGCGTGCCTTTGTGACCGTCGCGTGCCTTTGTGACCGTCGCGTGCCTTTGTGACCGTCGCGTGCCTTTGTGACCGTCGCGTGCCTTTGTGACCGTCGCGTGCCTTTGTGACCGTCGCGTGCCTTTGTGACCGTCGCGTGCCTTTGTGACCGTCGCGTGCCTTTGTGACCGTCGCGTGCCTTTGTGACCGTCGCGTGCCTTTGTGACCGTCGCGTGCCTTTGTGACCGTCGCGTGCCTTTGTGACCGTCGCGTGCCTTTGTGACCGTCGCGTGCCTTTGTGACCGTCGCGTGCCTTTGTGACCGTCGCGTGCCTTTGTGACCGTCGCGTGCCTTTGTGACCGTCGCGTGCCTTTGTGACCGTCGCGTGCCTTTGTGACCGTCGCGTGCCTTTGTGACCGTCGCGTGCCTTTGTGACCGTCGCGTGCCTTTGTGACCGTCGCGTGCCTTTGTGACCGTCGCGTGCCTTTGTGACCGTCGCGTGCCTTTGTGACCGTCGCGTGCCTTTGTGACCGTCGCGTGCCTTTGTGACCGTCGCGTGCCTTTGTGACCGTCGCGTGCCTTTGTGACCGTCGCGTGCCTTTGTGACCGTCGCGTGCCTTTGTGACCGTCGCGTGCCTTTGTGACCGTCGCGTGCCTTTGTGACCGTCGCGTGCCTTTGTGACCGTCGCGTGCCTTTGTGACCATTGCACGCCTTTGTGACAACTGTCACTTGTTGTGATGGCTGTCACTCATTGTGATGGCTGTCACTCATTGTGACAATTTTCCCGTGTGCTGTGTAATAAGCACCAGGTGGCCGGTTTTTATATTATTATATAATTATTATATTTATTTTTAGTTACAGCTGTTCCGGGTACATAGTGCAGAGTTTGAAAACCAATAAAAAAATTCCGCTTTGGTCCCAAAAATAAATTGCCATGTAACTCCATAATGGGGAGGAAGTAAGATATAATACTTTGTATTCACCATATATATATGGGGCAAGCTATTCCTAGACTCAGAATTTCTTATTTCCTCTTATTTAACATTTGGACCTCTGTTAAAGAATCAGCTCCTCCGCCACAATTACACACTTTTTCTGTTTGAAACTTGGGGAGAATAATATTGTATATCATATATATAAAAGTATAAACAAGAATGGATGCCTATACAGGACAGAATGTAGGGAAAAGCCAGATCTACACTAATGCAGCATATAAGTGTCGCCGTTCCCTACATTCCGTACTTTATAAGCATCCATTCTTATTTAGACTTTTATATATAATATGTCATATTATTCTCCCCGGGTTTTAACCTAAACAAGTGTTCAATTGTGGCAGAGGAGCTGATTCTTTGACAGAGGTCTAAATGTTAAATAACAGGAAATAAGAAATTCTGATTATAGGAATAGCTTGCCCCATATATATATATGTTTAATACAAATTATTATATCTTACTTCCTCTCCATTATGGAGTTACAAGGCAATTTATTTTTGGGACCAAAGCGGAATTTTTTTATTGATTTTCAAACTCCACACTACATATCCAGAACAGCTGTAATTATAAATATAATAATATTTTATTATAATAATATATAATATTTTTTTTTTGCCTTGATAATGCATGATTATTTCACATCACATTTCGTCGTTGTCGGAGTTTGAAATGTCATGTGAATATCACGTGATCTTTTTGCGCGTTGTGAATAAGTGCTGAGTCACATATTAATCAAAAAAGAATAAAAGGTAGAAATTCAATAACTTGCTCAATTTATAAGATAAAAATACAGAATAAATTGCATAAATTCAAGATAAATCAAGGCAATATTGTACAATTTTGTTGTCGTGATATAATTACATTTAAATATTCCTTTTCACAATTTGTTAGGGGAGATTGGTTAAAAAATCGAAAAAAACCTAGAAATACATAACATACACCCAGTTTTCCATGTCTCTGTACTAGAACCAGCGACACTGAATACCATTCCCAAACATATCCAACCTCCTCTACTACCTGTCATTATCAACAGTGAGCCCAAACTCAAAATTGAGGCTGTGTTAGACTCAAAAATCAACCATGGGAAACATGCTTGCAAGCTACTCTACTTAGTAAAACAGGTCTGGTTATGAAGGTACAGATGAAAAAATGTCCTGTATTCTTGCCACTGAACTTGGAAATGCACCCAAAGTCATTCTGGACTTTCATACTGTGAATCTGGGCAAGCCAGGACCTCTTTTGGCCATTTAGCAGCTCATCGTCAGACCTCCAAATTTCCCTTGGACTCATTTTCACTACTCCCTGTTTGCCCTATGTCTCTCCTCATTCTTTTTTAGACAAGGCACCCCCACAACATCCTAGAAAGGTCTTGAAGGGTATATGGCGAAATACCGCGACTTTTTATCTACTTTCTAATTGTTTTAGGAGAGTTATTAGGGGACTAAATAGGGGAATTTTAGATACTCGAAGTTTCTAGTCCATTGCATCATTAAGGAGATTAGGAGCCACTTCCCCCTTAGCGGCATCTCAATATATGCGCATATATGCACATATATTCGTCATCGGATCCATATTTCGGTTACATTTTACGCGAAGACTTGATTACTAACAATATAAGTGTTAAAGAAAGACACAGAAAGTATGTGAGCTCACCAGTATCCTTGTCATTGATTATCTGTTCTTTATGTGAAGTCATAATTCCTCTTGGCATCTGATACATAATTCCTCTTGGCATCTGATACACAAATACCCATACACCTCTCACTCTCAAGGTCTCACGTGTAACTCTTCGAACTTACGATTTACGCCACGGGAACAAATGGCAAAGAGAGCGTCACTGCCATTCTAAAAAGACTTAGGAGATTCCTACTAAAGATATCAACTTTCACTCGATTCTTCCACACATAAATTAATACAGATAAATCAATCTTGAATACATTTCTATTATAGATGTCGGCGCAGCCGAGCAAGAGAAGTACACTTGACATCCCTATTTTATGCCTGGCGGTTATGTCTTTGACAATGGGAACGAGCATCTTGAGCACGAGTAAATACCCTTTTGCTGGAACTGCACATTAGAAATCATTCTCCAATGTCTTGTACACAGGCAACTTACCAGGTGGGGAGTACACACACGAAAGGACTTTGGTTTCCATGAGCGTTAAATATGTGGGTCTGCGCATAGTTGCGGGTGGGGTAAATCACATCTGATGAGCAGCCTGGCCATCCACAATAATACATGACGGCGGATTCTGGGGACAACCCTTTAGTTATCCAGCTATCCGCTTGTTCGAAATTGAGTGGAGAGGGGATATTGATATATTGGTGAACATCCGAGGAAGACCTCTTGTGGTGAAATAGTAGTCAGTGTCCGTACCAGACTTGACAGCAAGAGGGAACTGACCCTTTCGTAATTTGAGTCGCGAGATGACCCAGAATACAACGTTGGGGAGGATGGATAGGAAGTGGGACTAAACGAATATGTGGGAGTAGATGAATACGAGCTGGAATTTGTTGAATGCGATATATGTCCTGACCTGTTCGTATATAGTCTGGTTCTTGGAGTTATATGCGATGAGGGAGTGTTATTTGGGGATTCTTCTTGTAAAAGTTTAGACAAAGAAACTTGGTAATATGGATATGACATCCTAGAGAACTGCAATGCAAGAACAACTAGACCCATGGTTTAATCCATACTGCGCGAAGTAGCCAGTCGCCATTCGCCAACCGCCAATCGCCGCTGTAGCCAGAGAAATCCATGGTTCAAAGAGCGGAGATTGTCAAACTAACAAGGAGGCGGATTGCCAGAACCAACAAGTACTGGTAGCTGGATTCCTGGACTCCATAAGATACCCCTTAGCCCATGACCGACATACGGATATGAATGCGTCGATCCGCCAGAGCCTCCAGATGGTCTAAGAATCAGAGATGTAATTGGCCATCTCGAAGAAAATGGCACGGAACCATGCGCGTCTGTGTGAATTTGGTGGGGCGGAAGTGGAGATTAGCGAATTATACTATAATATTTCCTTTGGAAATAAGACGTCTGAAGCGTTAATTTTTTTCAATCATCCGAAATGACTAAGTGGTCTGACACTTGACAAAGGGAGTTGGACGAATTTATATAACAATTGTGTCATTTCGGAACAATCGGAAACAAAAGGTCAATAAACTGTGTCGCACTTGAATTTCCAACAAGGTGCGTATTTATTTGCATGTACACTAGTACTTCGTTACGCCCCAGCGACGAGACCGGGTTTTGCGAGATGCTTCCTACCCTTGCAATGTTGTTTATGTCTTTTTGACACATAATTCTTTCGCCCAAGCTCCTTCCCGCTACAGAGTCTTTCCTTAGTCTGTTATTAGGACGCATTACGGTGAAATGCGTACCAGTGCGGACACCAAGCTTTCGCTTTGTCCTTGACGTGCCTCCTGGCGGATGACAACGATGCAAACCCAGTATTTTTCGCACTGCTGTATAGCAATATTAGCCACAGCGTGCGAATGACTTGTTCCGATAAGCTACATACCACTCTGGGTGGAGACACTTGAACGGCTGCTCATCCAAGAAGTGCTTGGACCGCACATGTACTCTCGCGTTCTCCTTGCTCGAGAACGGCGGAGCGTCACATGCCGCACAATCCCATTTGTACTTGACGCCCCTTCCTCTGTTCCCGGTGACCCTTGTACGGATAATCCAGCTGTCTATAAGCTCCGCTTCGTGACTCACACGACTCTCTATTTTATGGAGCTGGCCTGCCCCTGGATCGCGCTTCAAAACGAAAAAAATCGGGTGCTTTGTCAGATGCAATATTGCTATTACACGCACGGTGGACGACGTACCTGCTGTCCATGACTCGGGGATAGCCCCTGGGGAGGAGACACCACAGCACCAACATCAGGACTCGGATTGACTGGCGATGTGGCATGAGGGTCCCCCTGTCGGACATACTGCCACAGATCGCGATCGGGCCCATCCCACGATTGTGGGGATATTAGACTCGTTGACTCCTCTGATCCATCGTTGGCGTTGAAAAATGGCGTCCCAGCCATCAGTGGTTCATGCACACCCCCGCGCACCACGTTGCCTTCACCACGGGGTGAGACAGGAAAACCTTATGGAGCTTCAGCTATATGCAAGAGAATAATACAAAAAAAAACTCATTACCATAATCACTAAATCCTTCATTGAAATGGGGAAAATTGAGGAAAGCTGCACCGTCTGAATTCAATTCATAAAACCACTCTGGTATGAAACTTTCGTCAGACATGGTGTTAAGAACCTAATTAGTCAAAGTCAGGTAATTTTCTAGGCTCCTGGTGCTCTAATATACCGACCTAAAGAGGGGGGGATAATGTTCTTGGATGAAGGGCGACGACTTGTGCTTGACTTGGATTAGGTACCACAGCTGAAGGGAAAAAAGGAAGAGAGGCCTCGTGAACATTCAAGAGCAGCATATTAAAGAAATTGAATGGTGGTAGGACCCGTTCCCGAGGTGTTGGCCCTGGGTTGAAAACCAGAGGCGAGCGTGGGAGCAGTCAGCACCAATAGTTCTTTCATTTCAAAGTTAACTTGTGGCCACCGCGTAACCATGTAGATGTATTGCGTTCTGTGCATGCTTTGTGTAAGCGGTTCTGGTTCTAAACTGATTAGTGTAAGATTTTTGGTTTAGATCACAATTGACAAAGCATTTACTACTACTCGTATGATAATCGACATATGACAAAAAACACTATGGCCGGACTGGTATCTATCGTTGTTGTGTCAGAACATGCCAGTGGTAGATCACGAGAGAACTAAGGAAGTAGCGTCTTAGATATGGTGTGGTTTCAATGCGAAGCTATGGGACTGTCAGACGACTACCGTCGAGATTATAAGGCTTAAGGTGTGCTCAGCGTTGCCACAGACCTCCAACTCGAGTCCCAAAATGTCAATCAGGTCACAGAGCCAGGTACTTCGTACAAAAGTGCCATGGAAACTCGTGACATATAGATGCAGAGCATTGCATCGTGGTAAAAGATGTGATCTCGGGGAGGAGCGAAATAAAAACCAACGAACTGAAGAGCCATCAAGGATATCTAAAGAAGAACCATACTAACCGTCTACGTAACCGTCCTCACAAACCGCCTGATATGTGTACTGCTTCTAGAAGTCGAGAATTGGACTATAGACTTGATGCTATGTGAGTGGTCAACAGCCGAAAATGCGACTTCCAAGAAAATATATAAGAGTAAATATAATTAATATATATATATTCTAAAGTCGCTGTCTTCCAGAGTTCTTTACCAGATGATCAATCGAGATACATAATTCAGATGTCTGAGCCGACTCTGTCGTGTTCGTCGGTTCATGAAATTTTCGCTCGTACCAACTTCAAGACTGAACGGCCCCTGAAGTATCAATTAGAAATATGTCGCAGTGTTCGTGCTATTGTGCTAGCTAATCACTGCCTGTCAGAATTGTCTAGAGTTCAACGGATCAAACATTGGTCTAGCAACGTTCCTACCTCACGGAGGTAATTTACTCCATATTCATTTATGAGCCACGAGTACATATCATTTAGGCTACCCACTGGCTTCTGAAGAAATCAGTTATCTCGTATGCGTTTTAAACATGACTGAATTAGGCGACACGCGATCTCAGGAGGCGTTTCTCACCCTTATATTCAAGGACCAACCTAGTATCTACATAGAGATATCAAAGCGGACAATATGTTTTTGGTCCCGTATGTCAGGTAAGGATAAATGAAACTGTAAAGTCTTCCTGAAACACATGCTTAATCAAGAAATGAATTCCCGAGTCCCAAAGCGCACGAGCACGAACATCATTGCATATACCCCCTCAGGCTGTGAAACAGAAGTAACACTGCTCCGCGGCGCAACAGGTTTCAGGGTACCCGAAAGAAACCCACGGTACGCGCACGGGGAGCCAAGGAAAATATTATTTCTCATGCCCAATTATGGCAGATTGGTTTGAGAGCCACACAACATTTACATGGATAACATTGGAGGATGGCGTCGAAATTCATCCTTGCGCTGACATGTTGTGAGGGGCGAGATCCGTTTACACACTTACGGCCATGCATAGAACAAATTTATGGCAAGGGTTGTAACTGTCGAGCTTGTGTTTACGCTAACAGACAGAAGGCCGAGCCTGGTGAGCCTGCTCTTAGCCCACGAGCTACGTGTGTGGTCCCTAAGGAGTCTGTTGTGTTCTGAGCTACCTGCAGCCATTTTATCTGACGGGAGCAACATGCCCTGATTAGCTTCTAATGGTGGAGCTCGCTCACATCCAATCATACTTTCATCAAGCTGCGAAGTGGCGATGTAGGCGCTGCAACACAGCGACCTTGCGCGCGTCGTTTACTGGTATCATCCATGTTACAAATGGACAGGCTCATAAGCACCTGGCAGATGAGTGACTTCAACGAAGATCAACAAGTAGTGGGAGAATTATTAGACGTACGCAGAGAAGTGGATTATGACGAAGAATGCTGCTGGTGAAACGATTAATAGGTCTGAGAGTCGCTTCTTGAAGGGACCAACACACTATCGGGGGAGCTAGCTGCAGCCCTTTTTGTCTAATGAACTGATGAAGTAGCGTACCCTTTCCTCGATTTTTCTCGCCTGATTAACTTCTAATCATAGAGCTGTCCCACACCCAAGGCGCGATATGCGGTTGTAGGCTCTGCATCGCAGCGACGCCAAGCTGCGAGATGGAGTTGTAGGCTCTGCTTCGGAGCAACCTTGCGGAGTTTACTGGTATCATCCATATTGCGAATGGACAGGCTCATAAATACCTAGAAGATGAGTGACGTCAACGGAAATCAACAATTAGTGGGAGAATTATTACACGTACGCAGAGAGGTGCATTATGATGAACAATGCCACTGGTGCAATCATTAATAGGTCTGAGAGCCGCTTCTCGAGGTGAATTGACTTGCCACCAAACCACCAGCATCAATAACCACATCATCGGCAGCACGGTATCCGCCCGTTGGATTGATTGGAGTAGGGAAGTACGGAAAATAATACCACGGATGGCACATTGACATCGCTGACTGTGCATTAATCACGCCATCAGGACATCTAAGAAGTTTTGGGTGGAAGTGCAACGACCGGTGCAGGCTCTGGCTGAATAGAGAATGCAGTTGTTGAAAATGACAGGAAACGAGGTGCTGTGTTGATGGAGGAGGGTGCGGTGTCAAAGGGGAACAAGGTGCTGTGTTGTTGAAGGGACATGATGCTGTGTTGAAAGGGGACAAGGGGAAATTCGTGCTGTCGTTGGTAAGTATACGGATGTGGTCGACTGGGATTGTGTGGAAGGTGCGTATTTGCATGTACGAGTACTTTGTTATGCCCCAGCGACGAGACCGGTTTTTGCCAGATGCGTCCGGCCCTTACAATGTTTTCTCTGTGTTGTCGACCCTGAATTCTTTCGCCCGAGAAACTTCTTGCTACAGAGTCTTTCTTTAGTCTGTGATTTACTACGCATTACGGTGAAACACATACCAGTCCGGACACCGAGCTTTGGCTTTGTCTTTCACGTGTCTCCTAGCCGCGGAAAGCGAAGCAAACTCAGGATGTCTCGCGCTGCCGTCTACCAATATTAGTGACAGGGTGTGAATGACTTGTTCCGATAAGCCACATACCACTCTGGGCGGAGACACTTGAAGGCCTTCTGATCCAACTGCCTGAAGTGCATGCGCCGCACATGTGCACTCGCGTTCTCCTTGCTCGAGAACCCCGCGGCGTCACATCCTGCACAATCGCATTTGTACTTGACGACCGCTGCTCTCTGCTTGGTGACCGTTTCACGTAGAATGCAGCTGTCTATACGCTCCGACTCTCCCCAACTCACACGATGCGCTATTTCATGGGGCTGCCCTGGATCGCGCTTCAAACCCAGAAAAATCGGGGTGAGTTATCAGATGCCATATTGCTATTAGCACATATGATGGACGACCTACCTGCTGTCCACGGCTCTGGGATGGCCCCCCAGAGACACCTGATGAAACGCCAATTGTTCGAAGGACACAGTCCAACATCAGGGGTCGAATTGTTTGGTGATGTGCGTTGCAGGTATGCATGAGGGTCCTGTCGGACATACTGCCATAGATCGCGATCGTGCCCATTCCACGATTGTGGGGATATTAGACTGGTTGACTCGTCTGATTGCTCGTTGGCATTGAAAAATGGGGTCCCAGCAATCAGTGGTTCATGGACACTTTCGTGTAGCATGCTGCCTTCACCACGGGGTGAGACAGGAAAACCTTGGGGAGCTTCAGCTATATGCAAGGGAATGATGTGGGGATAACTCACCACCATAGTCACCAGCTCTTGACGTGTACGCGTTTAAAATCATTGTATGGGGGGGAGAAAGCTGCCCTGAGAGCATCACCGTCTATATGCAATTCATAACACCACTCTGATATGGAACGTTTGTCAGAAATGGTGTCAAGAACATAATATAGTCAAAGTCAGTTATTTTTCAAGGCTTTTGGTAATGTAATATGGTGACCTAAAGAGGGGGAATAATGTTCTTGGTCGTGGACGGGCTGGAGGGTGCGGGGAGGCGAGTTGTGCTTGACTTGGATTCAGGACCACAGCTGAAAGAAGAAAAAGGAAGAAAGGGCCTTGTGAACATTCAAGAACAGAATATAAATTGAGTGGTGGTAGGACCCGACCCCGAGGTATTAGCCCTTGAGCAACGAAAACCAGAGAGACGAGCGGGAGCGCCTGAGCCTTGCCGTAAAAACTATAAATTGGACTAGTTTCACTGATCTGAAGGCTGGCCCATGGACACCGCGTAACCATGTAGATGCATTGCGGTCTGTGTATGCATTGTGTAAGAGTTCTAGTTCTAAATCGGGAGCTACATGCACTCCGATTATTATAGGATTTTTGGTTAAGATTGCAATCGACACAGTATCTACTATTACTTGTATGGCAGTGGACAGATGACAAAAAATCACTATGGCTGAGCTGGTATCTATTATTATCGTTTCACAAAATGCTAGTGGTAGCTCACGAGAGAACTAACGAAGTAGCGTCTCACATACGGTGTCCCAGCGTTTCAATGCGAAGCTATAGGATTTTCAGACGACTCCCATAGGGATTTAAGGTTTACGGTGTGCTCAGCGCTCCCACAGACCTCCAACTCGAGTTCCGGAATGTCCATCAGGTCACAGTGCCAGGTGCTCCGTACAAAAGTGCCATAAACGAAGGAAACTCGTGGCATATATACAGCATTGCATCGTAAAATCAGATGGGATGTCGGGGTGGGGGGAAAGGAAAACCAAAGAACTGAAGACCCATCAAAGATATCTAAGGAATAATCACTTACGCAATTACGCCTTCACAAACCGTCTGATGTGTACTGCCTCTCGAAGTCGAGAATTGGGCTATTGTAAGACGAGGCAAGTGGTCTGCCACAATTGAATGCCTCGCTCGGTCTGAGCCGACGGGGCCCGCCATCCTCTCGTGTTCGTTAGTTATAACATCAGGAACCAATTCAGTTCGCTATATTAGTTGCAAATACTCTCTAAATATTTTCGCCTGTACGAACTTCAAGAATCAACGGCACTTGAAGTGTTAATTAGACATCTGTTGCGGTGTTCGTGCTATTTTCCCAGCTAATCACTGCCTGTCAGAATTGTCTAGGGTTCAACGGATCAAACATTGGTCTAGCAACGTTCCTACCTCACGGAGGTAATTTACTCCATATTCACATCCGAGCCACGAGTACATCTCATTTAGGCTACCCTCTGGTTTATGAAGGCGGTGCATAAAATCAGTTTCCTCCTATGTGTTTTAAACTTATGTCTGAATTAAGCGACGCACGATTCCAGGAAGCGTTTATCGCCCTTATATTCAAAGGAAAAACCTAGTATCTACATAGACATCAAAGCGGACAAATTTTTTTCATTCCTTATGTCAGATAAAAATAAATGATTCTTTAAACTCTTCGGGAAACACATGCTTAATCAAGAAATGAATTCCCGAGTTATATAACGCATAAGCACGAACATCATTGCATATGCCCCCTGAGGCTGTGAATCAGAAGTAACACTGCTCCGCGGCGCAACAGGTTTCAGGGTACCCGAAAGAAACCCACGGTACGCGCACCGGAGGCAATGAAAATATTATTTCTCATGCCCCATTACGGCACATTGGTTTGAGAGATACACAATTATCTCACTAAGTTCATTTACATGGATAACATCGGAGGACGGCGTCGAAACTCATCCTTGCGCTGACATGTTGTGAGGGGCGAGATCCGTTTGTACACTTACGGCCATGCATAGAACAAATTTATGGCAAGGGTTGTAACTGTCGAGCTTGTGTCCACGCTAGCAAACAGAAGAAGGCCGAGCCTGTTGAGCCTGCTCTTAGCCCACCAACTGCGTGTGGTCCCCAAGGAGTCTGAGCTGCCTGAAACCATGTTATCTGATGGAAGCAACATACCCTGATTGACGTCTACTCATGGAGCTCGCTCACACCCAATCATACTTTCATCAAGCTGCGAAATGGCGATGTAGGCTCTGCAACGCAGCGACCTTGCGCGCGTAGTTTACTGGTATCATCCATGTTACGAGTGGACAGGCTCATAAACAGCTGGCAGATGAGTGATGTCAACGGAGATCAACAAGTAGTGAGAGAATTACTAGACGTACGCAGAGAGGTGCATTATCGCAAAGAATGTCCTCGCGGAACGATTATTAGGTCCGAGAGTTGCTTCTGGAGGAAGATATACTTACCAATACACAATTGAGTGAGCTAGCTGCAACCCTTTTTGTCTGATGAACTGATGAAGGAGCGTTCCCTGTCCTCGCATTGTCTCGCCACATTACCCTCTAATCATAAAGCTGGCCCACACCCGATCACACTTTCGCCAAGCTGCGAGATGGAGTTGTAGGCTCTGCTTAGGAGCAACCTTGCGTAGTTTACTGGTATCATCCATGTTGCGAATGGACAGGCTCATAAATACCTAGCAGATGAGTGACGTCAACGGAAATCAACAATTAGTGGGAGAATTATTACACGTACGCAGAGAGGTGCATTATGATGAACAATGCCACTGGTGCAATCACTAATAGGTCTGAGAGCCGCTTCTCGAGGTGAATTGACTTGCCACCAAACCACCAGCATCAATAACCACATCATCGGCAGCACGGTATCCGCCCGTTGGATTGATTGGAGTAGGGAAGTACGGAAAATAATACCACGGATGGCACATTGACATCGCTGACTGTGCATTAATCACGCCATCAGGACATCTAAGAAGTTTTGGGTGGAAGTGCAACGACTGGTGCAGGCTCTGGCTGAATAGAGAATGCAGTTGTTGAAAATGACAGGAAACGAGGTGCTGTGTTGATGGAGGACAGGGTGCTGTGTCAATGGGGAAGGTGCTGTATTGATGAGTGGACATGATGATGTGTTGAAAGGGGACAAGGGGACATTCGTGCTGTCGTTAGTAAGTATACAGATGTGGTCGACTGGGATTGTGCGGAAGGTGCATATTTCCCCAGCGACGAGACCGGCCTTTGCGAGATGCGTCCGGCCCTTCCAATGTTTTCTCTGCGTTGTCGACCCTGAATTCTTTCGCCCGAGAAACTTCTTTCTACAGAGTCTTTCTTTAGTCTGTGATTTACTACGCATTACGATGAAACACATACCAGTCCGGACACCGAGCTTTGGCTTTGTCTTGGACGTGTCTCCTAGCCGCGGAAAGCGAAGCAAACCCAGGATGTTTCGCGCTGCCGTTTAGCAATATTAGCTACAGTGTGAATGGCTTGTTCCGATAAGCTGCATACCACTCTGGGTGGAGACACTTGAAGGGCTTCTGATCCAACTGCCTGAAGTGCGTCCGCCGCACATGTCCTCTCGCGTTCTCCTTGCTCGAGAACAGCGCAGCGTCACATCCCGCACAATTGCATTTGTACTTGACGACCGCTACTCTCTGCTTGGTGACCGTTTCATTCAGAATGCAGCTGTACGCTCTGACTTGCCCCGACTCAGACGGTGTGCTATTTCATGGGGCTGACCTGGCCCTGGATCTTGCTTCAAAACCAAAAAATCGGGGTGCGTTATCAGATGCCATATTGCTATTAGCACACATGGTGACGACGTACCTGCTGTCCAGAACTGGGGGATGGGCCCCGGGGAGGAGACACCTGAGGATACGCCAATTGTTCCAAAGACACAATACCAACATCAGGGGTCGAATTGTCTGACGATGTGCGCTGCAGGTATGGATTAGGGTCCTGTCGGACATACTGCAATAGATCGCGATCGTGCCCATTCCACGATGGTGGATATATTGGACTCGTTGACTCCTCTGATTGCTCGTTGGCGTTGAAAAATGGGGTGCCAGCCATCGATGGTTTGTGCACACTTTCGTGTATCATGCTGCCTTCACCACGGGGTAAGACAGGCAAACCTTGGGGAGCTTCAGCTATGTGCAAGGGAATGGCGTGAGGAAAACTCACCACGTAGTCACCAGGTCAGAGCGTGTATCCGTTTAAATGGGTAAAATCGGTTTGGGCTTTTGGTACTCTAATATAGTGACCTAAAGAGGGGGAATAATTCTCTTGGTCTTGGACGGACTGAAGGATGCAGGGACAGGAGTTGTACTTGACTTGGATTCAGTGCCACAGCTGAAGGAAGAAAAAGGAAGAAAAGGCTTCATGAAAATTTAAGAGCAGAATATTAAAGAAATTGGATAGTAGTAGGACCCGCTCTCGAGGTGTAGGCCCTTGAACGAAGAAAACTTGAGAGAAGAGCGGAGGCGCCTGACCAGGAGTCACCAAACCAGAAATTGCCCTAGTTCCGTTGATCTGAAGGTAAGCTTATGGAGACCGCGTAACCATGTAGATGCATTGCGTTCTGTGTATGCTTTGTATTAGGTTCTGGTTCTAATCGGCAGCTCTGTGCACTCCGAAAGTTAAACTGATTTTTTATTTAGATCACAATCGACGCGGCATTTACTACCACTCGTATGGCAGTGAAAACATGACAAAAAACACCATGGACTGGTATCTATCATTATCGTTTCAAAAAAAGCTAGGGTAGCTCACGAGAGAACTAACGAAGGAAACTCGTGACGTATACACAGCATTGCATCGTCATAGAATTAGATATGATGTCGGGGTGGGGGGGGAAACGAACTGAAGATCCATCAACGATATCTAAGGAAAGACCATAACCATTTACGCATTTACGGAACCGTCTTTACTAACCGCCTTGTTAGATTATAGGGCTGTGTGAACATGCACAAGGTGCCACACCGGCAAGTTGCCACCCTATTGTTCTTTTGAGTTTGGCTTAACCCTTTGTCGCCACATGTCTATTATTTTCAAGGCGTATATAGCTAGTATATATATCTTGTACTTACGCTATCCGTTTGCCTCCTATGAGACACAGAGGTCAAACGGAAATCACATTTGTCCTTGCTTCTGATTATTGAGAGCTTCCAGATTTTATTCCAACACCCCTAATATGTGTACTGCCTCTAGAAGTTGAGCCTTGGACTATTGTAAGACGAGTCAAGTGGTTCATCAGTATATGGACTTGATCCTATGAAACTTGCATCATACACAGCAGGACAACTCAATTGAATGCCTTGCTTGGTCACCTCATATTCCATCACAGAGGCGGTAACAATTCCTTGCGTTTGCTTGTAATTATAAGAACAGCCGAAATGCGGTTTCCAAGAAAGTATATAAGAGGAGATATGATTAATTCTAAAGTCGAAGACGATCGATCGATCAGTCGATCAGAACGTGGGTTATCGGGTTCAGATTTGACGCCGGCATTGCTGCTTGTCGTCTTCGTCGGTTCATTTATATTTTCTCTTGTCCCAACTTCAAGAATCAACGGCACCTAAAGTATTAATTAGAAATCTGTTGCGGTCTTCGTGCTATTGTGCTAGCTAATCACTGCCTATCAGAATTGTCTAGGTTCAACGGATCAAGCCTTGGTTTACATAGAAGGCAACGTCCGACATCACGGAGGTAATTTACTCCATATTGATTTATGAGCCACGATACATATCATTTAGGCTACTTTCTGGGGGGCTGAGTGAAATCAGCTTTCTCCTATATGTTTTAAATATATGAATTAAGCGACGCACGATCTCAGGAGGCGTTTCTTAGTCTTACATTCAACAGACCAACCTAGTATCTACATAGAGACATCAAAGCGGACAATATTTTTTTTGATCCCAAACGTCAGGTAAAAATAAATGATTCTGTAAACTCTTCCTGAAACACATGCTTACTCAATAAATGAATTCCCGAAGGTCCTAAAACACAGGAGTAAAAGCATCATTGCATATACACCTTGAGGCTGTGAAAGAGAAGTAACATTGTTCCGCGCACAACAGGTTTCAGGGTAGCCGAAGGACACCCAAGCGCATGGGGAGCGAATGAGAGTATTATTTCTCATGGCCAATTACGGCACATTGGTTTGAGAGCCAAACAATTATCTCACTAATCTCATTTACATGGATAACATCGGAGGATGGGTCGAAACTCATCCTTGCGCTGACATGTTGTGAGGGGCGAGATCCATTTGCAGCATAGAACAAATTTATGGCAAGGGTTGTAACTGTCGAGCTTGTGTCCACGCTAGCAGACAGAAGAAGGCCGAGTCTGTTGAGCCTGCTCTTAGCCCACCAGCTCCTGGCATGTACCCGTTTAAATGGATAAAATCATTGTATGGGGGGGAGAAAGCTGCCCTGACAGCATCACCGTCTGTCTGCAATTCATAAAACCACTCTGATATGGAATGTTCGTGAGACATGGTGTTAAGAACCTAGTATAATCAGTTAATTTTTTAGGCTTTTGGTACTCTAATATAGTAACCTAAAGAGGGGAAATAATGTTCTCGGTCTTGGACAAACTGAAGGGTGCAGGAGACCAGCTGTGCTTGACTTGGGATTCGGTACCACAGCTGAAGGAAGAAAAAGGAAGAAAAGGCCTCGTGAACATTAAAGAGCAGCATATTAAAGAAATTGAATAGTGCTAGGACCAGACCCCCGAGGTGTTAGCCCTTGAGCGACAAAAACGCGAGACGAGAGGGGGCGCCTGATTCGAGTCAGCCTTCTCCTACAAACCATAATTTGGAATAGTTCCATTGTTATGAAGGTTGGCTCATTACCGCGTAACCATGTAGATGTATTGCGTTCTGTGCATGCTTTGTATAAGCGGTTCTAATTCTAAATCGGCAGCTACGTCCACTCGGAGAGTCAAACTGATTATTGTAGGCTTTTTGGTTAAGAGCGCAATAGACACAGCATTCGTTACTACTTGTATGATAATAGACACATGACAAAAAACACTACGGCTGTACATTGTCGTGTCAGAAAATGCTAGTGGTAGCTCATGAGAGAACTAATGAAGTAACGTCTCACATACGGTGTCCCAGCGTTTCAATGCGAAGCCATGGGATTCTCAGACTTGTGGAATTATAAGGACAGCCGAAAATGCGGTTCCCGAGAAAGTATATAAGAATAGATATAATTAATACATATAAGTCGCTATCTTCCAGAGTTCTTTGCCGGACGATCGAGATGATCGGGATCCATTAAAATATCACCTATAATTCAGATTCTGAAGCCGACTGGGCGCGCCACTGTCCTGTCGTGTTTGTTGGTTCATTACAGCGCTTTGCATTACGTAAGGCACGCGCTAGATTTGCGCGGAAATATTGCTGAAAGTTGCGAACCTCGTAGCTTGCTCAATAATTGACCAATTGTCTTGTAACTTCATATACGTATTTTACTACTATATAATATTATGATTTTATAACTCCAAAATTTGACCTACAGCATGTTTCCCAAAATTGCAGTCCATTTGAGCTTGTGAACCAATTCATGAGCCAACAAATGTGTCACTGTTAATAATAACAAGTCTTCGCATAAACCTAGACCGGGATTTAATCCGCAATGACGAGTGTATGCACATATACTATGGTGCCATAAGGGGGAACTAACTCCTTTGATTATATATTTCTCCTTTAATGATGCAATTAGCTAGAAACTTCGAGTATCTAAATTTCTCCTTTTTTACTCTCCTAAAGACTCCCTAAACAATTACAAAGTAAATAAAGGACACAAAAATTTGCCATATATCTCAGTGAAAGTTATTCACTCACTGAGCTGCATATACAGACTCAATCCTTTTGTATTCTTGTCTCAAAACTTAACAGACACTCCCAATGAGCTTTTAATATGTTGTTTTACATGTATCTAGGTAGTAAAAAATGACAGCACCTGGCTTTTGTGGTCAGAGCTAATGTGAGTGAGGTTGCCGAGTAAATGCATACAACTACATATTTAGACAGCAAAAGCCAGGCACTGTCATTTTTTACTACCTAGATACATGTAAAACAACATATTACAAGCTCATTGGGAGTGACTGTTAAGTTTTGAGACAAGAATACAAAAGGATTGAGTCTGTATATGCAGCTCAGTGAGTGAATAACTTTCACTGAGGTATATGGCAAATTTTTGTGTCCTTTATTTACATGTGTGAACCGGTTGAAACCTATACAGTCACAAGACAAGATATGAGATTACAATTAATCACGTTATCATATTCTAACATGTATATGCGGCTCAGTGAGTGAATAACTTTCACTATAATTATAGTACCTGTATATGCGGCTACAAGGTGTTTTATAAGTAATAGAATAATAGTAAATGATTGCACACATACCTCAGTGAGTGAATAACTTTCATGGAGGTATATGGCGAATTTTTGTGTCCTTTTATTTACTTTGTAATTATTTAGGGGAGTCTTTAGGAGAGTAAAAAGGGAGAAATTTAGATACTCGAAGTTTCTAGCTAATTGTGTCATTAAAGGAGAAATATATAATCAAAGGAGTTAGTTCCCCCTTATGGCACCATAGTATATGCGCATATATGCGCATACACTCATCATTGCGGATTAAATCCCGGTCTAGGTTTATGTGAAGACTTGTTATTATTGACAGTGACACATTTGTTGGCTCATAAATTGGTTCACAAGCTCAAATGGACTGCAATTTTGGGAAACATGCTGTAGGTCAAATTTTGGAGTTATAAAATTATAATATACTATATATATAGTATTAAAATACGTATATGAAGTTACAAGACAATTGGTCAATTATTGAGCAAGCTACGAGGTTCGCAACTTTCAGCAATATTTCCGCGCAAATCTAGCGTGCGCTTACGTAATGCAAAGCGCTCTAAGCGACGCACGATCCCAGGAGGCGCCTATCACCCCTATATCCAAAAGACCAACCTAGTATCTACATTTTTCAATGAACCTTAGAGACATCAAAGCGGACAATTTTTTTTTTGATCTCGTGTCAGATAAAAATAAATGATTCTGTAAACTCTTCCTGAAACACATGCTTAATCAAGAAATGAATTCCCGAGTTATATACCGCACGAGCACGAACATCACTGCATATGCCCCCTGAGGCTGTGAAACAGAAGTAACACTGCTCCGCGGCGCAACAGGTTTCATGGTAACCGAAAGACACCCACGGTACGCGCACGGGGGCCGATAAAAATATTATTTCTCATGCCCAATTACGGCACATTGGTTTGAGAGGTACACAATTATCTCACTAAGTTCATTTACATGGATAACATGGGAGGATGGCGTCGAAACTCATCCTTGCGCTGACATGTTGTGAGTAGCGAGATCCGTTTGCAAACTTACGGCCATGCATAGAACAAATTTATGGCAAAGGTTGTAACTGTCGAGCTTGTCTCCACGCTAGCAGACAGAAGAAGGCCGAGCCTGTTGAGCCTGCTCTTGGCCCACCAACTGCGTGTAGTCCCCAAGGAGTCTGTTGTGTTCTGAGCTGCCTGCAGTCATTTTATCTGGTGGGAGCAACGTACCCTAATTAACTTCTAATCATGGAGCTCGCTCTCACCCAATCATACTTTCATCAAGCTGCGAAATGGCGATGTAGGCTCTGCAACGCAGCGACCTTGCGCGCATAGTTTACTGGTATCTTCCATTTTGCGAATGGACAAGCTTATAAGCACCTGACAGATGAGTGAAGTCAGCGAATATCAACGAGTAGTGGGAAGCTTCACACAAGCCTAGATATACGCAGGGAGGTGCATTATCGCGAAGAATGTCCTGGCGGAACGATTAATAGGTCCGAGAGTTGCGTCTGGAGGAGGATATACTTACCAACACACAATCGGGTGAGCTAGCTGCAACCCATACAGTTTTGAGATGCAGTTGAAACAAAGGGCCTTTGGGACCACTTTGAGTAAGCACCATGGAAATCCTCTCTGGAAGACAGGCCCTGTGGTGAATAACCACAGGACAGTATGTCGGGACAGTATGTCGGGACAGTATGTCGGGACAGTATGTCGGGACAATGAGGCAAGCAGCCATGATGTGTGGCTCAAGAATCAGACCGGTGCGCTAGCTGCAACCCTTCTTGTCTACTGAACTGATGAGGTAGTGTACCCTTTCCTCGATTTTTCTCGCATGATTAACTTCTAATGATACAGCTGGCCCACACCCGACCACACTTTCGTCAAGCTGCGAGATGGGATTGTAGGCTCTGCAACGCAGCGACCTTGCGTAGTTTACGGGTATCATCCATGTTCCGAGTGGACAGGCTCATGAGCACCTGGAAGATCACTGAGGTCAACGGAGATCAACAAGTAGTGGGAAAATTACTAGACGTACGCAGAGAGGTGCATTATGACGAAGAATGCCCCTGGTGGAATGATTAATAGATCTGAGGGTCGCTTCTCGAGGTGGATTTACTTACCACTAAACCACCAGCACCAATAACCACATCATCGGCAGCACGGTATCCGCCCGTTGGATTGATCGCAGTAGCAAGTACAAGTTGCTTTGTGGGCGTTGGAAAAGAATGCCACGGATGGCAGCCTCGGGCTACAAGTTGCTGGCGCTTCAGTCTATGGCCGTGGTTGCATCAATATCGACTTGAAGCTGGGATTGATGGCTGCCGGCGAGAGAGCGCGCTCCAAATTTGTTGACCATGGGAAGGTTGACACAAGGGAACTGATATAGGAGCTAGGAGCTAGAGGCTCATGGAGTCGATTTGTCAACATGTAGACAGAATTGTTCTTTGGATGTTAGCAATATGCATAGGCATCTGCACACTGGAACCGCTCGTCCCACGAATGTCGCTCCAGCAGCGTTCGATATACCTACAAGGCAAAATGTAAAAGACAGTTTACAACGTTGAAACTTGTTTTCCCGCAATATGCCGTTGGAGATACGAGTAAAATGCTTGCCATCTCTTGATTCGTAACAAAAAATGTTGTGGTGAGTTAAGATATCTTGGGCTGTTCGCGATGTAAACGTTGGTGGTTTGAATATGTCATCTTCATGGCAGGACTGAGTGGGATATCTGGAGTAGCGACACAGCGCTCGGAGCTGAGTGATGCTCGTACTGGTAATTTGACACTTGATGGATCGTTGCTGAAGGAGAGCTCCAACTAGGAAAACTCTAGCGCCAGTGGCGGTATAGTGAGTCAGTAAGCACCTCATGTACAGCCTCTTGATCAAATCCAGTGTCAGCGGAGCTCATAGTTACTTGCGAAATTGGGACTCAATAGTATTTGATGTAACTTTGACACAGACATAATACATGCATAATACTAACGACCGTGACGAGAAATTTGAGGCGTACAACTCGTAACATAAATAAACGAGATTTTCGTATTATCTTAAAGGTACAATTAGCTCCCCGAGCTCATGTGTTCATAATTAACATGTATACCCGTGTAAAGATGTTGATATTCCTGTTCTCAACACTTGGAGGTCTAGTCGTCCAGAGGTTGGAAAGCAACGGGTGTGACGGATTGGTCACAGTCTACATTCATCGCGGATGTTAAGCGTAAGCATTTTTATATTTTAAAGGACAAATATATTCTTCTGAAATGACTTTGTATACGAACCACTCTCTATTCCCACAAGAATACTTGAAAAAAGCTCGATCAATCTCATAGCAGGCACGTCGAGAGCCTAGGGGGATATTATTACATCTATCGCGAGAAGCATTACAATAACAGAAGCAAAAACTGTACACGGTACAATTTTGTTACCATCGGTTCGGGAAGTCTGGGTTTGAGGTTCGTGGGAGGCACTACCGGCCCCTCCTTGCCCCCTTCGCTCTGGTGGACCTTTGAGTTACAGATAGGGTGGTTCGGAGATGAATACATCATGACCACAGATTTTCCAGAAAGCCTTCTTTGTCAGCCAAGAGCGAAGAAAGCTATAAATTTTACAGTCAAGTCAAAGTATAAGATAGACAGATGAGTCTTGACTCTTCAGTGGCTGATACATCTGATTTCAAACTTTAGGGAGGTCCATCCCAGCAACCTCACGGGGCACTCACGACGTGATAAAGGATACGGCTGGCATTCACAACGCGGAAGGTTGGGGGTTGGGGGCGTTTCCATCCTTTGGGCCAAGATGCAACAGGACGAATGTAGCGGTGAGTCGGAATCGTTCAACAGCAGGTTTAGTGTTCCTCATTTGCAGACTTCTTGATTGTTATGGCCATTTCGCACAGCAGACAAGAGACGAGGGCGCAAGAAGAATTCTCTTTGATAGCTACGATACAGTTAGGGCGGCGCTTTCTTCGCTTTAGCAAGGCTAATGTGTGCTGTGCTTTCAAAGAATGCTAGCCCCATCTCCTATCATCGGCATGAGGATAAGCCTTTGTCGATAGTGGCGTCTCTTCGGGGAGGAAGAACACGTCAGATCCGTGTCATTACCACATAGCTGTATACACTTGGCAATGGTATCGCCAATCTTGTTTTGAAAATGTGTGCTCATTTCCTCCTGTCTATTTGTCGCAGGTTCTGGGCCGCCGTTATAGCTCTCCATAGTTTCCTTCTCATCTTTCCTCGCGGCGGGCCGGTGATATTATAGCAAACCCAAGAGATAAAGCAGATTTCGGCCCGGAGGGGACTCGGAAGTAACGGAGGTGGACTTTTCAAGAGATAAATGCTCTCGGACCCATTTTGAACCCGACTCTATGATTTTAAAGGGTTGCATTGACAGTGGCGGCAAACTCGCCCACGCTCCATTGGCGCGACACGGGCGTTGATTACTTCTTCCCGACGCCTCAAGCGAGTGTTCACCTGATGTAAGCCGTTCATTGCAGGGCCTGAAAACACAAGATAAGATGGCAAAATCCTAGTTCTGCAGGAAGACTACGGGTCGCTCTCTTGACATTCCCGGTACCTCTTTATCATCTGAAAAGCAACAAAAAGAAGAAGTTAGTGCGAATTTCGGGTATGCTCTTTACCCGAATCTTTCGAATCTCAAATTGGCCTGAAGCGCCGAAGGAGGGAAAACTCTAGCTGCAATATCACGTAAGAGGCATTCTTAGCGTTTTTAATCTAGAAAGTTATGCTGAAATTATCCACATACTTTCACAGTAAGTTTCATTTTAACCAATTGCTGCTTTTGGCGAGATCACCAGGAATGTTGCGCGAATTTTCTATTTACTATGTTCTCTAGAGCTGGTCGCATCTTGCCGAAAACGACAAAGTCCACCTCCAGATTAATCAGCATCCCTCGAGGCTCATCTTGATTCCATCTAGTAATTGGCAAGCTGCCAGTGGCGCGCTAGAGTTCAATTATTGAGGACTATACCAGATTACGAAGCACGCAGCTATTTTCCTCCCGTCATGGATTATTTACCCCGTTCTCTTCTTGTCTGGTATTTTGATTTAGAGATAATATCCCTTATTTCACACTGGGGGAGTACCCTACCCGCCTGCGCTTCGCTTTGTACCAAAGTGCCTGAGTACTTCACCAGACGTGCGAGGCATGTGGCTGTCACCTCGACATCGTCTTGTTGTATAATGATTCTTGATTGGTTTTTAGGGTAACATCCCTCTTCCGAGACAGGGTCAACGGCAACCTATAATGCCTGGCGATCTTCGATTTTTTTGGATACAGACATCTGGATAATTGAGAACCCCGAGCCCGGAGCATATTATCTCTTTCAGTTCATGCGTCATCACTCAGGCGTGCATCATTCCTGTGTACATTGGTGCTTGGAGCTCATATCTGCTTGTAGAGGCAATACATCCCTAAGTTAATCTACAAGGCGTGTCGATTCACCTCCAGATAATATGACTATTTTAACCTCGGAAGCTCGTCTGTGATGCAGCCCCGACTCGCGAGTTCCGTCCATGTGTGCCTTCTCGACACCATTTACTCGCTGTTACTCACTGTACCTACTATACTGAACCACGGGCTGAAGCAGTGCAAAATCTGTGTTCTATTCCGCCAGCTAAAGATATTACACCAGTACACCACATTGCGCACGAGGCGGCCCGGCTTGCACTCAGGGTGTTACTGCCACAATCACCAAGAGTAAGCTTCTGCTCCAAGTCTTTAAATGGCTCGGTTTCATCGTCTTGCAATCATCTTCCAAGCCTCACCCCCAGCGAGTCAACAAGTTTAACTCTCTCTTTATGCATCCCTACACCCCAGAAGACCAAGATTACGAAGGGTACATCCCACACCCAAACGGTACGACTGTTTGTCATATCCCACCCTCTGCAGATGTTAACGAACTAGTTCCGGCCATATCTCAATATTTGCGAACATTGACGCTGTGCGATGTCTATAGCTGGCTATCAGAATCCTCCTGCAAGAACGGCCACTCCCTCTGGTTCAGGATGGACGCCACAATATCCGCAGTACGCGCAGTATCCACAGTCATCCCAGCCTCAGTACCCGAACAACGACGTTGGGTACATGCAACAACCAGGCGCGGGAACGCAGCACGCGAATATCCCGAGCTCTTCGCATCGATATGCCCCGGGATATAATCAGTGGGGAGTTCCACAAGGACAAGACCCTCAGAACATGCCTATGTATGCCCCTCGTAAGTGGATATGGGTACTGTCTGTGACAGCGGTATTTATCATGGCAATTCAGCACCTCAACAAGCATCCCAGCAGCCAATGCCAGGTATGCGAATAAGAGTCTTAACCTCGAAAATTCACTGACGATCGCTTTGTTTGGCTTTCAAGGATACCCAGGCTCTTCTAATCAGCATCAACAACATAGCAGCGGTAGTTGGAGACAACAAGGTCAAGGTGGTTACCAACAGGCTCCTCAAGCTCCATCTCTCCCCCAAGTTCATAACTACGCCCCGCTTCCTTCGATGATGCCGCAGAACACCATCGATACTTATTTACGTATTGTCCATACTGGCGACGCTGATGACCAAGGCTCAAGCTCTCAAGCAAATGCAAGAAGTAAGCGTGCCTATCAATGCATCTATCAGGGCTGCGCAGCGACGCCATTCAAGTCTAAGGACAATGCCCGCGTCCATGTGCACAAGCATTTTGGCGCGGACAAGCTGTTCGAATGCGTTGTCCCGACTTGGTGGGTTACAAGTCCCTCTCGGATACCGCCCCTGTGCTTATTCTGTGATGTAGCAGGAAGCAATTTGCCTCTGAGGATGCAGCCAAACGTCATCGGGACACTACGGAGACTAAACAATATTTCTGTGCCGTCTGGTGTGTTGGATGCTCTTTCTTGTTTGCAATTTTCTGACAAGGTGGCTTCTCTTCAGTGGTAGTAAATTTGCAAGGAAAGATTACAGGGATCAGCACCAGACACGGTGCAACTTTAAACCATGAGGAGTGTTTTGCTACGATCTGAGATAAAGTGTAAAGGACTCAACAGGCTGATAAAGGGCAATAATAACAATTTCGGAAGGAAGAACTTAGTTCCCGCTCTGCGCATTACGATATAAAGTAACCTCGAGGTTTTTTTCACCATCTCAGTGTTTGTTACCTAGGATAATTCTGTAAAATACAATTATATCCAAAATCCAATTGAAGTTGCATTTAGACGCGTACGTTTGGAGGAGCGCTGTGCAGACCCCGATGGTGCTTCCTATTGGAAGGGGGCCACGTATCCAAGCCTACCAGCTCCGCATACTTGTTTCCTCGATTTTCAATGGGGAAAGGGGCTGCTTCTAAGGAACGAGATTCTGAAACAGAGCAAATATCGCAAGGGCGTCCACCCTGCGTGTTTGTAACGGCGTGCACACACGTTTTAGTGCACAACCGAAAAGCCCTGCTGCTCGTAACATGTTCAATTAATTTAGAAGCGGCGGGACAATGGTTGTAGTCGCGGAGCAAAAAGCGAGAAAAACAAATCGGGCATAAATATGTGAATGAATCTCTATTTTTGTCGGTAAGTGTTATCCCGCGTCAAGTGTATACAACACCGTTGTTTACCAGATCAAGATCTGTCAACTTTCACAATGCATGGGCTCCCAATCCAGTAACTGACCAGAGGGTTTATTAGTCGCAGCCTCATGCTTCTTAACCAAATATGTAACACACTGGGAGCACATGGCTCGAGCCTAGATTATCGAAGGATAAGGGGTTCAAGGCTTATGTGTAGGCGAATGATTCAAACATGATGAACGCCGCGATGATCGCTGTGCAAATCGGACGATTGACCTAGTGGTAGACCTGTCGATTATTTTTAAAGTTGCTACCATTGTCATGAATGGTCGGTAGGCAGCGTGGACGCGTTGTGGATCCATCATGACGGCTCCGGCATCACATGGGTGTTACAGGTTGCACTGACCTTAACCTTGTTAAACGCGTACCGTCGTGTATAACACCAAATACAAAAATAACGTTTCTCTCGGAACGACTCTTTTGAGAAGACATGACACTATACCTCGAGCCTATCGAAGCTGAGAATTATTCCCGCAATCTCAGTTTGTGCCCGGAGTTGGCAAGGTGTGTGTCACACTCCTACATGTCCGCGGAAAATGTGGTGCACACGGGCAACATTTAATGGCAGTGCTAGCCATTGTAATTGTAATGGCGGGGGAGGTCGGGGATCTGAGCTTCTGAAGAAGATAAGCTTCACCTCTGTCAAGCCCACGCGTGCATGATGGGATCTGAGAGAAATTAAAATCAGAATCCCGCAGAATTGGGATTTGGCCGCGAGTGGGCGTGAGTCACAGTTCGGGCGGCGGGCGCGTCCGAATGCACAAGCGACGGGACCGATGCCGGCGTCGCTCGTAATTGGACCGACGCCATTCAAGTTTCGACCTACGCCGCGCGGAAGGGATGGGAGGCGCTGGATTGCGGAGCCTTCAATTAAGTAATGAGTCACTCACCCCATTTCCGCCATTATTACAAGCGGTTTCGAGAATTTCCGCGAGTATTTTCTATTTTTCTCTCAGGAGAGCAGCAGGCGAGAAGGCGGGAAAATCTGTTTAGAAGGCGGTGCGGCGCATGCATGTTTATTTAGCTCCCGTACCTTCTCGTATGGCTTTGTGGCGTTTGGATTCTTCCGGGGCCAGCTGCGGCATCGACAAACATCATCAGCATTTGGCACGCCGTTCGCGACGCTTACCTGAGCGTTTGGAGGGACACTCCCAGCACGCTACACGACACGCTGAGATACCAGTCTGATCGGTCGTCTTATCGTCTCAACGTGCGTTCAACCGGCATCACGAACATCTGTAAATTTTGCAGCGAAAAAGACTCGCGGTTTTTTTCTCAAGTCCATCATCGCCAACCTTAAATCACGCCAATCAATATCTCGCTCACTTAGCAACTCTCCTTATAATTTTGTGGTTGGAATATATGAGCGAACCAGAGTGAAAGTCTAAAGGAAAATGTTTGCGTGCGTGATTGTCACATGGCTGTCACGTAATATCGCTAGAGAATCTCCGCAGTAAATGACAATATTAAATTATTGAACGAACTTTGCGTTCACAAAGTATGAGCGTTATCACTGAACGCCGTCCTAAAATAAGAGTGTCCTGGGTGGACTCGACATTATTTACTAAAGGCCCAATATTTGTCATGGACCGCGCAAACAACTCCCTCCCTTTATAATATTCTTTCTTTCTTTTTAAAAAAAGCAATAAACCGTCCTCTTCTGAAACTGTGTCATAGACTGTGGTGGTTTCCCAGGCTCAAAGAGGGGGGGATAAGGAAAAGGCCAGAACCACACTCACAGATACCAAAAAAAAAACACATCACAGTATTTCTGACAGTGACACGACTCCCACGACATTTCTGCCAAAATTCGCGATACTGCTTCAAAACGGGACCAAATCGGAGAAAGATTTATTTTTGATGGGACAAGTCAGCGCTCGCTACCTCTTTTTAACACCCACTTTGATTCCCCATGGCTTACCTAGAACGCTGACCATTCGAAGTACAGGCTCCCTACCATTCAGTCGGGCTCCCCCTCCCCCTTTGGCCGCTGGATCCGGGCTGTACATGTGTGCGTGGGGCGTATCGGGCATGCACGGAAGGCGAGCCTGCTCACGACTGCCTACTACACACCATAAAGCCTGACAAACCTGCTCCCAGACCCGTCCCACACGCAGCCTACTCCCCCCCCGCACGCCCGGGGCCGGCATCAGCCTCGCAGACCGCAACAGTCAGACGCCTATGCGTGGCCTTCTGCAGCGCTACCTCTTTGTTGATATGATGATGCACCTAGGTGTGCCCAACGCACGTTCTGGCACTGCGTCACTCGGGGCGCATGGCGCTATCTCGCCCGGAATGCGCAGAAGCGAGGCTGGGGAGGGCCTCTTATATTGGAGCAAGGGGGCGATGACCCGAGGATTCGCCGCCGTGTCGCTGCAGGAAAAGCCAGCAGATCCTTCCGTTATTGTTGGCAGCACGTCCCGCGCTCCGCCAGGCCTGTGGCTGGCCGCAGCTCCGCTCGCGCGACGTGGAGAATCGGGCGGATGCCTGGGATGCGGGTGTGCGTTTCGTGCCTGTGCATGTCTGGGGCTTGCAGCGGCTGATGCTTGTGTGAAGTCTGGTGTCGGAGACAGCTTTATCCTGGAGACTATGCGCGCATCACGCTAGCCCGTGGTGACCACCTTTGGATATTGCATCCTGGTGCTGCAAGTGTGAGTTTATACCCTGCATTTCTAAGCCTCGATGAGCAATTGACAAGTGTTGTGAAGTCCAGTGTCGGGGATACGTTTGTCTTATGCGCCGACATCACGATGGCCATGTTCGTATATTGAGTCGCTTAGGAAATTGGGCATCATCCTGAGGCTGCAAGTGTGAGATTATGTCGACGTATCTGTCTAAACCTTATGCAGCTCATAAATGCTGTCGAGTACAGCGTCGAAGATACGTCTACGTTACGCGGTGCTACTACTTATAAATAAGTAGCATCTTGCGATGCGCTTCGGGGGAGAACTGCGGCAATCATGGTGGCTTTAACCGTTTTATCTACCCATCCCTGCGCTGATTTGGGCCCGCTATAGGTGTCCTGCTTTCTTTCATATTCGAGCACCGACTTGACAGGCTGTCGGAAGCGCAAGGTCGTCCGCCAGCCCCTTCAGGCGAGCTCTGTGCGTGTGAATAGACGCTGTACTGCTCATAAATAAGTACCAATGTTGCAATGCGCTTCGAGCGTAAGAAGCCATGTTAGTTTATGCTGGTCTATCGCTCGATCTCTCCCTTTACAAGAGGACTTTGTGGACGTGGCAGTGTTATATGCAGGGACGGAGTCTAGCAAGGACGGAGTCTAGCAATGTCGAGTTGGATCGTCTTCCGGGATTGCGATTACAAGTGATGCAAGCCATATATGTTGCAATGGGCTTCGGGCGTAATACGTTAGTTTATGCTGATTTATCGAACCATCTGTAAGCTGATTTCCCTTTACTTTGTGTTATATGCAGGGATGGAGTCTAGCAATGTCGAGTTGGATCATCCTCCAGGGTGCAGCACCCAACCCTTGTCTAGCACCATGTATCTCGTACCCGCATAGGAAGAGTACCCCGCACTGTGCTTCGATCTCGTCAGTTGTTTCTGTCATCGGCAAGAAGTGATGAACATGTCGCACGTTACTTGTCTCAGATTTTTTCTAGTCTTCCTTTTCCGGTTGACAGCGCAGCATAGCTACAAGGTCAGGGGATGGCAGAACAATTGAATTAAGCGAGTGGATGCAGTAAACGTGAAGCGGCTGGGAAGGGAACTGATGTTCAGAATATAAATATATATTTTATACGCCGGGCCATCATGATGTAAATAAATACCAAGTAAATAAAAACTGACCGCTTAGGGAGCGGGTAGATTTTTATGTTGCTTCGTGTTGATGGTAAGGGAGCTATCTACGCGGTATCAAATGGTAGAATTGAATGGCGTTTGAGGAGCATGGTAACTGAAATCACAATGCACCGAACGACACGACGGGGTAGTGACCCCAATTGCCAAATGCGGCATAATGTGTACTCCTTAGCGCCAAACATTGTCAGGATCTTGTCCTCAGATCCAAGGTAAATTTTTAATCTTGCTGCCAACCGAGAGCGAAGATCGCAAGCGGAAACAAAATTTGCCTGCTGCCACTGATGCACTGATGAGAAGATCTTCTTCCTGCACCAGCTTGCACGCTCAGCTCCTGGCCAAAGCGGTATACCGTAGTAACGCCCCAAATATACGAGAAGAGCCTCCCCAGAAGCGAGCGTAATTTAATTCATTCAAAAAAAATAATCTGAATCTAATTCTTGCGCCTGCATTCTAGAATGGGGCCGCATCGTCCTCGCCCAGCCGGACACATCGGCAGCTGCCCTCTCTAACTCGTGCTTGATGCTCCAAATCCAGCCGCGGATCTCATGCCCCAGTATCTCTATACAATAAATGTGTCGAGACCCATCCCACCGCGCGCGACCCCGGTCATTGGATCCCCAACTCCTACAAAAGGAGCGTGAATATCCTTGGCTTTTTCTCCACCCCGCCCCGCGTCGTCTTTTTATTCCCCTGCATTTTCCCCAGTTGCCATGGTCCAAGAACTGCCCCCCACCGTGTTTACCGGCCCCGTCCACGACTATGTCGAGGTCGAGAAGCGCGACGTCGACCGCTTCATCGTCTCCTACAAGCTCGCCTCGGGCAAAATCGAGTACGAGTGCAAGCACCACGCCTGCAAGGGCCGCCGGGACAACTCCCGCGGCCCCGCCAGCTTCACCAGCAAGTCGAATGCGCGGGAGCACGTCTACCGGGACATGGACGTCACCTCGCGGTTCATGTGCACAGTTTGGTACGCCTGCCGTTCTCGCTCGCGTGCGTTTCCCGCCGCAGCGCGCTGATGACACACACAGCCCAGACAAGTTTTTCTCCTCCGAGGACAGTGCCCGCCGTCACAGAGAGAGCAAAAAGGCCGGCAAGATCTACAAGTGCAGTTATTGGTGCGTCCTGCGCTCTCTCTCTAACCCAGCGCAGCAGCGCCTTATCTCCCCCACACCCACAGCCAAAAGTCGTTCGAGCGCAAGGACTACTGCAAGTCGCACGAGGAGGACGAAAAGTGCCAGAAGGGCGTGCACTCGGCGACGCGGCTCTCGTACCCGCCGAGCTCGTACGAGGAGTACCGCGACGACTTCCGCGACGGGTACCGCGAGGACGAGTACCGCACCCTGTACTCGATGCCGTCGACCCCGACCACGCCCGCCGCCCAGGGGTACCACTGGTCCCAGGCCGACTACCTCACTCTGCAGCAGCCGCAGCCGCAGTACGTCCAGCAAGCCCTGCCGTCGCTCGATACATATGGCCATCCCTACTACTAGTCTTAGATCCCGGGGGCGGGGGCACCACCATATCACCACCCCCGCTTTTCTTTTTTTTTTCCTTCTTTTTTCTTTCTCTTTTTTCTTTACTAATTTTTGTTTCATCCATTTGCTTTTCATCCATATTTGGCTTTTTTCACATCATCGCATGCTCACTACATCCGCTTAATCAAATCCACATCGCGCATTTAATCCAACTAATGATCGACCCACTTGTAGATTTACTCATTCGAAAATGCAAACACCTCGTTCAACATTCAAAATATACATACATGTACTAGTAACCAGACGATAATAATTGACAAAAGGGGTGTGCAAGTAAATACAAGAGTGCGAGGAGTGAAAAGAGATGCGAATCGAATACAGACATGAACGCGTCCATTTCTACAGGACATTTTAGACATTTTTAGACATTTTTAATACAATTACGATCGCAAACGGCCAGGACTAGGAGACGAAGGCTGATCCCCGGAATCTGCAGCAGAATCTGGAGTACCCGTCTGGGTCTGGGGTATTGCCGTGGCGTCATCTGATGATGGATATGCCTGCGGCCCATTTTCGCCCGCGAGCGGCGCAAGCTCCAGGGTGACAACATGGTATCCGGGAGGGCCCTTGCCAGCCTCGTACGCAGGCAGCTCGTCGTCCTGCGCCCCGTGCCCCGTGTCGCTGTCACGCCCCCCAGCCCGTCGCCCGCCCGCATCGACGTCCCAGGCGCGCACTCGCCCCCCACGCGTGCGGCGCGGCCCATTGATCTGCACACCGCGCTGGTCCACCACCGGCATGATGTCTGTGCGGAAGAATGCCGGCGAAAGTGCGATCGGCCTCGTCTCCCGGTCCCACGAGTTTACAAAGTCCGAATCCCGTACGATGCGTCCCGAGTGCGACCGTAGTAATCCCGTCGTGCCGCCGCCACCACCAGCACGGCCCTGGTGTCGCTGTAGCCCAGCCCTTCTATTTCGAATCCTTGTCCATACATATCTGCCATCGCCACGCAAATGGGTCAAAATGCCAATAGCTGCCAAAATACGACACATACCTCCACACCACCATGATAGCCAACAAGCTCAGCGCGACAACCGCAAATATCCACATTAACACCGTCTGCAAATTATGGCACGTCAATTACCACATGAATCCGAAGCCCGTGCCGGGAACAAACCTGGGAAGGAGGTCGTCTGCTGGGCACCGACGGAGCGCTCGAACTGGGACCAGGAAACAACGGATCGGCGGGGGTTGGGCTGAGGGAAGCGACCGGAGAAGATAGCGAGGACGATAGTGAACTTGTCGGGTCATCTCCCGATGCTCGTTCAAGCATCTCTTGTGGATTGTGGCCTGTAGCGACTAGCACCTCGTCCCCTAGCGTTCGGGTCCCAAAACTAGAGGCAAAGCCTCGCGGCATTATGAAAAATGTCGGTACTGATAATAATGTGTTGAATTGTTCGCCTCCTAAATCTTAATCTTGAGTAAAAGCGGAATGGTCGCCAACCTCGAATGGACGTAGTGAAGGTGAGGAGAGTAGGTCACGTGACATTTATTTATACTTGGGTACATTTCAAGGCATTTCTGATCGAGATTGTCTCTGGTGGCAAGGTTCTGAGACATTTAAATTTTCGTACGACATGCTGGCCATCCTTTTGTGGATGTATGGGTAGCGAGAGCCTTTATAGCACAGGTATAAATAGAATGTCGCAAAGCAGCCTGGGGTTGGAAAGGCTCCGGGAAAATTGAGCTCTACAGTCGTCGCAGTCGATTGAGTAAAAAACTCGCTTCCGCCCGGTTCTTCCACTGAAACACGCACCACTTCAATTACTGTAGAACATACCCTCTCTTAAGAGAGGGTAAATTTTTCCAGCCTGCTCTCCCCTCTCCCAAGGGTCTCCAAGTTGCGCTGCACTCCGATTCGTACAGTTGAGCTTCGTTTAATCGAGCTGTTCCCTTTCTGGTTGAGCCGTTCGATTGCCCGTCGTTCCTTGCGGAGTCGGCGCTTCCGTTGCCTCTTTAGACCGTATTTTGCCAGACACAAATAGCCCCGTGTTCTCCTCTATACGCCGCGGAGGATCCGTCTTCAAGGCCTGTAGCTTTGTGGAGCATCTGAATTACCTTCAAGCATCAATGACCGTCACAATCCAAGACCCAGAACGAACAGTCCTTACTAGGTTGTGCGGTCTCCGTCTGCTGGCCCCGGGGTCGCCGTGAATTTAACCATGTGGTCGCCGTTTGTTTTCACATGTCCTTAGATCCGTTGATAGAAGATATTATGTGCCAATGGAGGTGTCATCGTGAGCATGGAATCCAGTTGACTGATCAAATGTGTCCCGTGCGACGTAACGCCACGGCCCAAGTTGGCCGAGGACTGCTTTGCGTCCCCAAATCTTTTAACACTTGTGAACAACGCTGGCATTGTTGTATCTCTATCAAGCTGAAGGGATAGATGTCTCTAAACTTCAAGGCGTCCTTCATCACACTGTATCAGGGACCTGAGGTTGTGCGAGTGAGGGACGTCTTGAGTTCAAGGCAATGTTTCGACGGTGATCTATTGGGACATTTCATTTATGAACGGTATCCCCTTCACTATTGGAAAAGGTTTGACGCGCATCCCATTTCGGTTGTGATGTACCTCCTGACTTGATCTTCATTGTTTCTGGTCTTCCACACACATTGTAGCGATCCATCGACTTTCATATTTGCTTCGTGTTTTCCTTCTCGCTCTCGCTTTTCGCTCTGGTTCTGGACATCGGTCTTTCATCTTGTTCTTGTTTCAACTCTTGAATCTTGTTCCAACTCTTGAATCTTGCTCCAACACAACATCGCGACACTTTTGCACCTGGACGTACCATAGAACTGCCAACGGCATTCAACCCCGTTCAATAAAGCATAACAGGAAGAGAAAGGGAGTAATCATCAAATAATGTAGGAAAAGGAAAGAATACTCGAACAATCAACCCTTCATGCCCTCGCGGCAGCCAAGATACTGTACAAGCTTCTAGCCTCGTCGAGTCTTGAGAATTGCAGGGCGAACCGCATGATCTCCGCGGTATCCACTTCTGAATCAGCAGCAACGAAGCCCATCTTGATTAAAGAGGTATAGAATCGGCACAGCTATATTTTTTTATTAGAATGAGTAACACCAAAACAAAATGCCGTGCGCTTACGTTTGCAGTGGAGATAGCCACACGATTATCATGGACTAGGCCCTCCTTCTCGTCCTTTTCTGCCTGTTCGATCCACCGCACGCACCCGCTCACGAATCCGCCGAGGACTTCCACGCGAACCAAACTTGCTACACGTGTTGCGGAATCTTCAGATGGTTCAACTTTTGTTGACGCTGGGTGGGAGGGGCGAAGAAGCCTGCCGATGACATTGAACGATTGCATTGTCGGGGGAAGATCTCTCAAAGAAGTAAGATATTTTTCTTTCGCTGCTTGGCCGCCCAACGGTGACACGTCATCGGCCGTGGGACTTGATTGGAACCCGTAGTTATTGACAAAGTTGACTGCAGTGGATATCGCGGCCAACGAGTCACAATTACGAGAAAATCCTCCTGCGTCTTCGCCATCTTCTCCATTCCTTTCGGCATTCTTGATAACTTGTTCGATCTTTGCCATGTCCGAGTCCTCTCTATCGAGTAGTAGAGTAAGGAGGTTAACGGCTATATCTTGGTTTTTGGCTACAAGTGAAGGTATGTCGTTGGGTCTTAATATACACAGGGGCTGCGTCAGCATAACCAGATATGGTTGGAGTTTCTGCGAAAGAAAGGTAATCATCAGTCGTTTTGAAGCATCAGTGGAGGACACTATTGGTGCATACCCTTCGCTCAGATAAAGTCAGCACGCGCTCCCGCGCGGTCAAGAAAAGAATAATTGCAGTCGTTAGTTCATCCCGTTCCTTGGCAACATCTTGTGCATCAGTTGGGCTTTCATGTTTGGAAATAACGGAGGAAGATGGCTGCGTAAGTTGTGTACTACCGTCGCCAGATAGCGACATTGAAAAGGTAGATTTGTGACTAGCTTGCGGAGGCCTTATAGGTAAAGTATTGTCGGCCTCCTGCTGTATTGGAGTATGTGATAGGACAGCATCAGGTTGACCCTCTGAAGGTGTAACTTGAAGTGTTTGAAGATGTCGGATATGCTTGCTGTCCTCTCTGAGGATACTCTCGGCGACATTGGCATGATAAGCTGACGATCCTTCAGATGTCGTCATGGCTGACGATGGATGTAATGTTGCATCGTTAGACGACGTGGCCCCCGAGGATATCCAGCTTGTCGATGCTTCGCTGTTCCGAGCTACAGAAGCAACAATGTTCTTGGGGCTCGATACCGAAGTGTCAAAAGGACCCAATCCTTGGCCCGAGCTTGAGGACCGATATGTATGCTGGGACGTGGGTTGTTGACATTTAGTCACATATTCGAAGTCTTCTCGGGGTTGAGACTTAGGCATAACTGGTGCACGGGGAGAAAACCGACCATGCTGGAGACTTAACTTAGTCAACTCTTGAAGAAGATCGCCAGTAGTTCCATCGCTGCGTTTCTCGGCTTCCCCCATTTCATTTCTACCTATCCCAACAAGCCCTTGATAGTTTGATGTGGGCTGCGGTGCGGAATTCCAGCTACGTAAAGACGAGGCTGGTGCAGTATGAAATACGGTATGACCTCGAGCATGCGGAGTCTCGTGAATAACTTGTGGTCCACGTAAGTTCGCGCCTGGAACCTGACGGCTATCACCTATGAACCCGATCGACGACGCATGGCTACCGAGGGACAGCTCGGACGATGTATCACTCGAGCCCCTTGAGGATGGCCTTCCAGAGCCGATTATTCCAGGTGAACGTGTTAACAGAGATGATCCTCGTGTTGTTGAAGGACGCGCCTGGCGAGGATCGACAGTGTGCGAGATATACTGAGGGGACTTATTCGCGGTCCCTTGGGTCCGTTCCACCCATGCTGCCTCTGGACGTACGCTCCATCCTTCTGTATAAGGTATATGGAACGCAGATGAGTCCACAGTATGTATGTCATCAGCAGATGCGAATGCCGATGATGAAGGCTTTGCTCGATCAGGTGAGATTTGTGAATGAGACGGAGAAGGCGCTGGTCGATGAGCGGGGATGACATATCGTGATTGGTCGGAAGCCATAAGAGGAGTAAGTGTCGATAGTGGATTGTTCGATGAAGGGCGGGCAATAGGACTTGGATATCCATTGTCAAGACCGGGATTGTTCAGGTTGGAAGTACCCATGTGTTGAAAGGTTATATCACGCTGTGGTCCGTCATTAGGCGAATTTGGGTGCCGATTGGTGGGGTAATGTGGGGTAATAGTCGATTGGTTCGAGAGAAATACAGATGCCTCACTAAAGTCTGGCCGCACCACCATCTCTGATAATGAATTGGGTGTATGAGCGGCGAGCTAGAAGAAACGGGAGGATTACACTAAACCACATTGCATTCTGAAGACAAAGTATCAACTCACCTCATTCCCCTCTCCTTTTAAAATTTTCCACAAAACCCAAATCAGCTGCTCAGTGTCGACTTGTACGTTAAGCTGTTGGAGGGTCAGGTTATGTAAATAGTGTCCACGCGAAGCTGTCAGAGCCATAACTCGCTCTGAGTCAAATATTTTGATGAGGTGGTCGTAGAATGGATTTGGAGTACCGTAAAAATCGTAAAGGGCATAAATGAGATATGCTGAGAGAATGCGGTAGGATATCTGGGAGAAATGTAAACATCGTGTATTATTAGGAATTTTATCACAATACCTTTATATTTGGGTCCTCCAATGTCGGAATAAAACCATTATTGATGAGGGAAACTCGATCTTGATCCGAAGTCAGCGAGGAAAGAAACATCTGCCCTCCGCTCGAGCAAGGCAGAGCTGAAAATTTTTCGAATAGATTATGAAGACTCTGTAATCCCGAGGTCTCACTCATCGTATATGTTCGAATTGGGTGTGTTTTAAGTAGTCTAGCTGAATTAGCTCTGTGGCAGTTAACGTAGCATGTAAGTTATTTTTGACGCCAACTATTCTTCCGCACGTGACGGATCTCAGACCTTTACTGTATGTAAGCCGATGATCTACTGTTGCACACCGTAATGTCAACTCCCCCAACCCACCGAGGTCGAGGTCGAGGTCGTGGAGGTCTCGGAAAATATTTACGTGCTAAGGGCAGGCGAGGGACAGGTCGTCCAGCAGAATTTGTCACTAGACTGCGCTTGGAGGATGAAGATGACGACCATAGCGGCAGTGGCGATGAAGATGGCGAAGATGGAGAAGGTGATGAGCGTGCTGAACAAAGGAAATATGCCAAACGCAACATTGGCACAAATGCAGACAGATATGAAGAGCCAGAAGTAGACCCCCATGGTGAGATTAGTTCTACTACATGGCATTCTAATTAACATAATTAACAACTATCCTGTTAGCTGAGGAGGAACCAGAACCCGAAGTTGATCTATCTGAATTTCTTGCTAGGCAACGGCTGGAATTGGAAAGCACTGTAGTCTCTAAGCCTACTGTTGAAACCGATGATGATGAGGTTGATCATACACTTTCTCATTTACCCTCAACGTCAAACTTCTCGAAATCCCGGAAGAATAATGTACATACCATCGAATGGGATGCGTCATTGGACGAATTGAAACGGGAGAAAGAAGCAGCTGAGGCAGTAAGAGGTATGGTTCATTTTAAAAACTTTTGCACTTTTGTTTTTCTTACGTTTTCTTACCTCTCGCTCTTCAGACTTGAAGACACGTTTTCGCAAGAATCAACCCCGCGTTCCCGTTGTTGTGGTAAAGCAGTCGCGCGATCCAGGTTTGTCTTCTCATTGACTGAAATGCTAAATTATAAATTCTGTATCCCCAGAAATCGACTCCAAAGTTGTAGACTCTCGTCATCTCCCCGACACAGATAAAGATACGGATGCCAATCTCAAGCCATCCATTAAAAGCGATATGACTGAACTAGAGGACTTTTTGGACGATCTTTTGGATTAATTCTCTGCTTTGACCACAATGTATGTTTAAGCCAAATTCAGTTTGTTGTACCGATAGCCGAGCGCACCCCATCATGAGCTGTTGTTTTGTCTTTTCAGAGAGAAACCCGGCTGTCCGCTACGGTTAACGAGGCATGTATGTGTATCGTGGCGTCTTATTCTGATGAGTCTCTAATGACAACTTCCTATTTCACCGCCATTTCTCTAAACCATAATCTTTTCAGTTTGAATACGTTTCTAGAACTGATTGGCTATCGATGTCATGAAGAACATGATGGCGAATCTGGGATGCGAAAGACAAAACCCATAGTTGGTCCACTCTCAGGCATTTAATGCCCGCTTATCAACCTGCCCAAGGACATCCATTTTGAGCCGGTTATAAAGCCGTACTTAGGCCCTGCCTGTGAACGTGAAGATGCTTAGGAAGTTATTATGATCTTGAATTCCCCGCTATATTGTACTTCAGACTGTCTGGTATCTGCACACCACCCTGCCATCATCGACCCTGAAAATAATCTTAAAATCAATACATCAAGGGGACACAAGCTGTGGCAACAAATAGTAACCCTCCCAGCTCCAGTTTCCCTTCCAAGCTCAAGGGCCGGTATGATAATATCACAAGGAGACAGCTTGATGCCAACTGGTTGTAGCGATATATCGAAATATATCATGACCGCAACTACCATTTTGAACGGCATTTTCCAAATTATTGCACCAGATATTGCTTAGACCGAAAGCCGCCAGATTGGGTCGAAGTCCCGAGGTATCGATCTGGATCATTTCCACCGGACCGCGGGCTTTTTCAAGGCAAGAAATCCTAATCTCGTCACGATAGCTGTTATCAGGAGGGCACTACCCTCAAATCGCTGAAATGTTATGCTACGTCTCAATGAAAGAGGGTGCTGGCTTTCACAACTCTGTGGGAGACTGAGAGAACAACCTAGTGTTGAACAATCGAGTGTATGCATTGATTGCAATAATGTCTCTAACACGGCAACACACTATTCCGAACAGTCCGGCGTGTCCACCCTGACATGGACATTCACGGCGATGATTAGACATGCCTGAAGAGAAATGGCGCCATGTCCGAGAGTCTTCAAAGTGACATCAGTGTATCGACAAAACCCTGGAAGTCAACGAGCATGATTGAAGATTCATTGAGAATCAACCGGCACATGTGGTTGTTTTACGTGCCATCTCTGTTCTGTTTTCAACGTCCAATGCACTGTCTAGTCTGCCTCCCGAATACCGCCCGTATCGAAATTGCTCACCGAGTATCTCAACACTACATTGTCGGCATCACTGCTGAGAAATCGAGCATGGGGTTGCATTCATTCGACTTCTGTCCCCATAGGCGATTTACGTGCATCAAGTTCGACATAGCTGTGTGGTTTTGTGAGTTGGATCTCCAAAGCCGCTCAGGCAACACACAGTAATGGATGCTACGACTTATCAGCAATACACCATCATCCGCAAATCTCTGAAAGAACAGTCCCACAGTGTCCATTCTTGTTACAATTGCCCCTTGCACGTCGTAATTACTATCATTATCGGACTGTCGGTGCTGCTGCATCGTATGTCTTTGGCGATTATTCATCAGCCTGCCAATTGTCTTTGCTACCTGTGCCATGATTGGGGTATTGTGAGAGAGCACAGAAGCACACCGATGCTCTTGGGCATGCTCGTCATAGCTTCGACAGTCACCGCAAGTTCCTGTACCATGCTATCCACATGCTCGCACAATACCAGGTTCCCACCAATACTGCCTGCATTTCTCAGCTGGTATTGCACAAGATGAACAATACCAACGACACTCCGTGTCATCCCCGGCAAGCTTTCTCGAGTTTGCGGTGTCGAGACAGGCACACAATAGCACCAATCTCAGAAGTCTGGTTGAAAATTCTTGTTCAGCACGGTAAAGCGACGTGCTTGCCTCGCATGTGCACATACTGAAGACAAACCACAAACACAATACGAGCCCTGAGCCATTTGTGCTTCTCTTCACATTGCTTCATCCGCATTAGGATAGAAGGTACGAATGGCTAAGTCCTGTGAAAGAAACCCGACGTGCTTGCCTCGCATGTGCACATACTGAAGACAAACCACAAACACAATACGAGCCCTGAGCCATTTCTACTTCTCTTCACATTGCTTCATCCGCATTAGGATAGAAGGTACGAATGGCTAAGTCCTGTGAAAGAAACCCCTCGTGACAGACAGCACATCTAATGCCCAACAGGAACATATTGTCTTGTCGATATCCTTCAAGTTGTCTGACAGCCAAGTGATAACAATAACGCTGGCCATTTCCTTTGAGCCATGAACATGCGTCAAAGAGGCGAACGCCCTACGCCACCATCGAAACTACATTCGGACAGCGGTCGCTCAAGTCATAATTAAGACGATTTCCCAAGGTTGGCAGACGGGGCCGTCGACGCAATTCCGAAAGACGTACCTCATAAGCCATCCAGCTGCCTGACGCACAATAGTATTGCGACACTTACGACAAATCAAAAACAGTGAATTGGCCAGCTTGTCCTATGTGCGAAAACACTCCTCAAATAGAAGCGATGTAGAGGGGCTTTGATGACAATGTAGAGGGTGAACGGCTTTCGACATCCGGGTAGGAAACCACTCATCATCTGGTACTTCGGAGCTTTCCTATTTTCCTATATATTAACACAGGATACACATGCTCACTCGACAGGCTAAGTCCGGAACTTACCCATGATATCATAATAATTGATGCACTTCCAGGTGAAGACCCTGGATCGAGAGAGGAAGAACAATAAACACTTATAGACGGGGAAGTATTCCACTGGCAGGAGGTTAAGCAGCGCCTAGTTCTCCAGATTCTGGACACGGTACTATTTTAGAATAAATCGTGGTGATTGTACTTGGTCTTAGAAGGAAACTTAAGACGGATCGTCTTTCTTGCCTTGTTCTGCATCCGTGTAAGAGCATGAACTCATGGCATCTGTACCAAATTCATCTGCCGGAAATAACGTTACTCTTGTAGCCCCTGTTCGGGTATCGTTTACCTCATATGGAGAAATAGAACCAACATTTCCATCAGAATGCACGATAAATTTACTGGGCAGCCAGCAACATCAGTGCAGCACAAAGCACGCATACAGGGCCCAAGTCACAAATATTATCCTGCAGATAAATACTGGAGCACTTAAAACCCAACGATCGAGACCGAATCTGATAAAAAGATCAGAAATGAGGATTTGTTCCCGTCATCTACTTTGCTGCCGATTGATGGATATCTGTCCACATCCGAAGTTCCCGAAGCGGAGTTTCAATTCTCGTCATTGTCTGCGTGAACTCAATGGATACACGATCTCTTTTGTCTCATAATAATGGCTGAACCTGGTACAAATAACGTGAAGTAGTGTCATCCCTGAATACCAAATCCACCTTGCAACCCACAACCCACCGTTCTCACGCACCGTTATTTGTTGACAACTATCCTTCAGCTGCATCTACAATGGATTCTATCATCACACTATTCTTTACTTACATGTCAGCACACCAAGAGGAAGAAGTGCTAGTTGATCGCGATTCGTCGACAGGTTCGAATCAATTCTGCGTTATTTCGTAGGTCCTAGATGGAGGTATGTATCCAGTTTCTCTTGCGCTATGTTAATCATTCTTACGTTGTCTCAGCCACACCATAACAGTATTTCTTTCATCACCATCACCGAATTATTCGCATTCGTCAGCTCGCCGACACTGCTGCAATATTTTATTTATCATCCTTACCATTATTTCGTTGGACATTTTGTTGACATGCATGCGCATTGATACCCTATCATTATCTCCTTGATTATAACCATATTTACTTTGTTCATTGCAATATCATCTGTGCTCCATTGCACCCTACATATCTTTGGTGAATTCACGAGTGTTACCGTAAGTCGTCCTCAGCGAATTGGAATTGTTTGTAACAACGGCTGCAAATAAGTGATGCCGATTTTCCCTAAGGCTTGTAACATGTTATACGGCTTGAGGTCACTTTTATGATAAATATTTGTACTGTTTGGAGAGCTGCTGATGTTAGAGGCTTCACAAATTAGTTGTCAGAGATTATATATTGGGTGAGCCAGTTGTGTCCTGGAATGACAGTGCAACTTAAGTCCAGCCGTGTCACAAACATGCAAAGATAATGCTTTTTGACTATTTATACAGTTAGATATGAGAGCTACACATACATTTAATATTATCTAGATCACCAAAGCATGAAAACTGAAGGGTATAAAAAAAACAAAGCGAGGGAAATATGAGTGCTACAGAGTCAAGAATGATGATGAAGGCACGACAAATGGTAACTCTATCCTGAAAAGACATTCAAACTGTGCTTTTTTCGACAATTACTCTGATGCCTCCATGCGGGAATACATGCTGTGGACTCTCTAGGTTGTCGCCATTGAAAATATCTTGTTCGTGAGATGGTTGTAGTTCATTTGTTGAGTATTCGTACGCTGGGGAAACGTCTATCGAGAAGTCGGTGGCATCTGAGCCACGTCGCTCCACAGCATGTGATGTAGAAGGGGGTTGGAGAGCTGAAGGGGATGCCTGCGAGACGGTAGTGAGCGGAGGTGTAGAGTTGGGCTTAGACTCGGTGACAAGTACTGTCGGGATCGATGTCATGTTAGAGTGTTGAGGATCTTGAGTCCCGCTTCCCGGTGTAGATGGAGTAGAAGGAATGGCTCCAGCGAACGAGACAGCGTATAAACTGGTACCGCTTGTTCGTTTGTCGGAAAATGGCATGTCGATTGATAATTGGTCCCACTTTTGGCCAGTTTCAGACCGGACGACGCTCGAGGCCCGATCAAAATTGACGCTTCGAGGCAATGTATTCAACGCTCTAAAAATAAGCGGCAATATATGTTAGATATGGTGGCTAAAGGAACGAGAGAAAAATATTTACCTGGTAGAAGCCTTAATACCGAAGAATCCTATAATTCTTTGGAAAGCATATTTGTAATGTCTGCGTGCTTCCTCAGCCAGACCAAAGAAAATGAAAAAGAGGATGCCGCATGTCGGCATAGTCCAAACGTTCATATTAATGGTCGTCCGCAACAAAGGAATGAGGTCAATCTGCCACGCTGGGTAGGTATCTACGCGATCGAAGTGCCATTTAGTGTCGGACCAGCTAACCCACTTCTGAAGACCGATGGCGATGTTGAGGTACATAAAGTATACGGCCATTGGAACCACAACAACAATGTTGATAGTGGCTAGAGCCATGAGTCGGAAATATCGATTTGCGCTAACCATACTTTGGTTGGCGGACAAATATTGGTTAAATTCGACCCGGCGACGAAAAAATGCGGACAAGGATAAAGCTGGTAGGGAAACCATCAGCAGTGCGAGGGGCAAGGAAAGACGTAACACGAACAACCGTAAACTAAGGAAATGATGCCGATCACAATTGGCCAGATCCAAACCAAAAAGTATGATGGGAGCATGTTTACGGTATGCGGCCAGCACCCATAATCTTCGTATATATCAAAGCGGTGGCCTTGCACGACGTAATCTACGGTGATTTTCTTAGGGGGGTTGCCGTAATGGATAGATAGATTCGAAACATACGCAGCGCCATGACTATTACGGGGATTCCGACCCCGATAGCGACGTCAATGAAGACAGCACGCCGTTTCTAGTGCAAGTCAGTAAAAAAATTAGGATAATCGATTATGGGCCTCAATCTCACTTCCGCTTTGGTGGTATATACACTCGACACGGTTGCGATCAAGTATAGACGACGGGTGATACACAGAGCAGCACAAGGGATGCCCACACTCCACCCGACAAGAATTTTAGTCACTGTAGAAATGACGATCAGCAAATTAGACACAAGACTTCACTAGGTACTCAACCGATATCACAGTAAGCCATCGAGTGTATGTCAACATTGCCTGCCCACACGATGGAGTTGATGAAGTGGATAAGGGACCCAAGCGCTGCCCAGGCCATGTATATGCAAGTACCTGCATTCCAGGCGTGCACATGCCATGGAAGAGGGACCAAGACGAGAACGAAAGCGAGAAATGCGAAAGTAGGATAGCCAGGGTTCATTGGGAATAGCGACAGTTACAACGTGAACAGGTCAAGACCCTGACCATATTATTATATGGTAAAGACAATGGGGACTATTCATTTGTCTTCTCCCACACCTCAAAGGGACCCTTTGTTCCTCAATATGGTAAGACGGATCGGCGCCAAACCACGATCCGAAGATAAAGAACCGTCATTATGGGTTGTACACAATCTGCACCGATAATTGTCCTACAAATTCCTGTGATATTTAGGGTCTAAGACTCTTCAAAAATATCCAGAACGACAAGTGGGTGTTCAGCAAAAAAATTGGATTCCATGCTGTGACCCTGATTAAAAATACATAGCCACGTGGTAAGTTCGGAAGCGCTGCTGACCAACTTCCCACGTATGATGTGGTTCCAGGAGCCCTGAGTTGTGGTATTGGTGGCCACACCACACCATTACATTAGCCATCCCATTAACTATTTATCTACATCTGTTGTTTCAGAGAATGAAATCCGTATTAACCTTTTACCAAAGTTAAAGCGTGAATATGGTCGAAAGTGAACAATGGGGGTTTGTGAGAACCTGAGAAGTTTGAAAGAACAAAGGGAGAGTGCTGCCGTAGCTCGGCTACTTCCAACCTGCAAAGATTTGTCAAACAAAGCTTCGTCGGCAATTACATAAGCACGCCGTTTGTCCCAATCTATTGTTTAAATACACGTGACTAGGATAATGTCGGCAATTACATAAGCACGCTGTTTGTCCCAATCCATTGTATATAAGTAGCGGCGAACGATGAGCATGAAACCAGCATGGATTTATATTTTAAAAATAAGTCAAACATCTCTCTCAGGAAGATCGAAGTGATACTAATGGCTAATGGCGAAATACATGGCTTAAATTATGCGAAGTGAATGATGGCCTTTGAGAAATCTGCAAAAATACAGTTTCTCTGGCTGATCTATCTCGTGAATAGACCATCGCCTTAAAAGACCAATTGGAATTGTTGTAACGAATAATAATGATAATGTCGGTGATGATGATGGGGATGGTGGTAATGGTGGTAATGAACTATTGGATTGGCGTAAAAATCTATGAGATATGCAATAAACTGGTACATACTTGGTATTGGGTATCATGCGACGACACAAAAACCCCCAACTGGTTGCGATGCTTCAGCATTTACCATTGGTTGAGCATCATCCTCTTGGGCGGAAGTAGTGAAGAACGCAAATATTGACAAAATGAAGGTGTCCATGGTAGTTGGTGGAAAGGGGGTATTGGGACGACGTGTTGTTTGCTTTGCCCGGAAAACTGCCATTAAATAATATGGATCTCTATTGTTGCAGGGCCAGAAAAGGAGAACAAAGACGGCCCTGGCAGAAGGCGGAACCAATTTGCCATATATGGTAATCAGGGTCACAATTGGTACCGATCTATAGCCGCTGGGAGTAGGCTGTTTGTAAACAATTGCATCTCTTCACATGTGTGTGAGCATCTCGGGAGTCAATTCATATTTGGGCACGACCCATGTTCCTCTAATATTCTGTGTTATTATATGCGCACGTCAGTCACCGCGCTGCATGCACAGTCAGTTGACTACTTAGGGAGAATAACGGAACAGACTATAAATTAAGCCATGCGTAATATTTTCCAGGTAGGAAAGTTAAAAAAAATTATATCAAGGTAACTCCTAGAACAAGACTTACCAACCAGGATGTATCAGGCTTAAAATATAGTATGTTCGTAGCTCCCAACCTTCAAGGTGAAAATTTGTTGATATTAATGCTTCAATAGGAGCAAAATAAACCATATAAACAGATCTATTTGCAAGCAAGTTTCCCCGCCTTATCCTGGTTCACGCCTGTAGGGAGTTCGAAAGACGACAGGGGTGACAATTGAGTCGAAACCTCAATAATGGTAAAAGACTGTTACTGTAAGCTCATACTTTTCAGGAATTATGAAACCATGCTTATTATTAGGAAAGTACGGCTGCTAGTCATATCATGAGCATGAGGCATAAGTTTACCTGCTGCCCGTCACTCAAGAATACGAAACGTGTGAGAATACTAGTTCTCACCTGCAGAGAAGTCAGAAATTTAGTCTAGCTAGTGTGACTCGATCTCAGACATGATCACAAGCAATCAAATAATGCCCAGAACGAGGGAAAAATATACAATAACGTACTATGTAATTTGCCCATGTCTCTATCAGGTAGTTTGTTTAGAGCCAGTTTACACATTTTTATCACCACATAGGCACTGGAAGTAGAAAAGGAAATAACCTGCGGTATTTTGTGCATTACATAAATTAAATTCCTACATAAAGCACAAAAGTTAAATAATAGACCAAGATTAGCCTGGCTAAGCCGGAAGCCAGCTAAGCCATTATTAGAGCGTCTGACGGCAGTTTGGCTCGGAAGCCAAGTCCGGCAACGCCACCATTGTGGTTGAACGGCATTTCGGCGGCTAAATTAAAATTAAGTTCCATTTAAGCTTCCGAGGAACAAAGGGAATTTACAAGTGAACTCCCCATTGTTGCACAAGCGTTAAAGCATGGGGGTAAATTTGGTCCTCAGATTCTATCGACCGTTCCCCCCTTCCTCTTACATCTCAAGTGACATCTCAACATGCGCCATCCAGAGTTCCCAATTCTCTCTTTTGTCTCAGCAGCGCTCGCTTTGATATGTTTACCTTCACATGTCAGGGTAGGTCCGCTTTTTTTCCCATCTTAAAGGCATACATACTTACCGTATTAGGCTCGTAGCGTTAGCACTCTTGCATTAATCGGATGGCTCAGCGTAGCCAACATCGCCAAAGGCATTAACTCTATTATTTGGGCCAATAACGTCGTTATCAGAGACCAAGTCTGGTGTGATATTGGTAAACTCGCCTTTTCTCCTCTCGATCCCAGCTTCTTAATTATTACTAGTAACAAAAATATTTGCTGGACTCACAATTGCTGTGCCTGCTGCAGCAATGTGTATTTTACGACATCTCGAACATATCGCGTCGGCGCGTCATGTAATGACAACTCGTGATGATCGGCGTCGCAGACAGATATTCGAGGCAGTAATGTGCTTTGGACTCCCTATTCTTTTGATGGCCTTGCGTACGTCCTCCCATCAGAGTCTATGATAATGAAGCTTATCTTCAGTTAGATTATATTGTACAAGGCCATCGCTTCGATATCTTTGAAGATATTGGATGCATGCCCACAGTGTATTTCTCCTGGGCCGCTCTGTTTCTCATTTACCTCCCTCCTTTGGTACTGTCCTCATTCAGTCTGGTTCTCGCCAGTTAGTCCCACTTATTTTGCTCGTCTTCCTACCCTCATATTTCTACAGTTATGACTCTGCGTCACTTCCTGAGACACAGAATTAACTTCGCAACCCATTTACGTAACAGCCAGTCCGGCATGAGCCCGAATCGCTACTTCAGGTTAATGGCTCTGTCCATCGTTACCGTGTGTTGGGATACATCCATTAATTCGTGGGTAATCTGGGCGAACGTTTCACTCGGTTTCCGCCCCTGGATTAGCTGGGCCGATGTTCATTCGCATTTCTCCCGCATACTACAATTTCCGACCTTCTTAATTCCCGCCCGTAATTTGAAAATATTTATCTTTCAATGGTACCTCCTACCTATCTCCGCCCTGCTGTTCTTTGTTTTCTTCGGATTCGGTGGAGAGTCCCAGTCCGACTTCAAGGCAGCCTTCAACTGGTTCCGCCGCACCATCTTGCGCCAGAAAGTTCAAGAACCATCAACCTTTGCAGGTTTACCCACTTATCGGTTCGTTGTTGTCTATGATCTATTTTTAGTTCTGCACCCAGCTAAATTCCGCTCTACCCTAGCCCTCGCACCACAAATGTTAGCCTTAGACTGTCCCCCAAGTCAGGCGACGACGACCAAAAATCGATGGATTGGGATGCTATCTCCCTCAAGATGTCAGAGCCCCCAGAATATGTCTTGCCTCGAAATGGTTCTGGTGCGAGCAGCGCCGACGTTGAAATGGTAGCACAACCTGTTCATCGAACCTCCGTGGACGTTGAATCAGCAAGTGTCACTACCCAAGTTGGTGCTCCGAATGCAGCCACTACCCAAGTTGGTGCTTCGAATACAGTTACTACCCAAGTTGGTGCTTCGAATACAGTCACTACCCAAGTTGGTGCTTCGAATACAGTCGCAACCCACATTGACAACGTTGCAACCCCTGAGCACTTTGCTATAGTGCATCGAGGATCGGTGTCGACTGATACTGGCATATCAGTTTCATCAGCATTCACTGACCCACCCTATACACCCTCCTCAAGTCATACCCCCAGCCATCCAGTGTCATGACGGCGCTGACCATGTTCTATAGTCCCGCTCCCTCTCCCTGCATTTTCTGCTGCTCAAATTCTGCACCTCTATTTCCCTTTTGTAGTTTTAGCTGCTCCGTTCGTGCCATTCCCCGATTGTGCACTGTATATTTATTATTTTTCGGTTTTTTTTTGGGTATTGATAACGTGTAGTCCACAATTCAATAGAAACACAAATTCCACATAATATCATCGATCGTGGGCGGCTTTGAGGCTTCTGGAATTGATGGTGCACAAGTTCCACATGATATCGATTGTGAGCGGCTTTGGGGCCTTCGAAATTGTTGGTGACACAGGTTCAGAAGTGGACTGTTCATGATATATCACTGTGAAGAGCTGAAAGGCTGTTGTTATCAGCCTCACTCGGTCAACACGGACAGGACTAAGTTTTCTTTATTTTAATAGCAGTATGATACAAGATGAATGTGAGGTTCCCTAGGGAAGAGTGAGAAGGGATTTCATAGTCAAAAAGATTGTTCTCTTATCACTGTGGAATGTATACTTATATATCTGCTTGGAACAATAAGATTGTGGTAACAAAAGGCGCCTGAAGACAAGGAAGATGTGACAGAAAAAGGAGAACAAAGGTTGATGGGAGAACAATGGTCAAGGGTGATTGAGTGGCGACACAAGGAATGCTTGATTAGTCGAGCAAAGGGAGTAGTAGGGAATGGTGGCGTATGTGGTAAGGTGGCCAGGGTTACAAGAGCCTTTCTATCAGGAACCAATTCAGTTCGCTAATATTTACTAGTTGCAAATACCCTCTATTGCTTCGAGTTCAAAATACGCCATGATATTGGGAATCGTTCACATCGCCCACAGCAAAATTGCTGACAATTTTAAAAATATTTTTTTGATGGAGTAAGGTATTAAGATACATGGTCGCATCAGCGAGCTACGAATACAAATACAATGTTTGTAATGGATATATGACTCGAAAGAAAGAAGAGCAACAAGGAGAGTGAGTTGGGGTGTCACAATCTACGTGAAACAGACACTGTCCGTTCGATAGTAACACGAATGCCATCCCCTGTGTGGGGAGTGGTCAATTCCGGGCCGGGTATTGAGTTATTAGAGTCTGGCTCATTTGTGGGTAGTGTAGCATTCTGTTCTGATGCAGAATGTTCCAAGGAAGACGGGCAATCAGTGTTCAAGGTTGTCGGCGGTGGCACCGAAACAATATGGGATCCGTCGACCGTTAGATCAAGTTCGCCATGTAGTTGGGGAGCTTTCATGTCTGAAGCAAATGCAAGTTCTGACGGGGTTGTCAAGTCCGGGAGACTAATCGAACAACTATCCCAAGGTGCTTTGGTATCATCGCCAGCAAGATCGCGTTTGTTCGTGTTTATGTGAATGTCGTGCCTGTGAGCGCTGCATTTCGCATTAAATAAACGTAATAGACATAAGGGGAAAGACATACCTGTACGAAGGCAATATTTCACCACGGTTTTTCGGCTTTTCGACGCGTTGGCGAAGTATGGTCCGACGGAACCATGAAAAACAAGCGCGGTAGTCGGACATTGCCTCTTCCCCGAATGCAAAAAATAGGAAAAAAAGAACACAAGTGAAGGGAACAAACCACCACACTAGTATCTCTTGATTCATAAAGGAAGCCGTAACGAGGAATTTGGGGAGTTGCTGAACTCTTGAAAAATGAGCATGGACATTTTGCCAGTTAATCCAAGGTAAAAGAGTGGCCATTGAAAAGTTCGCCGTAAGAAGGTAAACATTAATTCCAATGTCCCAAGTCATTTCCACGACGGCTAGGGCCATGAGTCGGAAGTAACGGTTTGGTGAGATCGCTGATTGTGAATTGCGAAGGTGGGTTGCGAAGGATATACGGTGGCGGAGGAAATGGCGCAGCGTGAAAGCTTTCATAAATGATTAGTTACAAAGTGTACGTGAAAAAAGAGATAGACATACCAGCGTAAACGAAGGAGATACAAGACAAAAGCAATGGAGGCACCCATATCACCACCAGGCTGGCGACTGACCAGTAAACGGCCGGACTGCAACCGATGTCCTCGATAATATCGAATCGATGGCCTTGGACGATAAAATCTGGGGAGATGTATAAGTGACGTCGTATGCTTCACAGGGGAGAGACCTTACGGAGCACCATGAAAACTAATGGGAGTCCGAAGCACATAATCAACTCAAATATTTGACGGCGGCGCTTCTGTGCGCTGCTCGCACTGACCTGCCTCGCAGCCGCTACGCTCTCGAGGTGGCGCATCAGACAGAGGCCTGCAGCGGGGACCGCAAAGGTATAGCCGATCTCGATTTTAGTAGCTGGCGCGGGAGCTCCGTTAAATTGGTGACTGCTGTGAAGAATGGGGATACGCTACCGATGTCGCACCACACCTCCAGTTTTATGTCAACGTTGTTCGCCCAAGCTAGACTGTCCACCCCATGAATAATATTCATGACCGTCATCCATGCTACCAAAGAAATAATAGGGATACTCCGACTCTTCGGTCTGCGTTAGCACAATGCAGCAATGGCAGCAAAAAGACGCACTCTAATGTGTGAAGGCAGGGAGGACAAAACGAGGGGAATACAGAGGAAAGATATCACAGGAAATTCTGGATGGCGCATTGTACGGGTCTCGGTGGTGGTAGAGGAAAGAGGGCAACACGCGGCAAATAACCAACAGAACCAGCGTATAGCGTTAAAAGCATGCTGAAGAACAATGGGACTGGCCAAGTGGTCGACTGTGGTAATCTCCCATTGTTCTAAATTGAGCTGCCGATAGAATCCCACGTGAGCGCCAGAATTGCTTCCGTCAATATACTTACACTTCAAAGTCTATGGCGATCATATAATTCCTTGTTTTAAGGCATAAATATTTCAAATTATATCTTTATGGATCTTGTCTATCCTTAGTGAATACTTCAGCCATATGCTTAGTAATACACCTTTTCCTGTTCGTCTCCATGGTCTAAGTACCGGAGTATACCCGCCGCCACACCCTGCGTCAATGACAGCGTTCAAAATATAAAGGCATCAATTAACTTCTGTGATTCTCGAAGTACTTAATCACCCTTAGTCCAGGATATTGCGCACGTTCAAAACTGATCCATGCCATTCCCGGAACCTGGCAGACTCCGACTCTCCCACATGACGGTAATAATCAAAGCACTCTACTGCGCATTGATAGTATAGTATCTACATGGATGGATTTTATATTGGTCATGAATTCGCTAATGGATACAAGCGACCAAATACTGAACAACGAATACAAGAGGTATAAAAGAGATATGAAATCATCGTAAAAAATTTAGCAGGAAAATAATGCCGGGGGTCAGCTGTACAGTAAATGGACACGCAGTTTGCATGATGAGTTTGTCTATCGCGGAGATTCCAGAAAAAATGGGGGAACGAGAACTGCGTCTTTATTGAGTATGTGCGCCGTGCCGTTCGTCATTGTGAATCGATTCAGACGGAACCTCGACATGTGTTTCTGGCGCCGTAGGCGTTGACGAGGGTGTTGAAGCTTCCGATTTGTATGACGGTAGGTCGAAGTCGGGTTTGGAATCGCGTCTCGAAGAAGATATTGTAGAGCGATCGCTTATGTCCGGAATGACGAGAGTAAGCTCGTTCCACGATCGACTCTCGCATTTCTGAGATGAGGACATATTTGCTGAGCCAGCTCGAGTTCTAAAGGGGATAATTAAAATCAAGGTAAATGATGGGTTAAGAAGAGCGGACCTATACGATGGAAGGATTTCGGAAGAACTGTTGGGTGTAACTGGCATACGCAGTACGACACGTTTGATCCATACCAAGCCTGCACGATAGTCGGAAAGAGCCTCCTCACCAAATCCGAAGAATATAAAGAAGGCGATAGAGGAGATGGGGAGAATCCACCACATGTATGTGTTAGAAATTATAACCGACTGCGGGGTCAAGAAAAGAGGGACTCTCCCTACATGGGAGAACTTTGAATGAACATCGCTCCAACTAATCCACGGATGCAACCCCGCCCGCCAATTTGCCCAAATGACGTATATGTCGTTTCCGGTATCCCAGAATATTTCGAAGACAGCAAGAGCCATGAGACGGAAGTAGCGACTGGTGCTGAGGGATGAATTGGACTTGTGCAAAATGGCAGCAAACTCAATACGGCGTGCAAGGAAATGGTGGAAGGCTGCAACTGAATCACATTTGGGGAAATATAGTCAGAAAAAATAATAAAATCAGCGCGGATTATTAACCTGCATAGCACATCGATATCATAGCAATGACGAGAGGCGGGAAGAATATTAGAACCATAGATGGAACTGAAATATATGTGTTTGGTAGACATCCGATGTCTTCAACGATGTCGAATCGATGACCCTGTACAATGTAATCTACAGGCAAATCAACATAAGTAGTAATAAAGGTGATAAAGACGTACGCAACGCCATGAAAATCAGGGGTAGAGCAAAGCATAAAACAGATTCAAATATCATCCTACGTCTCTTATCGTCACTGGTTATCATTGCCTGGCGGTTAGATGACACGTTTTCCAGGTGGCGGCAAATGCACAGAGCTGCAAGTGGAACGGCAATTGTAAATCCAATCCCGAACTTTGTTGCTGGTCGATCACAAGTCAGACGACATTTCCAACTGAATGAGAATGATGCTTACTTATGTCACACCAGACTAGCAGTCGAATGGTCGTGTTATTGGCCCATACGATGGAATTGATGCCACGGATAATGTTATATAGTGATAACCACACTACAAGAGAGACGGTGGCTACACTCCGTGCCTACGTATGAAGTCAGTTTTTATGCCGAAAGCACCAAATGAGACGAGGCACTTTGATATGAGACCGCAGAGAGGCAAGCAAGAACGGAAGCAAGAGGAAGGAAACGACTGGAAACTCCGGATGGCGCATACTAGTAGCAGGGGACGCTGAGAGATGTCGCGATAGCCTCTTGTTCCCTGCATTTAAGCTGGAAATTGCGGGAGAATAGTTCCCGTGAAATAAGGTTCAATTATCCCTTTGTTCGATTTCACCATTGTTCCAAAAATGGAAATTTGCCTATCGCTCAATTGTATCCAGGGAATTGGTTCGGCAATCATCGGCAGCGCTCTACCACTTCTACCACTGTTACCACGTGGACTCCTTCGGATCACTATATTACAAGAGCCGTCACTTGGGAGATTATCGTTCTGTACATTGCAGTGAGGAGAAGGAGTAAGGCCCTCAGCGTCCGACAATTTCCAAAAATGAATAAAAGCAACATGTCTTCTGCAACAAACCAGGGGACATTTTTTCTGCGTCCAAGTAGGTCTCATCGTATATTCCGATGTGCCAACCCGGTTACACATTGCTTCATATTAGTGCCCCATAGCGAGCCTCGCCTTTTATATTTTTACGACTGATTACAACCTTTCCGCTGGATGTGCTGTAATTTATTCCATTCAGCCCACTCGAACTTATGTAGCTACAGAAATTCGGACAAGCTATTAGACTTGTCCATCTGCACTCACCCCGAAAGTTATTACTACATTTCCTGTGGTGAAAAATATTAGATATTACAACGACGACAAGCAATGGAAACCTAAGGCGGCCCTCATATTCTACTGCATTTACAGTGACGCTGGAGACGACCTCAATAGCTCAGCTGGAGAAAATGCTCAAAGCCTAGTCCTTAATGATGATCCATGCGTCACCGCCATCTTGTCCCACCATCAACAGCCGGTGAATAACCCAAAAGAAGTACTGACGTCAGTTCTTTGAAGAGGCATGCCCCATAGGTGGATAACCTCAAAAGTTCATAAACATAGATTCTAACTTGAATGAAGGCAATGTTTGCCTTCTACGCCACCAAATTACATGGCCCCATAAATGGCCGACTTCCTGCCGCCCAGCTAGACCAACAGCGATCCCCCGCGGCCTCCAGGATTTAGTGGGGGCAATATTTTTTTTCGTTCTCCCGTCGGTCGTCTGTTCTCGCGTAAATCCCGCCTTTTGGCTACTCTTTTGTACATTAACATTTTATGACCATATTGACTACGACATTAATTTATGTACCTTACACCCCAATTATTTTGTCTGTTAGATCTCATCAGCTACTTTCCGGAGTATGAAAACGAGCATACAAACTGGTCAGAAGTGTGGTAAAGCGGCTAGGCCAAATTCTAAACAAGAAGTATGCACCATATATGCATAAGTATATATTTGTACATGTTACGTTCTTTGCGGAGCCTTGCTCGGATAGACTGTAACATGGCAAATCCAATGCAACTAGGCATACATTTTACATTTCAGGAAAAGAGATAAATAACAATAATTATAATTCAAAGCAAGGGATACAATGATGAATATGAAAACGAAATCGTCTGAATGATAGACGTAATAATTTATAAAGGCAGCCTTGTGATGAATGAATGAAGAATAAGGTGATGTTTTCGTCGATGGGGTGGCAAATGGGTGGATATCGACTGACAATGTTGGTATGCGGGAAGCCATGATTGATAGCGGAAGGCTGGCAGGGAAAAGTAAGGAGTCAGCACAGGTGCCAAAGTCATAACAAGGAGATAATGCGGCACCTCAGTAGCATCTTACGAAACCACACAGTATCCGTTCGGGGAGGATGAAGAAGTATCCTGATCAGTAAGAACATCATCGTCTGACATTGCGCCAAAGGTGAAAAAGGTGAGAAATGTGTCCATGGCTTATGAAAGTATGAAGATACGGCTTTCAGTCTGGTGGATTCAGGGTTGAGCATACATCTGTTTTATACCTGTTTGCTCGTCCCTTATTCTTTGCCCAAAAGGTAAATCGCTTAGGAACAATAATTTGCTGACGTAAGCATCGCGTGTTCATCTTCAGCCAACTTGAAAGATTGGACTATACTAGGCTTGTTCAACTCATTTTAGCTTTCAGATATATTATTGTAATTTTCAACAATACGTCAAGTGACTCGGTTCATAAAAAATATCGTGACCCAAGCCACGAGATCGACTATTGCACAGGGGAAGAATACAACTCTTTTAGGTAAGATTGGACACCTATTTAGAGGCGCCACTTTCCCAGGCACCATGACCCTGATATCTAAGACTCAATCTACGCTGACATTAAAGCGCTGTGAGTTAGTTCCGTCGTCCATTCGCACATATTCTTATAACCAGTCAGTTACCTATTGTTGTTTGTGATTTAGATCAACAATGTACCTGATGTCACTAAAGCTGCGAAAAATATGACCAGCCTCCCAAAATAAAAAAGGACACAAATCATGTTTACTTTCACACCCTGTCACCTTGAACCACCTTGAGCTTCTTGTCAAAGGATGAGAACAAATGGACATGACCGAGCTGACCAGGCTAATTATAGAGTGTTGAATAACCGAAGCGCTAAATATGACGCTGTTTTTTGTGTGCACCTTGAAGGTCAATAGGCAGACATTCGTGTGGTTTGGCATTGCCCTGGCCTGAAGGAGTTTGTTGCCGAACTTGGATGAATGGTTAGGAGACGGAAGTAGTAGATATTTTAGCCGTGGGATCCATCTACCTGGTTATAGTATATAGGTAAACTTACATAAGAACAATAAACCAGACGAATGCGGTCAATAATGCGTGAATTCTGAGCGGTTTAACCTGACGACTTCGTGTCGCATACACGCCACAATAAAACCCACCCGACGCGTATTTCTCACTGATCAACTGAGTGGAGTGTTCGATATTATCCAAAGAGTCAAGGATAGAGTGCGTCAACTGCAGACAATCATAAAAATGAATGGGTAAATGAGGAGGATTTTTCCCGTTGAATATGCGCTTGTCGATAGGTTCCAATCATGGTAGACGCTCAGTATAAGCGACCTGTATTGTCCTTCTCCTTTGGGTTTAGGGCTAACCTCTTATAAAGCTTGCTCCATTGTTGTTGAAAATCCAACCTACAAACACCATCTTCGTCGCAGTACTGTCACACTCTCAACCTCCTATAGACATCACATCCCCCACCAATGGACGCATTCTTCACTCTCTTCACATTTTTCGCCTCGGGCGCAACATCGGGTGACGACGAGCAAGTTCTTGTTGACCAAGACAGATCGTATGCGGGCCCCAACGGATACTGCATCGTCTTGTAGCTACCTGAGGTGTGTAGTTTCTGCTTGTGATTGTGAAACGGCCCTGAACACTACGGACTTCTATAGCTCACTCATCCCACCAAATATACCCACCGCACACATTTCATTCTGTCATCTGCCAATATCATCGTCATCTACCAACATCATCACCATATACCCACATCATCACCATCTACCAACATCACCATCATCATCGAATTCGCCATCCGGTCATTCGTCAGGGTCGCCTTTTTATTGGATGTTATTGTAACTGGGACAGCTTCGTTATCATGTCTGCCACTTTATCCCTTGCGTTTGAAACTATAGTTATTCTTCCTTATATACGCTCTCCATTTGAAATGAAAAGCTGGATTCCCTTCGGTTTAAATGTGAATACACTCTGTGCTTTTTTCTCTGGAGACATAGTATTCAAATAATGGCACAACGTTGCCGAAGTACATACCGTCTGGAATTCGTATACACTACGGGAATTGGACATGTGAATGGTTGAGAATATGACTGTATGTAACAGCGTATGCTATATGCACCTTATGTAACACAGCGCCCTAAAGATAAACTTGTGATATAAACGTAATAATATCGCTCTCTCATACACCAACTTATGAATTAGCATGTTGCCACCTGTTGTTCGCCAAATTTTGGCAGAGTCTGCTGTGCACACATACACACTCGAGGGCTCTCCGGAACACTCCAATGGATGGATCAACCTTGGATCAACCGGACCAGCATTGCTACAGATCCTGTGCATTTTTTATCTTCTGCTCCTTACTAATAAGCAAAATATCCCCAATAATCACGCCCTTCACAACCGTCGACATGCCATCGCTTCATCCTTGATCGCCTTGACTCGGTGCTTGTTGTTCTCAAAAAAGATGGAAGCATATATATAGTCCAGCCATGACCAAACCGTGCGGCGCTAAATGTGCCACGACCTTTTCTTTTTTGTGCTCCTCCTCTCGAAGCCTGAAGGTCTGTAGGCAGTCCTGGTCTGGATGAGTTTGTCCCAACTTGGCTAAACGAGACGGGGGCGGTAAATACTTTGGCTGTGGGATGCATATGCCTGCTTGTGAATAGCCAGACTTAAAAGAACAATAAGCCACAGCGGAACAGGTGGCCTCGGGTGGGACGAACAATGAAAACGGGGATTCACCTCTATCCGTTATGATTCGTGAACTCTGAGAATCTAGAGCGCTATTGACCCGACGACTCCGTCGCATACACCCACCTGACCGGCAACACGAGTATTCCCAAAGCTCACAAACAGCCAGGTTCCCTTGTTCACTACCTCCTTACGACATCTCCCCAAACAGGAACTAAGGGTAATAGACTCCTACGCCACGACCTCCTTTCCAGCCTCCGCACCAAGCACAAACTTCTCAACCTCCCCCAGTCTCTCGCTCCATTTCGTCAGTCTGTCCGCCAACGCTCCGATCTGCGGGCGTGAAAGCACACGAGGTTGGACCCATGTTAGAGTGGCAAGATGCGAGGGCTCATCGAGGGTGCCGCGGATCAGGGATAAGCTAAGAGGGGGCGTTATTGGAGAACGAGGGCAAGCCTTTGTGGAGTGACATACCTTAGAGCTTTCATGAGGAGGTGTTCCACTTCATCGACTGGTAAGTGGGTTTCTTGGGCGATTGTCTGAAAGGAATGGATGGTTTTTAATTCTCGCAACCGCTGAATAAATCACGAATTGTAACTCACCTCAAAGCTCATTGTTCGCTCATCAGCTGGTCGCTTGAATACACTCTCAATAAGAGCCATGAGACAGATTTTTTGACGCAAAAACGGATAGTTTTCTTGTAAGATTGGCTGACAGAATCAATTATAATTAATTTGAAATCAAATGTTGAGGGAATATATAAGAGAGCGAAAACTACATACCTCCCTGCCAAACAACGGAGCCAAACTCTCAAACTTCCCGATACTCCCCTCATTAAACGTAAACAACAGTTTCTTAATCCATTCATGCTGGGTATTATCCAGAGAGTCAAGTATAGGATGCATTAACTATTAAAGCAACGTCAAAATAGTTCTCAATATTCAAAAGTCATCAAGGTACTCGCCAACTCTCCAAAGTTATATATCGTATCTCCCAAAATCGCTGCAACACCCAGATCATGTGCGCGGCCCAGTCGTTCGGATGCTGTGAGATCCACTGCAGGGTCGATGCACGCTAGATACAGGAGGGAGTTTTTGTAGTACGGCGCATACTCAGCCTTCGCCTAGAGGGGACGAGTGAATATCCCAAACGAGAGTCCAAAAACCGCACTTACCTTGTAGTAGTCAGCAGCGACGGCGTAGAACGCAGCGTTCACGGAGGGGTCGACGCCGTCGAGTTGGTCTAGGATCTGTGTTGAAGTGGTAGTCAGGAGCTGGTGTTAGGGGGTTGCAAAAGAGGCCGCGCCTTGATAGCCTCGTCCATGTCTGTCTTCGTGCCCTTCAGGTCGCCGTACAGCAGCTTGGCATGGGCGAGCGTCGACAGGAGGAGCGCATACGCCTCGGCGGACTTGGTCTTGTTTATCCGCGAGAGGAGGGCGGTGAGGAACGCGAGGTGCGATATTGGGTCTGCACGCGCAAGGGGGGCTGGGGTGTGAGCACGCCGCGGGGGCACAGCGCACGAAATAGAGACACACACCGGCGAATTCTTTGGATACCTTCGCCCCCAGCTGCACCAGCGTGAGCTGGTTCATCTTCGGCTCGAAGTCGCGCACAAACTTGTCGAATACGTCGACGCGGTACGGCTTTGACAGCGGGTGGTCCACGAATCGGGATACGGTCTGTGTGAGCTGATGCCATAGTCTGCGCACGGGAAAGCGGGCGCGGCGACGGGCATCAGTATCTTGCGCTAATAGACAGAGAAATGCCTTACTTTCGGTGGTGGAGCGTCTTAAAAGACTCTAGCAAAGGGTGCAAGTCTGGGGGGACGGTCGAGACAATGGTAGTGAGATATTCGTCGACGTCGAGCCTGGGAGGCTTGTCGACTTGCATTTGGGAAGTGCTGGGTCCACTCATGGCTGATTCTATGGATTGAACGTATTTGGCGCGTTTGAGAGGCCGCGTCACCCGCGTGACTCGTAACGCGTCGTAAACGCGACACCAGCATTCGAGTAAAAAGTCGAAAACAATCTTATACTCACGTCGATATCAGATTCACGCTGATGAACAGATAATGGTGGATTCAATTGGTCGTGATAGTATGCAGAAGTAAGTATGTAAATGCGAATGTGAGTGAGTATGTAGTGTAAGTGTCTAAGTGTGTAGTTCTTCGAGAACCAAGAAAATAATGAGAGTCATCAAACTCCCCTCTACCCCCAACACAACCGAGCCCATCACCAACACAATCGTGCGGCGTGCATCATGCTCATGGCTCGCCAATATTACCCCGCTGCCCCGCCATCCCAGCTCACTCGTTTTCGCTTATTATCCCCAACGGGCTTCCTCAACAGCAAATCTTGTGGGCTCACGGCACTCTGCACCCTCTGGTGGTGAAGATACTGAGGTCGTGCTGCCACAACACTTGCCCTGGACACAGGTGGCGACAGCTGTAGCTGCGCCTGAGCGAGCGAGTGGTAGTGCGACGGCATCATCTGATTCGCGAGATCGAGGGATTCGACGACAGGGTCTTGCAGAAGCGCTGCATGCGCAGCGTTGATACTCGAGCCCGCACCGTAGTAGTGCAAGTCGAGAAAAGGAAGGTCGGTAAGGTCGTGATCCGAAGGCGTGTCGAAGAGGGTGTGCGAATGCGGCCGTGTGGGGAGCTCCGAAGGCGGCTGCGAAAATGAGCGGAAGGCGTTTAGGTTCGGATGTCTCGTCTTCGGGAGTGGGATCGGGATTGGGAGGTCGGATGTGGGTGTCGATGCCGATGCAAGTAGAGGCGGGATGTGGAAATCCAAATCGGGAGGCACGTCAGGCGGGGAATGCGCCTCCCGCATATCTGCATCTGCATCGCTATCATGGTCGTGTAGTCTGATTGCCCCCAGCGGGATCTCATCAATGCCCGGCAATGACCTCAGCCCAACACCCGCGCTTAATCCCAACCCTAACCCCATCATCCGTCTTACCTCCATAAGGTCTTCAGATGCCACCGCTCCACGGTCATACATCCCACTGCCTCCAGTCCTCCCTGTGGCAAAAATCAAGTCACCTGCATAATTCGAATGATGCGTGAATCCCCTAAAGCTCGATGTTCCGGCGTTGAACATGTCTGCTTCAGAAAATGCAGAGTGGGTGTCACGATCACCTTCGCCATATCCGACCTCTGATGAAGTATAATCATGGTGGCCTGTTATTTGCGACGAGTAGAGATCGTAGCGGTCCATTACGCCGTGAGAAGACGAGTCTTGGGAGGGAGAAAAGGAAAATGGTGAAGAGGGGACGCTGATAAATGAAGACGTGCTGGAGTTTGGATGGGATGATTCTAGGCGCGGGTTGGCAGAAAGCCAATCTTCTGGCATCCAAGCAGACTTGCCGATTGCAGTCTGGCTCTGGGTATCCGCACTGCGTGATAGAAATATGTCTGAGGGGACTCGACGCGTGGGGGAAGAGTTCATCCACCGGGGATTCGGGAGAGACCACGATTGTTGTAGTTGTTCATGTGGGTGGGATTGGGATTGGGACTGGGAAGAGTCGGTTACCTCGGAGAGCGAAAGTGAGCGCTGTAACCCTGAAGTGGCACACATATCATTAGTGCTGCTCGTGTTATTATTGTTATTGTGTGACGGCGAGTCCTCGGTCGGAACTGACCCGATCTCTGGTTGAGGGGTAATTTCATTGTGCCCCAAGGAGGATATAAGGCCGCCGCATGCTGCTTGGCTTCCACGCCCTCTAACCTCATCCTCTCCGCCAGAACTCTCCTCTGAATCCGAACACGTCGCGCTCTCCGGAACCCGCCGCGATCGCGTCCTCACTCCCGGCGCCGGCGTCGTACTTGCTCGCTTCCGTCTATGACCATTTGTCGTTTTCCATTCCCGTGAGTCATACGTTTCCTTCACATCTATATCATCGTGTCCCGACTCCGAGACAGGTACTGGTAGCCCCTCACTGCCTTTCTTCTTCTTTGAGGCATTATTACGCGGCTTGTATCCCGCTGCTTCATATAAGTCTGGAAAGGCATTCCGGAACCTGTCCCGGAGATCGGTCGACCGCCGATTTTTAGCGTGGAAGACAGGATCTTTTAATATAGACGCCCAAAGTGTGCCATGCTAAATTGACGATAAGAAACAGAAGAATTGTGGGCTCTTTCACATGCTCACCTTATCATAGCCACGCTTCAACGCCTCGTCTTCCTCGAGAGTAAACGGTCGCCTCTTCTTGCTGCGGGTTTTCTCGAATATCGACGACCCGTCTGGAAGGGCCGAGCGCACCTTGGAAGATAGATGGGTCTTGGCGTTGGGATAATGTGTTTTGTATGCATCAGGAAAGTAGGTTCTGAAACTGGGAGGGAACTCGGTCATTCACGCGTGCTGAGTGGTAGAGAATATAATTGACGTACCGATCCTTAAGGTCCACCGGAGACCTGTTGTCAAACGTTAAAGTAGGATCATTCAGAATGATTTTCCAGTTTCCGACACCCCACTGTAGCTCATACATACATAAGTTATCAAGTTCAAGGTAGGTGGAAGACAGCGAAAACACGAACCTTATTACACCCGTCCACCAACATTTGGGTCTCATCTTTGGTCCACTTCTTCCGTTGTTTCTTCTCCGGTCCCAACGGTGCCATAGATTCATCCTTGGCAGGATCCAGCACCTGGATATCAGGCTTTATTAGCCGTACATCCTTATCCGCAGACATTGCTTCCAGGCCCATTTCATCGCGGAAAGGCCAACCGGGAATTGGGGAGAAACGGGGAGACGACGGCAAAGAGACCCGCCTTTGCTTTGTTGATGTTATTGAGCCACCCTGAATGGGAAAGGGTGCGGTGAAGGAGAAGGTGGATGACGGCATGGCATTGGTTGCGGTGGAGGAGGGTTGGGTTGTTTCAGGTGGCATTGTTGTTCATTTATCTGAAGGTGGAAGGGTTTAAGGAAAAGAGGGAAGGCCAGTTAGAGAGTGGCGTTAATATCGATCTGACTAAGTGCAGGCGGAACGCAGGCAGCAGACAAACTCGAATCGAACCGTTTGAGCTCCTTCTGTGTGAGGCTCGAGTGGCTGTGGTAGCTTACGTAACCTGACTTGTATCACGTGAGCTGGCAACCAACAAGCGATCCTCCCGTTCGCCATGACCATCGTGTTGCCACAAATTACAGTTCAGCACGACTTTCAAACAGTCATTAGTGAGGTACAAGAAGGCATAATATCAGAAGAATCATTCTGGGTCTCCTGCTACAAGCAGGAAAACAGTAGCGTGCATGGACGCGTCAATGTTTGCCGAGCACCTGGCCAAGTGCAGCTTACTCCTGAGGCTGTAGAGTTTGAGAGAAGTCCTCATGTACGTTTGATAAATAATAAATTAAAATACATTAATCTCGTCGAAAGAATAGAGTGTATATAGCGCAAGCTGCCCCTCCTTGGCTATCCCCCCCACAAGATTGCGTGTCCCCCGCCAAGTAATTGGTGACACAGTAAAAGGGGTAAAACTCCTGTATTTCATTTCATCTCTAGTATAGCTCACCGTGCACTTTATCTAGCTGCCCCAGATCGCCGCTTTTGATGTTGCTCCTGATGCGTCCTTATACGCCACCGGCGACGGCGATGGAAATCTTAGAGTATCTTCCACCTCTGGTTCAGGAAAAATCCTCACCTCAAAACCTCACAAGTCAACAATTTTATCCTTGCGGTTTTTTCCCTCCTCAAAAGTGATCCTCACGTCATCTAATGATTTTGCATTATCGATCATATCAGCAACAGACCTATCTGTTCCCCGTACATTGAAAGCTCACACCCGGGCTGTCACCGACTCCGCTATTATTTCGAAAGGACGGAATGTGATTAGCTGTTCAAAGGTCAGCAGCTTATTAAAAAATTATCCCGATTGTGACGAGGCAATTCAGCCAAATTCCTCTCTGTTAAACAGGACGGTACCATTCGCTTATGGGACGTAGCCTCTGGTACTCAAATTCGAGTCTTTGGATCTACAAATTATTCCCCAGTGTATAAAATGTCACTGGGTATAAAGGATGGTGACATGGACTTAGTGCCTCCCGACGGCGAAATTCTACAAAGTCCTTCGGTACCTGTAGATGGACGGGAAGTCGAAACGACAGATAAAATAGTATTCTGCGCGCTGCATAATGGCAGCTTTGAGGGTATTGACCTTGGCACAAAATCTGCATTCTTCCGCTCGGAACCACCAGAGACATTGAAAACACCGTTAGAGTCCATGGCATTGACAGATCATATACTCGCGACGGGCTCACGAGCGGGAGTAGTGACCATTTACGACACTCGCCAACTCTCCGATCCTCTTTTCTCATTTCAGCGGAACGGCGCGTCCGTTGAGGAGATGGCTTTTGTACCAACAACGGATGCTGAAGTACGACTGGCTATCGCCAGTGCAGACGGCCTTCCGTATGTCGCTTCGATAATTCCTGAAGGCCCAGAGGTCGTCGAAGAACTGGTGGGGTATAACTATGATGCTGTGAGATGTGTTAAAGTAACAAATGGCAGCATATGGACGACAGGGGATGACGGGTTGATTAGACGTTATTAAAATTGTATTAAATAATGTATATTGTGCAGTTGACTCAAGTCACATGACTCTTTCGGTACCGTAACAAACGTAATTAAAACGCGTGACAAGGTGTGACCACACCTGTTTTCTCCTAACCACAACAGCGTGCTGCTTCCCCTATTCGCAATGGAAGTGGCAGCTTCAATGGCCACAATACGCACTGTGACCTCCCGTGCCACGAGATCTGTCCGCCGTGAATCTAATGAACCCCTGTTGCGCGACCTCAAGAAAGAGACAATACACCGACTGGATATCAATATCAAGCAGCTCATACAGATACTTAACCATGGAAACGTTGTAAAAGAAGAGTACGATGATGATGTAGACGACCGTCCTGTAAAATCTGGAAGAAAGCGCGCCGCTCCCATCTCGTCTAAGGGCAAAAAGCGCGCCAATATACAAATGCAAAACGTACAAGTTCCACAGACAGACGCCGCCGTGCCGGTATATTCTCACGTGTTTGAGATAGCTTATACCAGAAGGTTAGATAGTGGTCCGGGGTTCTATACTTCTGGACGCTGGGCAGATGATAAACAGGCAGAGATGGCTGGGTGGGTGTTGGAGGAGGAAGAGCTCCTACGAGTCCTTGAAGAAAAAAGTGGAAGTGCGACTGAGCCTTATACATTTGACCTTGGAGATGTCACGTTAGTTGACCACCATGGCGAGATCCAAATTTTTCATGGAGCACTACGGAAACCTGATGAAGACAAACTGTTCCATATCCGGTATCTGCTCAAGCTTCCCAGCGTGCCGTTTGGGGATGGTTCACAAGAGAGTAATGTGTTCTCAACCTGCTACTTGCTTCAACTTAGCGGTCATATTTCCATGTCCGCATGCGCGAGTTTGATATACATCTCTGGCATTGATCCGCCAGATCTACCTTTCCAAATCAACGTCACTGTCTCCATCTCGCTCCTCCTTCCAAATATTTTTGAACCCCGAGTTATTCATCCACCTCCCAAATCATGTGCTGCAGATTATCGACGCCGGTTATTGACTTATATATTCAACCCACCGTCTGAGGATGCGCACATGAAAGAAACGGCTGATGAAATTGCAATCCGCAAATTTTATGCGACACTCAAACCCGCATGTCCCATCACGTCCTCTGTTATAAGTGCTGCTCTTCAGCCCAAGGATCTGCTTGCAGATTTGTTACCGTTTCAAAGGCGGAGGTTCGTTAATCGTGGTTTCATTACCAAAAATAAAAATCCTAACGCTCATCTCTTTTTTTTATGTAGCGTTAAATGGCTATTGGAAAGGGAGTCAAAGACAATCGATGATGCCGGCAGCATTGTCCCCATATCAGGTCGTTTAGACGACCTTCCGTTGTTTTGGGAAAAAATAAAACCTCCTCCGTTTATTAGTGTAAAGGGAAAGACCGTTGCACTACCTTCAGAGGATAATTGGTGGTATTTTAATCGTATCACAGGTGCCCTAGTGAGTGAAAAGCCGCCGAATACCGAAGTGGCTGGGGCTATGCTTTGCGAAGAAATGGGTTTAGGCAAGTCTATTTTCTGTAGTCGTACTTTGGCTGTCCGCCTTAAGCGTCATCAATTCTTTAGGCAAGACATTGGAGTGTATCGCACTTATCCTACTCAGCCCAGCCAATGACAGAGACCCGAGAACTACACGTTGGGATTTACAGACTGAGATCTATATCAGCGACGTCAAGGTTATTGTTCTCGCTTCCCTGTTTCCTACCCCTTTACGCGAATATAACCAAATTTTACAGACCAACCTGATTGTAACACCTCTAACGCTCTCGCAACAATGGCTAGATGAATTGAAAAGGCACGCACCTTCGTTGAACGTGTTATTTTATAATGGTTACAGCAAAGTGAAGCTGCCTAAATTGAACGTCCGGGAAGCAGATAACCTCATTGCTGGATCCGAATCTCATCATAATTGGTAATATTTTAGTCGATACGGTTCACCACATTTGTTGTAACACACAACTTCTGCATCTAGGTCCACATTCTTGCATGAATTCGATGTTGTTGTGACTACGTACAAAACACTCCAGGATGAGCTCGGAGTAGCAAAAGCTCCTGTTATACGACCGAAGCGGCAGGCAGCGTCTTACTCCCATGTCGAGAAACCAAGAAGTCCCCTCGTGAGGGTAGAATGGGCAAGAGTCTTTATGGACGAAGTACAGCTTGTAGGTGGAGGAAAGACCGCGTGAGTCCACTATACGCCTTACTTTATTGGTTCATTTATTTTTCCTTACCTCAGAGAGATGGTCTCGCTCATTCCGCGGAAGGCCTCCATAGCAGTATCTGGCACGCCGGCTAAATCGAAAGTTTCTGATCTTTCACATGTTCTCAGGTCGGTGAACGTTTTTTATTGTGCCACTCTGATATTGAGTGCAAACAGATTCCTGGGCGTGCATGAGGCCATTGGGAGAAGCAGGACTTGGGAACGCCTTCTTCAGCCTCAATATCACGACCTATTCGTCGACATTTTCAGAAAATACGCCATCAGAACACTTAAATCCAGTGTCAAGGATGAATTAACAATTCCTCTACAAAAACGATATGCTGTGGGGATCGAGCTTGGTAGAGTCGAGAAACATGTTAGATTTATAATTCCTTTTAATTTTTACTCTATTTAATATTGCATTACACTCAGATTTACGATCAGACTTTACAAGATGCACTAGACGAGCTTGGAGTTGATGCACGCGGAGTAACCATATCAGGCGGATGGGAGATTGACACGAATCTCCTTCGAACCTGGCTCCGCAAACTGCGCCAAATATGCACACATCCTCAGGTTGGTAATTTACAGCGGAAGGCTAATAAAGCTACCACTATTAAGACGATGCAAGAGGTACTTCAGGTACATATTTAGCCTGCACACTGTGACAACCTTGGCTAAATGCATAATAGGATCTTCAAACAAAGAATTGGCAATCCCTAATAGTAGACTGGCGGAGTAAAATTAATTCATTAGTCCGGCGAGCACAGCTATCCCAGAAAGTGGAGGAAGACTTTAATCGATATGACACTGCTCACGACCTACTTGTTCGTGCTCAGACAGAGACAGAAAACTTGTTGGCAGACATCCGACGCGCTATCACAGAACATGAAGCATACGGGAAGATCCTCAAGGAAGAAACGGCCGCTCTTAGACGTCAAAGAGGCATAGAAGACGGGGAGGGAACACCATTGGCCAATGATAAAGGAAAAGGCCGTGCGAGGAGTGTAGATCCTTTTTCTGATATCGATTCTGACGATGAAGAAGACGGATTGCCCCGTACCCGCCTTGGTAGCGAATATCGAACCCGAAAAAGGAACCTGCAGGCTCGATTGCGCGAAGCATATGTGCTGCAGCATAAAGGTATGACGGCTAGGCTATTCATAGTTTTTTCTAACATATTACCATACTACAGTCATGTTTTTCCTAGGAGACGTGTTTCACGTTCTTGAACAAGCACGATCGGAGGACAAGGCTTATGGAGAGGCGGAAAATATCAGAAAATCACTTCTTAAAACTACTAGCGACGCTGCTACAGCTTCCATGAGGCAATTATCCCAAACGTCAAGAGATATAACAGGCCTACATAAGAAGAATCTTGAAGTCCCCCACTGCAGCAACGGCGGAATTCATTCCGCAGGTATCATCGAGGAAGCGAACGATATCCTAGATCTGCTCAACGACCAAGCGGAGCTCATATGGTCTTGGAGAGACCACATATTTACCCTGCTCACACAGAAATTATCTGGTCCTGAAGGAAATCAGGCTGACGGAGAAGAGTACGGGAGATCGTTAGATACTCAAGGAGAAGTTGAAGCATATCTTCAGGTTCTTCCCTTTCTTTGTCACACCCAATGCAAATTTTCATTCTTGTCTATAGGCGTACGCCTCATTAATTGCTGATAGGAAGGAGGCCCTCATTGGTATGGACTTTATTCCTTTATGCCGATTCAATTTCATTTCGATTTTCTTAATATTACGCCAAATTAGCTGAACGCACCGCTCTTGCGACACATGATGCCAAGGACGTCCATGAACGGCGTACACTTACTGCGAAGAAGGCTCAGATCACCGAAGCTGGCGATAATTTTGACGACTATAATGATGATGACATTCCTGACATTCCTAAAGATACTGTTCTACAAAATAAATTGGGTGATGTACGTAAGGAATTGCGGGCTAAGCATGGCACCCGTGCTGTGAAGGTGAGCAAATAACCCATTTGCTTGCACAAAAGGTCATTCATTGATATAATTCCACAAGACAATGATGATTCTCCTAAGTGAGATAGGCAATCGGGCAGGGACCCGTTCAGAGGAAAACCAAATTGCAAAAGATGAAGGCAAACGACTCCGCAATGTTATCACAGACCAAGGTTCGTTATTATTGATCACCAAATGGGGAATATTATTCTTAAAATCGTCTCTCCAGGTAACTTTATGGAGAAACTTGAATTGGAAATGGCCCAGTTCCGGAAAGTATTTAACGACCGTATCCAATATTTCAAGCAATTGCAAGAGCTGTCTGACACGGTGCGGGAGGCAGAGTGGGACGGGAATGTTCGTGTTGCTATCGAGGTCTCTAAGGCTGAAGAGGATGCTTTGGTTACTACAATTAATCGAAAACGCGCTCAAGGTCGACATCTCAGGACCATTGCTAAGGACCAAGAGGAGGGTGACCTGGAGGAAGGTGAGTAATTATGCGTGTTGCAAAATTTTCATATTCGATGTCTGTTTATTTAAATAGCTCGAGACTGTGTTCTTTGTCGTTCTGACTTCTCCGTTGGTCTGATAACTCCATGGTTAGTGCATCGTTACATCTCTTTTAGCCCTTGCCAAAATTTAAATCACATAGCGCCCATATTTTTTGTGAGGTAACCCTTCCTTTAGCCCCTGTGCATCTACATATGATTAACTATGTGCACAGCGTTGTTTAGTAGAATGGATGAAAGCCAATCACTACGATTGCCCCGTTTGCCGAACGAAATTCAAGTCCAATGCCCTGCAACGAATTAGTCTAGACGATGATGCACTTCAGCAGATCCACAAAGAAAGAAAGAATAAGGGGGTACCGATGAAACCAGATCGCAAAATTCAGTTCAATTCACTTCCTCCCCACGTTTTGGACGAAATCCAGACGTTCGAGTCTCATGGGTCGTACGGGTCAAAGATCATGCATCTTGTGCGTCACCTGCTGTGCCTACAACATCACGAACCTGGTACCAAGTCTGTGGTATTCTCTGCATGGAGCGATTCTTTGGCGATTATTGAACAAGCATTGACTGCTAACGGAATTGCATCAATAAAAGCCGACCAGAAAGGCAAGCAGAATGCAGCACAGAGGTTCAAAACAGATCCCGGTATTATTGTCTTTCTATTACACGGGTGAGATTGTTCCTCATCCATTTGACTCCCACTAATATTCGTTCTAGTGAAAGAGAGAATGCAGGCCTTAATCTCACCTGCGCCAAAAGGGTCTGGTTAATAGGTATACCAGCTCAGTTTAGTTGCTTGTGACGTCGATTAAAGTCAGCTGATTTTAGAACCAACCGTAAACCACTCATTCGAGGTTCAAGCCATATCTCGAGTGGATAGGATGGGCCAGACCGCCGCAACGGAAGTCTTTTGTTATTATATTCAAGGTCAAGAATTTATTACCCGATAATTCATGCAACTAATCTGACCATGAGTAGATACGGTAGAGGAAAATATTCTACGCATGGGCGCAAAGCACGGATTCTCTCTTTACACCCGCGATTGCGCTGAAGACGTCATGGATATTTCACAATACTCCATGGGCAATCACAACACACACATCGACTCCCCCTCGAAAAAGAAGTCAAAGCAGAAAGGCGACTTTGTAGAAAAAGCCGAAGATCTTTTGCATGTGTTATTTCCACATCTCGATTACAACGAAGATGATTTTGAAAGTTTTGTTAACCCTGACAGAGCCGATGGGATGGCAGTAGATGGGGACCAGTACCTCATGGGGTCTCCAACGAGTAGACTCTTTCAAGGTCCCGTTGCTGGTCCCTCAAGGCTACAATAAATCACTCTTTTCTTCTGTTTCGATCAGTATCCCTTTTCATCAGTGATGTTCCTTCCGGTAGTGGCATTTTAAATGGCTTCTATTGCTATGTAGATTATTTATGAAATAGAGCAACAATTTTTATTTGGATCTTTATATCTTATAGGATACGTTCAAACTTGAAAGTGTATGTAAGAGAGAACTGAAGCCACAAAAGTCTAATTTGAGGATGCCTTCCAGAATACCTTGCTCAAGAGATGAATGAGACAAGGTGCACTGACTCAACCAATTGCAAGAGGTTATAAAAATAGACTTATCATAGCATTGCTGCGATATCATGGTAGGAGGTGCGACCGGAAGTTAATTTCCAGAAAACACTCATACTGCCTGTTTGCTGAATTTCTCCGTCACTGTAGGTCGAACCGCCGCGATCTGGTGATATGGTGCTTATATTTCATATCGGATAGACACTAAAAACTTTGCTTATACGTATGGCCCGTACTTTGCCCACTAAATCGGGCTCTGTTACACATGTAAAAGCTGAAATTATCGCCGATGCCCCTATTGAAGTAGTTTGGAATACTCTCATGGACTTTTCCTCGTATGGACAATGGAATCCTTTTGTGCGTTCCCAGAGCATCACTGATGCTTCGTACAAACCACTTTCGGAGCAACCTGTCCCAAGCGAAGGAGACCACCTATTATTAAAAGTCCGTATACCACCAAAAGGACTTGACGACGTTGATACAGGACTATCGCAATCGAAGGAGATAATCACGTACGTTGATAAGATAAACCATGGTATTGGATGGAAGCAAGACAACCTTCCCAATTGGTTGTTGAATACACACCGATGGCAGGACTTGGAAGAAATAGATTTGGATGGAAAGAAGCACACGAAGTATACGACCCTTATAGTACGCTTCTATGTCTTTGAAGCTGAAGCTGTTGATAACGACAAATTCAGACATTCACTGGGCCCTTAGCATACATGGTCAAATGGCTTATGGTTGGAAAACTGACAACGTCGTTCAGAGCTATGGCAGAAGGCTTAAAGACGCGATCGGAGTATTTGGCCAAAAACTCTTGATAAAAACAGATGTACTTTACCTTTCTTCAAGTTGATTTTTTTGTAGGGCAGATTGACACCACATGAGGTCAGCCTCCGATGCAGCCCACTGAGTGAAATTTCGGTAAACAGACACTACCAGTGTTAAACCGTCTACAATAATGCCGTGCCAGTCCAACGTGCATAATGTGCAGATACCAAAGACTGTGATAACTCTGCTTGAAATATTGTAGGTGCCATAACCCATGAAGGAGTCAGAGCAGAGCAATAGGCCCTACTAGGCATATGACTGATAAATAATAAATGTTTTCGTGTGGAGTTCCCCGCGTTCTGTGTGGTGATTGAAAGCCTTATAAAATGTCGGTCAAAGTCACCGGCAGGGCGATCAGCACTCTTAGAGATCGACTGGTGATGCACGTCACCATGAGGCTGCCTCAAGCTTCTTCCTTATTATCGTCGCCATGGCAAGTAAATAAAACATGGTTGGACGCTTTACTAAGGTATGGCATGCTAGCGCATCCTAATCATCTGAGTCCGATGAAAGAATTTACTAGTGTGAAATGTCAAATCCAACCTCAAGCCATTAGGCGACATTGAACCGTTCAAGAACTACATGATAAATTTCGGTGCTATCCTTGAATGAAAAAAAAATAACACAGGACAGTGAGCTCGAATATGGCAGGCTCGACGGGGTCACGAATAAGTCTTTAGTCGTATTACCAACTAGGAAATGTGAAAATTATACGGGGAACTGGATAAAGTAGTAGTGAGGTGAGAAGGTTATTGAAAATGGTGAAATACCGGAGCCACGCATCATTCGCTATGTTAGTGGTCATATATAATACACCTCTTTTACCAATAGTAGGAATGGGTCACAGGGCATAATATCTATACGTGGTGGGAATCGTAAAATAAAACGAGCCAGAAAACTAGTAAACATACCCATCAAGCGTATGACCATCCATGAATTGGCGCCTCAAGTTTGACCAATGCCCCGGTAATTGGTTCCATGTCAGTAATTCGGTGCTATCAAAAGCCCAATGCAATACAAAGAGTGGTTTAAAGTGGCCTTACTATAAGTGCATGATCAATCTGCGATAGCTATGGAGGTTAATCGTCTAGAGACTACCTGTAAACTTTCTTTCTCAGAAGAAGTTGTATTCACCCTGCAATGAACAGTTTCGACTTCCAGAAACATTGAGCTGCCTGTATCGGCCCGATATGATAGTACGACAGCGGGGTGCTGACAAAAATATAGATATATATACAAGTGCTGTAAGGACAGCTGGAGTTACGATGGGAAGGTGTACTTGAACTGTATTTTAGTAGCAGAAATACATAGATGGAAATACGGCATACCTGGAGTTCTCAATGGAAAAGAGTGAACTTCAGCAGAGTTAAAACCGTCTATTAAGTAAGCGTGTGCGGGTCCTCACGCAACGTACAGGGCATCGCTGCAACTGGATTCTCTACTGCAGGTCATCAGGCCGTCTCTATTAGCGCAATTAAGGTGAAATATAATTATTTTACAACATACCAGGATCAAAGACTTTCGTTTTTGGCATGTCTAACCTTGGAAAGGTCATCTTTCTACTGCATCACTTTGTCTGACGATCAGTGTCATTGAGAGAATACAGGGAGGAAAAACATGATCCCGGGAAATTAAAAGTGGAAAACACTTGCTTGGTTTAATATATTTGATCGAAAAGTTTTGGAAATATGCCCCCCATTTTGAGAGTAGAAATTCAAGAATCTACTCATCATCTTCCCCTCTCACATCCTCTTCCCCCTCTTCCCCCCCATATGCTCCTACCCAACTCCACCACATCTCTCCCACCTCACGTACAATATCCCTTTCAACCCCTAAATCGTCTATTATTCTACTCGTACGTCGAGCGAGCCCTTCTGAAAGTTGTGCATATGGCTTGGCAAGCTTTCCCGTCCGCGGAGTTGCAGTGAGAGATGCGTAGGTTGATACAGATCTCACACGCGTGTCCGAAGAATGAATGTCTAATCGCCTCCCGCATGAATCGAGATGGGTGAAAAACTGGGGATACGACGATGGAATAGGATAAGATAGATCAATGAATGATCTGATAATCGGCTGTTATTGGAAGCCAAAGAAGAGAAGGGATAGAATGTACGCAATACGCAGTGGTTCTCGTAATTCTACATGTTCCTCTTCTACCCATTTTGCTGCGAAAGCTTTCTCTCGATGATCGAGGCCACGGAAGACTTCACGCTGTGAAAATGGAACATCATGGATATTCTTCTACTGATGGTCGAATTCCTCAGTGTGATGCATGTGAGTGTCACAATTACCTTATGTAGGGCGGCAGGATGCGAGAAGTCAAATATCGACTCCCGGAGATTAAGATTATCTACTGTTGACGATATCGGGAACGCGCCGTTTAATGCTACAAATGGAGTGTCTCCACGCCAGTTAAGCTGTGAGCAATATGATGCGATGTCCGTGGATGACGATATGGATGACTTTAATCTATTAAATAGTGTTAGCACATACAAGATGTGGCGAAATACGTGTACGCACCGAAGCGGTAAAGTTATGCTTTCGATTTGGGCTGAGAGAATCGCAGATGAATGGTAAGGATTATTAAACTAATAAACCTTATAAAGCCATGACATCGAATGGGGCGGGATAACTTACATCGGCATTAATATATTCGTCCCATTTCCCTCGCTGCCATGTGGACGGATGTGAAAGGGGGACAGTTATGGTGGATAGGGAGCCGAGTTCATACAGAGTAAGCGCATCGTTCATTGCGGACATGCACGCGGCAGCCTAATACAGCGTAGGACCTCGCATCGAATCACATGTGAGCATATAGCTACTTACATTATCCATATTTATCCCCATTGCGTCAAAAGGTGAAAGGGAACAAAAAGTAAGCAAAGGGAGTTTTGCGTATTCATCACGTAACTGCATAAGAAGCGCAGTGGTGAAGGAGCCAAACGGTACTGCGTCGACAGCGAGTTGTACGCCCTGATATAGTCAGCTGACAGTTGCAGTCCCTTGCTTGGATGAAAATGGAAGTTATAAGTTACCTGTAAGAGATCACAGTTCTCCGCCATGTTCCTGAAGGATTCTTCGAGGACTTCGTGTTCCTAATCAAAGTATGTGAGATCGCGCCAGTAGAGCTTCAGAAATGCGAACATAGTCAAACTTCTTATACTTTTCAATTCCACTTGCCCAGCCAGTCTCCCGTTCCCAGTCAGCAAGGTCTGGGACACGGTGCAACCCACGGGGATGGTAAAACACGCGAGAAAAGTCAGACCAGAAGCGTACGGAAGAGCTCGAATCATTGTCTTTAGTTTCTGTAGCATTCTCAGTCATTGAATTTGTATCCATATATTCGCTAGCTTCAAGTCCAGCGTGATAGGTGCTCTGTGGAATGGGTTCCTGGCGGTGTTCGGTAACAGCGCCATTCCTGATTATTTGTGAGTTAACTAAGCAGGCTGATTTTTTTAAAGAAAAATAACCAGGTAATAGCGTCAGTTTCTGCGATGTTTTCATCGACAACATGGAGTGCATTAATATGTGACAATGAACCGAATTTGGCTGATAGAAGTCTGTCAGTGTCGAATCAAAAATCAGATCGATGACGTCAAATACCCTTGTAATCAAATATAAGGGAACGCGGTGTGCTAACTATAGATCCCTAGTAAGGGTAAAGGCGCATGAAGGCATAGTACAGGGGAGAATGAAAGATAAACGGCGTACGTCTGGTGTTTGACTCTGGCTAAAGGAAATATTCGGGTCCACTATGCTGTCATCCACTTCTTTGGTTCTCTCGTCATACGAGAAATATGACTCTTGAGCATTGAAAAAATGGGCAGCAAGATAGCCGGTTGAAGCATGTAGGTAAAGAATTTCCTTCATGGGAAGAGCTACCAGATATGTCACGTCACTGGCCGTGACTTGATGGCATAACTGCCCGAATTCCAGGTCCTTTAATGACGATCCGTGGATCTGGTGAAAATTGACCCAGACAATCATTAAGAGTTGTAATATAATGACAACTTGGACGAGCCAGAGCAAGTCGGCATTATTTTACACCTCTATTCTTGACTTTACATTAAACCACACAAGATCATTGTCCTACACAATTTTTAAATAAATCGTCGCCCTTCAGAGACCGAGTAACTGTCCATCTGACAGAGGAAATGATGGCCGACTTGTTACAAACGGATGAGTATTATATATACATCTTCCCTCTTTATACACTCAGGTAACCACTTACGATCTGGTCAACTAACCCAGACGGTCTCGAGTTCCTTGTAAGTCGCCAACCTAAATTCCCAACAATCTTACACCTAAAATATGTTGATTAAAACATGACGATATTATAAAATTCAGCCTAAATGATATTTACGACCAAATGCCAATAGTAGTTGGGAAGTTATAATACATGTCACAGGCGATGAGTTTTTGACAAATGTATTATATTTTTATCTTTTAGAGAATCCATCAAAGCAGAAATAACTGCAGTATCAACTCGAGTTGGGATTGCAACAGTACTGCGGAGGTGTCAAAGTAGACATTTCACAGCTAGTTTGGCTACGTGTTTTAAAATTGGTTTTCACAGAGCAAAACGGCAACATTTTTGCTTCCTGTTTCAACTGTGGTGTCACTAGGCTGCGAAATTGCTTGTGGCTATGCCGTTACATGTCTTGGGGCAACTCGCTTTTAGGATTTTTCTCGTGGTAATTGTTCCTTGTAGAAGTGCAATAAAAAAGTACTGAATAAAAGAGGGCGAGCAACGCGAGGCAAAACGGAGTCGTTTAGACCAGCTCAAAGGCGTTCTTGTCCGAGGGTCGTTTTAGGTTTTGTTAACGAGGCTCGAACGAGCTTCTGATAGCCCCTAGTATTAGATCCTTATTAACTTTCATAAACACGCACGGCGGCCCTGTCTCATTGGTTGCACCGAAGAGTGAATACTGTCTGGCGGTGTGGTACAACCCGGTTGTTTGTGGATCAGAAAGAGAGAGGAGGAGGGGGTCAGTGGGTTTCCAAGGAAAGTAGGGAAGGTACAGAAGGTGGCGACGAGGTTGGTAACGGGAAGTTTTAAAAGCAGACATTCTCGATGACCACACATTTCTTCTGTTAATCCATCTTCGATTTAACCAAACAATTCAATCGGCAGGAGTTCGGCTGGCAGCTTTGCCAAAATCTCACCCGCTGTCCGCATGATGGTCAGAAGATGTTCATGATCGGCCTCACGATACCACCTCACTTCCCTCCATTTAATTTTCCGCGCATACCCTGATAGCGCAAGAGCAGAAACTATTCAGGCTATCCCATACGATGTGTATGAAGCTGTCTCAAGATAACTTTTAGCATTGCTGTTACTAAAGAGGGTGGGGTCCAAGAAGTACAGCACTGTGGTGACTCCACATCTATTCCAATGGCCTTGGATATGAAGGAGGGTGGTCGCCACAGCAGTGGGACTTGGGAGAACACTGACAGGTGCTATGATGCTGCATATGTAGGCCTGGCTGAGAGGGTGCCAGCATGGGTGAGGAGTTTGCACAGCAGCTGTACATGGACACACTTGAAGATCATATGTGAACAAGTCAGAACTAGTGGGGCTTGTCCTGGCGCTTTGCGTCACAGGGATGGGGCCATAGAATAGGACGATAACCTTCACTCTCTACAATTAAGTCACCATCCAACCGCTTGCCTTTCCTAACGCAAAACCTGGACAATACTTACACAGCTGTTCTATGACAAGCTGCGGGGGTTGCTCAAGCTCAAGCCTTGCCTACGAATTCACATTGCATGGTCCCGGGTCACCAAGGGGTCGCAGGAAATGAGAGGGTATAGAAGAAGCTGCATTGAATACCAGCAAGTGTGCCATCCTTATCCTTTCCAAGGTCTTCCCCGACAGTCCGGCCCTCAATGCACACCACAAAGGCCAAATGTTGGAAATGTGGGGGAGAGAGTGGGCCGAGTCAAAAAAAGAGGACTGCGTTTGGTCATTTTCGATAAGACTCTTCCTTGGTCGTAGGGTGCTCAAATGGTACAATGGTCGTCCGCATCGCTCCTGCAGCCTTGTCACTCAGCTTCGCCCACCGCACATTAGTCTTGATTCATTCCTCTTCCGCATAGGTGTCATTTGACTCCCCGGGGTGCCAGAGGTGCGGTTCGGATGAAACGGTCGCCGTCGTTTCTTGCGGCAGGGGAGTGGCCTTTGGGCTGACCTTCACATAGTCGAATGCACCATGACACTTCGTGATCTGCGGGCCAATCCTAAATGTATTCCTTCCCTGTTGCGGTTCGTCCACAGCTCAAAACGCTTCAAACGTTACTTCGATTACGTCGACGCCCGCTATGGCATCGCTCATGCAAGAAAGCCACATTTATAGGCACTCCGATGCAGATTTTCAAAGTTGTACTGTACGCCTGGTATAGGTACTACCCAGGCTGGGCAGTGTATTTGGTCATAAATATGCGCCTGCAGTCCTCACAGTCATCTGCGAGGATCATGTCTACGCCATACTCGGTCTGAGTTTTCGCGGTCATAGTACCAAAGGTTGCTTTAGACGATGTAATCACCCATCCAGTGTCTTATTGTCTCACCTTTCTCTTGTCGATCTTTATCTATGTCTCATGACGAAACACATGTCAGTGTCCTGTTTCCGGCGTTCTCTCCCGAAGATGCACCCCACTGGCCATCTTTACAGCCCTCCTTTTATGGGACATGACGGACCCACTTTCCCTCCAACCCCATGCCTCTCTGATCCTTCAAGTCTCCGTTAACTTTTAATGGCTGAACCTTATGGTTGCATACCTAGGCCATAAATGGCCTCTTGTAACGACAAAACAGTAGACTTCATTTACTCCAGGCTATTACGAACAATCAACAGTGGGCATAACTACAATTATTACCAAGTATTGGTTTTTCCTCCTGCAATCAACTTTGTAAAAGATTTTTGGCAGTGCCTTGCCCTGATCAACTCGGAGAAGATCATGATTCATCCACACACAGTTGCCCATCAGCCTGTTCTCATTTTGGACCCCATGGACTCCTGCTATATTTTCAAAATTGTGGATAACTACTTATAATACATTAGGACTATTCGTGAATGGAGGTAAGCTATTTAGTAACGCAGAATCTCTCTAAGACGTCTAGTTTTACATTGTGTATATAGGAATTTTAATCTTATTGTGATCGCCACCGTTCTGACAACATGGTACAGCATCTCAACGCTCTCTCACGTCACAGGCCGGCAAATTTCCACAATGTTGGTATAACATCCGATACTGCTAGCCTCCACTTAGCATCGCTCTCTTTTCCGCTTGTGGTTACTGTTTCGGCGTTATCCACCTCGTTGAGCCTACTCATAAGCTTTTCGTCGCCGCCGAGGCAGAATAGAAGGTCAACTTCTGTAGAAGGACCTGTTTCAGCGGGCGAAAACCACATAGTAGGGATTGATTCTGCGGGTCCTCCTGGGCGGAGAATTGCCCCGACAGCCGTGGAGCGAGAAATATTGTTTGGAAGAACAATAAAGCTATTTTCACCAGGGATAATGCGAAGACCTGTCAATGCACCACAGTTGATATTGAAACTGTGGCATAAGAAGTACATTAGGCTCTGACTCACCATATCGTTCCCCAAGACTTATTGCGCAATAAGAGTCACTGTTAAAGTGATTAAAAGCTATAGTATGCGTACCTGTCCCATATGTGATTTTGCGCTTCTGCAGCTTGTCGCTTCACCCAACCGCGATCAGTATGGTTTTGTATAACCGCCTGTGTCCAGAAATACCACACGATGGAGGCTTCACGCGTCACAGTAAACGAACCTGGCGTGCGTTCGGTGAACTACCGATGTCGTATGAAAAAAACATTTGCGCAGTAAAAATCATAAAATACTCACATAAGCCAACATCTCGAGGCACGGAGTTTTCCATGTCATATTATAATTGACAACCATGTTGATCCATTCTTGCATCTTCCCCCGGATGGCACGTGGCTTGATAAAGCAGCCATTTTCCGCACTATAGAATAGGAATCAACTTGATTCGGGAGATGCATAGGAGACTACTCACACCAAGCCAATATCAGGAACGAGAGGCATCAATTTATCCATTGCCGCCCTCGGTAAGCCACTTAATAGCCATACTTTGTTTTTCTTGTCTGCACACAGTTTTTGCAGAATTTTTACAGTGTCATTGGGTGGTTCAAAGGAGTGTTCAGGACGTTCTCTTAAAAAAGCAAAGCGACATTTAGGAATATTTTTGATTAAATAACTTTGCTTACCTGACCCACAATGTATCCTCTAGATCAAGTAAAATAAGTCTTTCCGCGCTATGTCTGTACGCCGGAACTATGGCATCAACATCAAAAACAGGTATAGATGATGGATCTCGCTGTTGATGTTGGAGATTCACACGAGTACATCTAGTCAAGAATGTTGTAACGAAAGTCTGCGCTGTCTGTGTAGTGACATGACGGTGGAGGTCCTGACATTTGTGTAAGAAATGCAAATACAAATGTTAGCCAAAAAGATGCACACGCACTTTCCATCTTGATGTCGCCTCATCTTCTGTCATGTTTAAAGCCTATTGTATTTGTCAAAAAGCATCAGTTAGGAGTGTGACGCAGTTCACTCACCAGATGAATCGCACGGGCAGTATTAATCGAGTCCCATGGATTCACTGCAATACAGGATCTGAAGCCTGCATATGAATACGAACCAGTAAATTCGCTCAAAATGAGGGGACGCATGCGAGTTTCTTGGCATTCCACAAACCTTAAGAGCGATCAGATCGACAGCCATGATGAGAAAAGCGCTTACTCGTGGGTCCGCAACGCCATGCCCTCTCTCAAACTGGTCACGATGAATGCATCAGCGACAGTCAACAATGCAAGATATTGCGAGAAAGTGAGATCCTGCGTGTGAAGGAAGACGATAGGCTGATACGTCAAATTCGAGTAGCGCGAATTGATGCGGGCAACGATGTCCGCGACGCCGCCTTGAGTCTCATTTTCCTCGGTTGTGGAGAGGGCGACTTGGATAAGGACGACCTGAGTGGGCATTATGCATGTCCGCAGGAGAGTGAGTTATTTTTCTGAACATACCTGACCCAAGAATTCTGGATACATTTTCAAAAATTCCTCAAATGCCTGCAGTTTCTTTCTCACCCCCTGCGCTTCATCCAATTTATCTCGGCCCACGAGTAACTTCATGCCAGCGTATCGCGTTCTTAGCAAATTAACCCACTCGGTAACCTCGGGATCTTTACGCTTTTTTGTAAGCGTATTCACATCAATCCCCATAGGAAATACCCCGACATCTACGAATTTTCCTATTCGCAGATTAAAAATCAGATCGGAGATATCAGAGCAAGAGGTATTGAACACACCCTCCCTCGTTGTAACTCCCTTGGGCACAGCTTCAAGGCTTAAAATCCTAGAAACGGTCTGACGGAAATGACGAGCAAAATTAGCAGTTTGGAAACCAATCAAGTCAGCGCCGAGGAGGCCCTTTAGACTGTGTTCCAAAATGCATAAACTGTACGCTGCAGATATTCGCAACATATAACACGTACAGCTGCTCCCGAACAGCCAGACATCTGAAAATTTCGGATGAGGGGAATGAGACATGCAGAAAAAAGCCGATTATGGCAGACGGAAGCGCAGCACGGACGAGCGCAGGAACGAGCATCAGATGATAGTCGTTCACTATGCAGTCAATTAGCCCCATATAGAGGTAAGTTCCAGAGACAGCCCACCCCAAACTGTAAATTCCTTTCATTCAGATGCCTGGCGGCCAAGATACAAAACTTAAAGCCTACCAATATCACCCTCTTGATAGTTCTGGATAATCGCGTCGGCGAACTTCTGATTACATGCCTCATACTGATGTGCAATAATTATCGTAAGGGTCGTTCGATATAATCTTTACATACCTGAGCGTATGAGCTACTTTCAAAAAAGACATTGGTCTTTGGCGCATCTGGGATAGCATAATGGAGGCATGGCCATAAGACCTTGACTATCGTTGGACAAAATCTGACGCATATCCGATGCTACAAAACATACCTGGTGGCAAAATGTATCATAGAATCCTGAAAACTCATTATCGTCTGTATGAAGAAATGATCAGTGAAATGTTTATACTTGTAACAAGTTCTTAGCCCACCAATCCAAACTGGAATGGAATTATTTTCGTCTCTTGATTTAACATCAACCTGCTCTCGAACTTTGCTATCGAAAGCATCTGTCGCAGTCCCCAATGCGCCCACCCATAATTTCCTTCGAACCATGCTGCCGCCTGAAACACTGGCAATGGCGTTGTATAAACCAACATTGCCTTGAGGGTTAGGCTCAAAATGCCAAGTTGAAGTAGGAGACTCGGAGCCCTTCTGTCGACGACGGAGAGAAGCCGAACGAGATGCTTTACGGACAGAATGGCGAGCTGGAGCGTCACGTTTATAATGAATCGGCAAGGGCGGCTTGGACAGGGGTGTGGACTCCCGAGCTCTAAGAGAAGACAGCGCACTTCCTAGTGAATGAAAATGCGAAGCGAAGGGGTTTAATTCTCCATGCGGTGTGCCTGACGGTGTAGGGGTCTTCGACTGCATTGATGAGGCATAAGTATTCAAGATAGCAAAAATGACTACGCTACCTTCACAGTAAGGTCCTCTACAATACTGAGAAGAGGTGAAGTAGGTGTTCTTGTAATCGTTGACTGCGACAATAGAGGTGTAGGGACAGTATCCTGGTCAGGAAAGTAGGATAGTTCTGTGCTGTCTGTTGCAAGAGCAACAGTATTTGGAAGGAAAAGAGACACGATGATAACTCTATGGTCTCTATATGAGGCCATGTTTGCTGTGAAGAAAAGGAAAAGAGACGTCGAATAGACTACTTATAGCATTGTGAGGTAGACATCACATCACGTGATAATGGTTGCCAATTTTGGACATTGTCATGGCCCCAGACACCTCGAGTAGCATTGAAATTTGACTGCCATCGCGGTACTCTACAAATCAGTTTATACCTTATCAAGAGTTGTAATACTACATATCTGCGAATATATGGGAGGAATAGCATTTGAAATAAAGATACAGCTGACTTATGAGATTTAGTCCTGTCCATGGAAATATGTAGGTTGGAGGGGGTCTTGCGCCAGGAATTGCAAACGCGTCTGTAAGATCCGGTCATCTCCGTCGTATCTTCATGGGCTTTGAATTTCCTTCATCGGTGTACATCTAACTATTCTTCGTGTGCGTCTCCGATTTATGGAAATCACGCTCGTTCATGAACGTGCGCCTTCGAATTCTGTTTGCACTGACTATTTCGTGTTGGATGTGCCCGGGTCTACAAGGAACTCAAAACTATCCTGATCCGGGGATCTTTGATTGGATTTATTAAGCGATTATATATAAGGATGAAGTACGTAAGTACTGTGATACGAGTCCTAGTCAGCCTTCATCCACTCTGCCAAACGGAAAAAAGTCATTCGATCTTGTGAATAGCACAGATCACTTCAACATGTCCGATCAGAATAATAACGGGGTACTTTTCATCCCCTTGTTCGAAATCGCTCTATTTTGGTCTCGGGGGTTGTTCGGGCACAGCGAAGCGCTATACTTTGATCGAATTAATATCGCCATATGACCTAGCGGTTTTCTTATATGGACGGGGAAAACTTGGTTGGCGCTGATCTATATATTGCAATCCCGTTATACTATAATAGGGAGAGAATATTTCCTAGCAACGTTTTGTATGGCAAGAGGCAACACTCTGTCTAGCTCATCGTGGAAATGGAAAGCCAAGGCATCGGGTTCCCATTATTTGATTCCAGAATTCCCGGATAATACTCCGCAGATATTTTATAATCCCACTTCTTATAAGCAGTCTAGTTTCATATAATGATGTTATCCGTTTTCGCCCAAGACAGGTCAAACGTAAATTAGATTCGTTTTTGTTTGTTATTTTTGTGAGCTTCGAGATTCGATTTCAACAAGACTTGTCTTATATTTCGCATTTGGTCCCTTCTGCAACAATTATTGCAATACCCAGGAGCTTTTCCTGCTGTCTCTTGCAACCACATAAAATAATGTTTATCAATGTTTACGGCGTGCTGAAAGGGGTCTCAGGTTGCGACCGTCAAGTATGCTTCAGCCCCGAACGATACGCCTGTATAAAGCATCGGGATTAGCGAAAAATACCTCGCGCTTCACGTAGAGAAAAAATAATACGCCCACTCTGAGTCTGTTAATGCTTCTCCATTCACCTCTCCAGTACTGGAATATGATCAGAGGCTAAAAAACCTTAGTACTATCACCCATATACTTCAGAATAGTAATCTGTTAGTTATAAAAGATACAAACTTAACGAGGTAACGAATTAACACAATTCCCGATTTTGAGGCTGTCCTTAATCTGTATCCGGGGGATCATTGAGATCTTGAACCCCTTGTGTTATCTCGTCTTGAAAAATATTCAAGTTCGTTGGTTCAACGTGTGTTAGTGCTGCGAACTTCTTACTGAGAGCTTTACTAGTAAAGATACTCTTTCTGGATAATTCTTTAGAATTAAAGGTTGAACACGACCTAAATAAATTTGAAAGTAGCAATTCTCGTTAACTCTACTATTCAGTCTCAATGACGGTCTTTGACTGAGAATGCCTGTATTAATGACCATCAATGCGAAAGCAAGTGGAATCAGTGGGAAAGAAAGTGCGACTCGAAACGATCAATGAAAGGCTTTATCAGTAGATAATGGATCATATTGAATACATGGCGGTAGATCTTGTCATTAAATGAACAACGGGACTTATTTTACCTCGTAATCAACTTTCGGGGGTGACTCATTATTTTCCTCATTAAGAGGCACTTTTCGTCCAAAATAGACACAGACGTAATTACAGTTAAACAACATAAATCTCCAAGATTTATTGGGGAGTTTTCAATATTTGGTGGCGTTGGAGGACGAACAAATGTAAGAAACTGTAATCTTTATATCATGGACATATGCTTGGATGCGCACCACCAGCCAGGAATACGGTCAGTACTGAACAGTCAATTACGCTTACGTACTCAAGCAGACTCTGTCCTGCCAACTGATGACTGTATGGTTGACCTTATGCCCAAAGGAGAATCAGCGTCATTCTCTATTTTCCTCTATTTTGTATTTTTATTTTATTTTACAAACATAACATTAGTGTGCGACAAAATCAGGCGTCGATACTATTATGAATTGTACCATCGCTGCCGCATTATCTTTCGTTGAACCATTGGCTTGGTTATAAAGATTCCCAACGCCAGTGCTACGATAGTAAGCACAAGCTGTAGCTTGTTGAAGTTTTCACTTAGGATATCAAAAGTATTGGATGGTGCGACCCTTGTAAGGAATAGATCAATGCCATAGGTGAGTACGATAGAAGTAGATTCGAGTGAGGCTGGCGAGGCCACAATTTTACGTACGCCTGCAACCTGATCCATAAACATTAGAGGCGAACAGGATTATAAATGGCTGATTTACCTTGTAATTGTGTGAGATGACGCGATGGGGATCGTCAGGCAATACAGGATCATATTGTATGAGCCATTCTTCCTGCTCTCCGACGGTTGGTTTCCCTTTTGGACGCCGTGGGTCGAGGAGTCGCCGAGGGATAGATTGAATTTGTTGTTTTTCATTCGCCACTAAAAGAAAACTTTAGCTATGAAAAATGTTTCGTCAAGACTAAGACACACCTAACACGTCTCTCGTGGAAATTCCGAATTTCGTTGACGTAGTCGCGATGGCAGTAATCGCATGCGGATATATAAAGGATCGTTGAAAGACAGTGACGAGAGAACTGTCGTAAGAATAGCTTGTTAGATCGGTGCTGCGGCGGTGAAAATCTGCCTTCAATTATATGAGCGAGATAGATTGCTTCTTAGACGTACCTCCGAGTCTTGTTATCTACGCCTGTGCCTTCATATAGTTCAACAGACACGAGTCTGTAGCCTTTGGCGGCGTCTGATTTTTCGTCGAAGTAATGATATACTAGCCAGTTTTCTGTCAAAGTTGCATGTACATTGCATGCCCCGCTAGCTGCCGGGACGGCCGCGTTGTACAAAACAGTGCCCTTTGCGCCATCGACAAGATAAATGGAACATTGGGATAGATTGATGGAAGCGGTCAGCACCACAACCAGGTGTGAATTAAGATACTTGTAGAGAGTACGTCGATCGCCAAGGATCTTCCCAATAGCAGCCACTGGTTCGTGTGGGCGTCGAATGATAGTTTGAATACGCTCAGATGGGTCAAGAGATGCAGTCCATGCTTTAAATGCTTTAAATGTGTTATCAGTAGTGACAGGACTGATTTGATAACCACTGAGTTGTTGATGTGATGTCTCCAATGCAAAGTACAGAGAGGGTGCCAAACTGCCGAACACTGCTTGCACGTAGGGATCATTCGGATAAAGGTGTATCTAAAGATAAGATCAGAAGCGGGCTGATGCTGCAAAAAGGAGAACTCACTTTATGGTCTTCGCCAACAATTACAATTGTTTTATTCTCGTTGTGCTTAAGGTACGCGTCAGCAATGCCACCCCTGAATAGTTCTCTTGGGGCAGGGTCCAGCAAGGGCTGTCCAGTAAGAGCCTCGAAATGATACACTGTAGTAGACTTGGAATTCTGGAAAATATCAGGTGCTGACATAACTCGATGGGTATATGTAGCATACCGAAGGTGCCTGCCGATGTGCAATCAAAACAATTTCTGGCTGCTTTCCATCTGAAACCGTTGCGGTTGTGAACATTTTAATTGGTGTGACAGTTCCACCATAAGTCCCTTCTGGGAGGAATTTACTCCATACAATGTTGCCATTGGCAGAATCGATTCCGAATATTTTCCCAGTAGAAGTTGCAACTGCCAATAGCTTACGGAATCCAAACGGGTCACGATACAAGGGACCGCTGACTTTGGTATGTGCCGTCACTGTAGATGTTGATGCACCCATTAAGAATCGGCGTCCAAAGTTTGCAGCATAGGAAGGGAAATTCTAGAATGACTTGTGACTTAATAAGTAGTCACAGTCAGAGGAGTTTAATACAACTTACTTGTGCCTCGTATATCTGCCGCGTGAGGCGACTAATCAGGTCCTGGGGGCTAAAACCTTCCTGACCAGCCTTCGGTTCAGGAAGATCTATAAATTCAACAGATGTGATCTCCGTAAGCGATTCCTCTCTTGTCCATTGCATATTTTCTTGTTGCCAGAGTTGCACTGCGCCTGTGGATGTCGTAAAAACTGCTCGAGAAACGTATGTATAGGGTTGTGGATTTGCCGCTTCAATCGCCACCTATAATTGTGAATGAAGTACTAATAATAAAGAAATGACTAAATTACTCACATGTTCCATAGTGCCATGCGTCTCGGCTTTGAAAGGGAAGGTAAAGCCAGTCACCATACCTTGGCCATCGGCCCCGTTCGCTGCAAATAATTGCAACGATGCGGCCTGTGCAATTTTATAAACGAGTGGCTGTCGATTTAACGAAATAACGTACATGCATCGTGTGAGACCAGTGCACGCGAGCAACGTAAGGTAGGCCGACCCTGTCATAGCCACCTGCATAAATCGATTGGGATTGATCGGTGGCGAGAGCCTGTTCACTACGTTAGTACATAATACGTATATAATTGATTTTCGACTAACTGAATTACTGAATTCCCATATTTTACCCACACCTTGGGCTTCTTGGTCGATTCGCAAAACATGTGATGTACCATCTTGCTTTAAGGCTAAGAGGATACCTGCATCATTAACCCCCAGGTCTTTAATTTCTTCATATATATTATCACGATTTGAACGAATTTTAGACTTCAGATCCTTGTCCAAAACCACTGCTTTAATGTAACCTTCGTCGAGCCACGCCAGTATGGGATTGGGCGTTTTGGCACTTGTCAGGGTCACAAAATCTGCAGGTCCATTGATGCTAGAGGATAGATCTGTAGACGAAATGAGAGCGCCAGTTGAAGAGTCTAGTACAACCACGTGGAGAGTGTAAGATCTGAAGGACTTCGTCAGACCAACAACATATGTGGCTGTGACCGTTGATATCAGTTTGCTAAATAGAATCGAAGAACTTTGCAGAGCGTGGGTAAATAGCGCGGTTTCGGACCATGGATATTTGTACATACCTTTGCTCTTCAGAGCTCCATTGCCATTTCGTTTCTCCATTCAGACCGTCGATTCGACGGACAGTGAAAGCGTTGGTTAACACAAATATATCCGAAGTGCTATCTACAGAAAACACGATATCTTGACCAATTCTAGCAGGTTCGAGGAGCCTTCCAGTAATGGGCCTATGCATCCGAGATTCAAAAATTAGATCTCCAGAAGTTATGTCGTACGACCGAAGGTAAGCCCCACCAGGGCCTGACAATGTCACAACGTCTAAAAAAGGTCATTAAATTATGAACCTACGTGAGAGATAGCAGATATTCATACATCCTGGATTAGTTTGGTATACTCCAATGACATCGACGGGGTCCAGGACATATCTCCAAGCTGGACATGAATCAATATACCACATTACGAGGATATAATGGGCAGCAACAAACCAATGCTTCCATTCACGGCAGTTGTAGCTGAGAGTACATTACTTTTGGAAACTGAAATAATGAAACTTCGTCGATCTGCTCCTGCCGCTAGCTGGATTCTCGGTGCAACAGATGGCGTCTCCGTGCGTGGAATTCCTACAAGTTCTTTATGCCAGTCTATCTTCCCAGCATCGGTCTGATACAAGGCCAAGCAGGGTAGAACAGCTACGAAGAGCCAGGCCCAAACTTGAAGCATTTGAGAGAGTAATAAGTTGTCTTACGTCATCAATCTCCTTCTCATCTTGAGCTTGAGTATGGATACATGGATCAGCAAGCTGGAACAATGCAAACATCTCGATGAATCAGAAATGAAGCAGTTATGCGATCGTGTTAGGTCAATTCTTATCGAAGAATCCAATATTCAGCCAGTTTCAACGCCGGTCACTATTTGTGGGGATATTCACGGCCAATTTTGGGATCTGCTAGAACTGTTACGAAAAGGAGGAAGCATTCCTGAAACCAGTTATATTTTTATGGTATCCTTTCTTTCTTTCTGTTAACTGACTTCAAGTACTCATAATGTACAGGGAGATTTTGTCGATAGAGGTTACTACAGTCTCGAGACTGTGTCGTTACTTCTCGCACTTAAAGCCAGGTGTAGTTCAACAACATTTCCTCTAGTTGACTGTCCACTTATTTGACAGCATTCCGACAGATATCCCGACAAAGTGACCTTACTTAGAGGGAATCATGAAAGTCGCCAGATAACACAAGTTTACGGATTCTACGGTGTGTAGCGTAAATCTTGCATGCACACACCCAAGCCAATGTTGGCCATCAGAGGAATGCCAACAGAAGTACGGTAATCCTACTGTCTGGAAAGCCTGTTGTAACGTCTTTGACTACTTGAATCTTGCGGCAGTAGGTGTGTCTGTTTAAACAACCTGACACGTATTAATATATTACTTTAGATAATCGACGGCGAGACGCTGTGTGTACACGGTGGTCTTTCACCAGATATCCGAACATTGGACCAGATTCGTGTTCTATCGCGAGCACAGGAGATTCCACACGAGGGTGCCTTTTGCGGTTAGTGATTTTTAGTATACTAGGCTCCTGACTGATTTGATACAGATTTAATGTGGTCTGATCCTGACAATGTGGAGACGTGGGCGGTCAGTCCTCGAGGTGCAGGCTGGCTCTTTGGAGGATCTGTCACAAAAGAGGTAATATCCAAGTTATAACGTCCAGCCTGACCAATAATAATAGCATTTTCAGTTCAATCACGTCAATTCGTTAACTTTAATCGCACGGGCTCATCAACTTGTTCAGGAGGGCTTCAAGTACATGTTCGAACAGAGATTGGTTACTGTTTGGTCTGCACCAAATTACTGTTACCGGTGCGGTAATTTGGCTAGCATTCTGACCATTAGAGAAAATGGGGAGAGAGACTTTACCGTCTTTAAAGCTGCTGAGGAGAATCAACGGGATAGAAACATGCTCAATGCCCGACGCGTGGTGAGTCCTTATTACATCATTTCAGGGAGGAGCTGAATGTATTCTAGGGCGGAATGCCATACTTTGTGTGAATATTTGTTTATATATTTGCATATACCATTTGTATCCCAATTGTGTACTCATATACGAAACAACACCACATCATTTCATGTATTTCATGTCATAAGTCCCGGCTAACAAGCTTGATGTATCTAATTGATGGAACTCCGGAAGAGATATCACTAAACATCTCGTCGCGTAAAAAAATATGTAGGTAATAAAAATAACCTACAGCTGCAATATATTACGGATAGTAGCAGAGCTGAAATATGACTTGTAGTAGTGTGGAAATAAGAGTAATAAAATACACACGGTGTTACGCGTCCACGGGTGTCCACACGCCTTCTTCAAAATTTTACATATTATTGCTCGTTGTGACACTCTTCAGTGCGACACCATGGATACATCGTCGAACTCTAATCGCGCCTCGCCGTCTCTGCCAGATGATTCTGACCCCATTGATATGCTTCAAAGCTCTACCCCGGTCCCCTTAGTCGACGAGCCTGAGGGTAGTGGACGTGTCTTGCGTCGAAGGCAGACAGTATTCACGAATACGTCTCTCTCAGGGCACAAACGCGCTATGGGAGTCTTAGAAACTGCAGGGGAGCGCGTTCAGAACCCCCCGAAGAAACTTAAAGTCGAGACGGTTTGTGTTTAAAATGTCCGTCAAGGACTGACGCTAACTATTCATAATATTTATAGTCTGCGGTGATAGCTTCAATTAAAAAGGCGTCAATATCTGAGGCATTTCACAAATTCCTCTGTCATTATCGAGATATTTTTAAGCCCTTACTACCCTCCAACTCCAACTTCTTCAAGAAGCTGGAGCGCGAATACCCAATTAATAATAAGATCATAGCGCGTCAGCAGTTGGAAGAACAGCCCTCCTTGATCCAGGGAGGTCAAATGAAAGATTATCAGCTTCAGGGCTTGTCTTATTTGGTGTGGATGCATGAGAATGGCATGAATAGTATTCTGGGCGATGAAATGGGGCTGGGCAAGACCCTACAAACCCTTTCTCTGTTAGCTCACATAAAAGAACGAGAACCTGGTTAGTTATTATTGCGGTTGAGCTCTATCATTTCCAATTTTGTACTGACTTGTCGTCAAGAGTTGCCCGAACCCCACCTGATTATATGCCCCCTATCCGTCCTTTCAAGTTGGATGAATGTATGTGCTGCCTTACCACTACTAAGTTTGTTTCGCTTCGTTAATTCATTGTCTCAGGAATCTGCACGGTGGCTCCCATCCTTCAAGGTTCTGAGATTCCATGGTCCTGTTGAAGAGAGAGCAAGGCTGAAGGAAGCAGCCCGAACACAATGTTTCGATCTCGTGGTGACCACATATGATGCTTACGCGTCTGACGACGGATGGTGTATGTCATAACTTTCCGGTTGGCATTCATCATTTAATTTACCCCACTTACAGTTAAGACGAAGCGATGGACGTCAGTATAATATAATTTTTATGGCTATAGACTCTAAATGACTAATAATTTGACACAAGCTACTGTGTTCTTGATGAAGGGTATGAGTTATAAGTCACCTCTGCTCTTCTCTTCCTCACATTCTTGAATAGACATAAAATCAAAGATTCAAAGACAAATATTGCCCACAAATTACAAGGACTAGGTGCTCAACGTCGCCTTAGTGAGTTATATTTTATATAAGGGTTGGCGACTTCTGACATTTATGCTTCAGTCCTCACCGGGACACCGATTCAAAACAACCTATTCGAGTTGTGGAGTCGTTCGTTAATCTCATCATTCTTTCTTTTCCGTTTCTAACTGAGCCTGACAATAGTCCTACACTGGTATGCTATATGCATGCAACTGAAGGATCTGAGCTGACAAACAAAAGGCTTTACCCATCTGTCTTCATTCAAACCACTCAGGCGCGTTTTCAAGACGCATTTGACCTTACTCAAGGACGATACGACCCCCCCTTCTTGAACTCGGTGCACCAGCTTCTTGGGCTCATAATGCTTCGACGTACAAAAGAAACTGTAGAGTTTTCAGTCCCGCCTTTAGACGAAATGGTTGTCTTCTTGCGTGAGTGGTTTCTCCGTGCAAATTGCTTCTATCCTGATACTTGACACGCACCTATAGCACTTACTGAAACGCAGCGGTTCTGGTACCTCAGGTTGCTGACGCGTCTTGATACTGTTTCTCTAGACGAGATATTTACGACGAAAACTGATGATAGTGGGCGGGAAGAAGCACGAGCTCTCGTCGAAGTGGCCATGTCTCAGCCCCTCTTGAACAAACACGGGAGGACGTACAAAGAATTGATGAATCTTCTTATGGTATTGATAATCCTTGTACCCCATGTCAACCAAAATGATCTAAGCAGTTCTATGCAGCAACTTCGACGTGTATGCGACCATCCCTATATCGTAAAAGGTGACAACTACCTAGATTGGCTTCACCAGGTTGCTGAATTCGTGTAGGTTCTTTCCCAGAGCCATATGAAATAGGCGAACACATTGTTGCCTCTTCTACGAAATTCCAATTTATTGACAAATTGTTTAATAAGCTCCTGCCGAAAGGCGAGCGAGTATTGTGTTTTAGTCAATGGACGGGGTATGTGGTTGTTTCAGCGTGGTTGATTCGCTGAAATGATTTGGTGTAGGATGTTGGATATGCTTGAAGATTACATGGCTCTGCGTAATATTTCATATGCCCGGCTTGACGGGTAAGTCACCCTATTTTGGAGACTTTTAACCTGTCGTTAGTGGCCCACCATTCTATCATTAGGTCGGTACCCAGGGCGCGTCGAACTCTTGACATAAAACTCTTTCAGCAGGAACAGAGCCGTAAGCCAGTCTTCGTGTTTTTCTCATGCGCATTGACCTCTCGCGGCCATTGTAGCGTATCAAGTCTACCTCATATCAACGCATGCAGGCGGTCTCGGTATGGCGCAGCGCCTTCATTAGGATAAATTCTAACATGCTTGAAGGCATCAACTTAACCAAAGCATCTCATGTCGTGTTATGCGACTCGACCTGGAACCCTCAGATTGATCTTCAGGCTATAGCTCGTAGTCATCGCATTGGGCAAACGAAGGATGTGAAGGTATATCCTTGAAATAACCTGCATCCACGAATTACCTTAGTAACCAATTTGCGGCAGGTTTACCGACTTATTTGCCAGGATGTATGCATGTTCATATTTTTCTTTATGAGGCACTAATATTACCCCCGCGCTAGAGTGTTGAAGATCAGATGCTGGATGTCAGTCGAGCTATCATTACCACCCTCTGAAAACTGTTTATTAATTAATTCTACAGCGTCTTCGCCGCAAATTGTTCCTTTCTTGCAAGGTTATGACGGAAACTGACGGAGACAGCAACAAGGTAGAATCAGCACTAAAGACCAACGAGCTATTACAGGTCCTCAAGAGAGGCACAAGTGCGCTAGCACGTTGGGAAGGGACCTCTTCCGACAAAAACCTGTCAGCTTTCCAATCCTCGTCACTTGAAGAAATCCTGGCGCGTAGCAAGCGTACGGAAGATTTACGTGAGTTTAAAATCAAGCGCGAAGCTGGAAAAACAATGCACGACGAAACTCTTGCTGTCGACATTGAGGAGGAAGAGAAAAAATTATTGTCAGGTATTGCACAAGTACAAACACGCTTATTCGAGGGCCGCCACCACAAGAGGAGCGAAAAGGCTTTCGCGAAAGAATGGGAAGAAATGCAGGAAAGGGCCAGGGAGGACAGACCGAGTCTTCCTAAGCCACAGGATGGGCGTAAACGACCTGTATTTGAACATGAAGACTACTGTATCGAATGCTGGGATGGCGGAGAGCTCCTCTGTTGTCAACATTGCCCACGTGTTTGTGAGTACATGCTTTACCATCGGTCATATTACCAGTAACATCTTGGTGATAAGTTCATGCTGCCTGTATGGGTCTTCCAAAAGACGCACATAAGCTGCCAATGGTAAAGTGTTCGCAGCACGAATGTGCAGAATGTGGAAGAAAAGCAGCCGATGTTGGTGGAATGTTATTTAGGTATGTCCAAACAAGCAGTTTTGAGAAAGTTGTGTGATGTGGTGTTTATCCATCGTTAATAGATGTCGGAGTTGTCCCCTTGCACATTGCGAAGATTGTCTCCCTGAAGGTGATATCGCGGCAATTGGACCTACCCTACCGGAACTTGTAATCTTGGGCTATCCAGAAGCTTCACAAGTATATTGGGTATATTGTGATCAGTGCAAGGTAAAACTTGATAGTGATGAGGAATGGCGACGGGACTGGGACATGAAGGATCGGATTCTATCTTCTGCTTAATCCTGATGGTATCATGCATGACTCTTAAGCTTGGTGGAACGAAGCTTATAGTACTTCATGATGACTCGATTTAGACGAGTGTCTCAACTTAGTTTCGTCAAAAGCCTTTACAAGTTCTCACCCACACCTCTGAGTCGAGGATTTGAGTCTTAAGGCATGTTTCTATCGAGGTAAAAATATTATTTAATCCACTACTTAGAGCTGAGATATAATCTATGCATCGAATTTATGCGATTGCTAAAATCACAGACTTTTAAGGTGAGATTATCAGAGACGAATATATATCAATCAACCTGTGTAAGATTTTAGATTCGTCAGATCTTGTTTTGGTTTTTATGTGGAAGAAATGTCTGATACAAGCTATACATATTGAATGCAGTTATCTAGGGTCTAAATACTGCGAATTGAAAAAGGTTTTAACCAACATCTATCTTTAGCTGTATGTCGGCAGGGAAATTCGGCCGAACGAAGAACAGCACGAGATCAATTTTTTGCAAATTTCCATAGGCCAAAGTAGGCGCTTAGATATCGTTCAGTCGCCTTCACACACATGGTCCATTGGTTAATCGGCAGGTTTCGACCATCACGCCATAAATATGACCGGTATGATAGAATACGTAGCTCCTCTTTTACAGCTAGCGCTGTAACTTTCTTCAATCATTAACCACCACCGTAGCCATGGCTAGTACGAGCTCATCGCGGGCCTCATTCGACGAGGATGATACACAACTCGCTGCTCTTGGTTATGTCCCGTCTTTCAAGAGAGAATTTTCGAATTTGGCAACAATCTCGTTTGCATTCGCAATCATGGTGGGTTGACTTCCTTCTCCAATCTTCATATGGGGTTGAAATCACATAAATATGTACTAGGGATTGTGCTCTAGCGTAGCGACCACATTCAACACACCGCTCTTGTTAGGTGGTCCATCCTCTGTGGTATGGTGTTGGATTATAGGTAATTTTTTCCCAAGCATTCTGTTCCTGTCCTAACATGGAGTTACAGGCTCGTCTATGTGCTTCACTTTGGGTGCTTCAATCGCAGAAATCGGTGTGTTTTATATGCGTAAGTGCTTTGTGGGACGTTAACGAACATTCCCCCGCTAGTATCTGCATATCCGACCAGCGGTAAGGCGTACCCATCTCCTCCGAAACATAATTTAAACTATTTCTTTAGGCGGCCTATACACCGCATCGGCTGAGTTGTGCCCACGGAAGCACCGTGCCATTGTAAGGAAAGCGTGTCGAAATCGCATATAATTAGTCTGATTATTTTCCTGAACTAGGTTGGATGGGTAAGTTGGATTACTTTCCTTACAAAGGATGCAGCACAGACCTTCATTTATAATATAGATAGTTGGGTGGCTCAATATCCTCGGTGAATTCATTGGCCAGCTACTCTCACACTACCTTTTTGCTTATTTATTTGATTAGGGCAGGTTGCAGGTGTCTCGTATGCCATTTATTTTGTCGTGGAGTATATGATTCAATCCCAATGAAACAAAATGACAGCTCGACCGAATTTGGATTGAGTAACATGATTTGGGCTGCAGTCGCAATTGCCCGGGTAACAATGTTTTTTTTCCTTTTGGGATCATGCGCTAAACAATCCCAACTCAGCCTGGGTTTGAGGTAACTTCAGGAAAGGTCGTCGGGTTATTCGCTGGACTTTTGATTGTCCACGGTCTTCTTGTGTGTGCATTTATTTATGTAGCGAGCAAATTCGTCTGATATATCTCATGAAAGAATTCGTTAACAACTAAACATTTAGCTTGGTTCACTAAGGGATTCGTATTCATTAATTTGGGGACCACTGCATGTTAGTCTTTTTCCGTTGTATTTATTCATGGCTACTGAGATCGTGAAACAGTGATCATCATCGTTCTCCTTGCGGTCACGCCCAGATCTGAGATGCATCCTGCGAACTATGTATTTGGATCTGCTGGTATGTCATATGATCGAAGTCCTTTCACTGCACGGCTGATGCATGGGATAAGGTATCGTAAATCAAACCGGAGGTACGTTGACTATTGTCTTCAGTATATGAAATGTAGATGGTCAATTGAACAGGTTGGAATACTGGTCTTGCCTTCCTTTTCGGGTTATTGAGGTTACAGCATCTCCCTTGTCTAACTTTAACTCTGCTGACATATATTTCAGTGTTCAGTGGACGGTACGTCTCCAAACGCTCCCTATCGGCATGATTGATGCAACTACCATATCAACTACATAGATGACGGTAAATATTTCTATCGCAACACTTTTTTCTTGTTCTAATTTACCGCCAGGATTATGATGCGACTGGTTAGTATCAATATTATATATCTAATCTCAATTCAAAGTAATACCCCGTGATACCGCTAGCTCACATCTCGTGAGTGCTTTTAACTTGTATTTCCAGCTTAATCTAAGGCCTTCCACAGGGAAGAAATCCATCGAGCCGCCTACGCTGGTAAGTCCTATGCAACTACATAGGTGTTATATTAACTTTTTATAGCACCTGGTAAGTCCGATAATGTATCTGAAACAATGCATATACCCACACTCTTCGAGCTGCTATTTTCATCGCAGTAATTGGCACCGGTCTCTTTGGCTGGTTGCTTAATATCGTGATGATCCTATGTAGCGGACCCCTTGAGAATTTGCCGGGCCCATCTGGGTCGGCTTTTCTACAGGTAATATGGCTTTCATGTTATTAATAGGATGATAATAAATATGATATAACAGATTATGCAAAACCGCATGGGTACAGCAGGCGCGCTTGTGTTATGGACGCCTGTATGCTTTACAGCCTTTGCAGTTGTCCAGTGCGTATACTTTCCTATTTGAATATATAATCTTGATTTATCCCTATCCTCCCCTAAGAACGGTAATTTTTTGTTTAGTTTTATATGTAAAGGACGTGTCGCTACAACTTACCTCAGGCTCTCCACGCCAACTCACGCACTGTCTTCGCCTTCTCGCGAGACCATGGGTTGCCTGGTAAAAATTCGTGAATATACAAGTTGCATTTATCCTTACTGCTTTACCTAGATCGCGGTCTTTTTGGACGTATCAATAAGACGACCAAGACCCCACTGTACTCGGTATGGATTGTCGTACTGGCAACTTTCCTGCCTGGTCTACTGGATCTCGCAAGCCCTGTTGCTGCGAATGCGATATTCAGTTTGACCGCCATGGGTTGGTTAATTGACATTCTACATTTTCACTCTTACTGACACCGCGGAAAGCCCTGGACTCATCCTATATAATTCCGTGAGTTTTATTGTTTTAAAAGGGCACAATAAGAGCTGAGATCCTTGACAGGATTATTCTGCGTCGAATTTACGAGCACCACCCTGACGTACAATTTAAGCCTGGTCCATTTTACATGGGTGACGGCCTTCTAGGATGGGTTACGAACATCATCTGTTGCTCGTAGGTTTTCCTCATAGGTTTCATGCCCACGTACTGATCTTCATTCCAGATGGGTATGGTATGTGTAGGAAGGAGCACCGGTGTGAACATATTTTGATTTTATAACAGCTTCGTTTGCGTGATATTCTCGTTCCCCAACATTATCCCGGTCACAAAGGAAGTGAGTATACCATGATTGTACTCTGTTTACTTGTCAGATTACTCACGGTGTTACTCTTACACAGAACATGAACTATGCCAGCGTTATCACTGTTGGTGTCGTCGCATTCAGCCTGTGAGTACTTCTTTTGTATGTTATACACCGCCTCGCTTTATTAAAATTGTCTACGTAGGGTTTGGTACTTCCTTGGAGGTCGGAGGCATTATAAAGGTCCTGTTTCCAATTTACCCACTGACAAGAACGGCGATGACAGGAGAGACTCTGTCATCGAGGCCTCAACCGACGTCGACGAGTCAGATCAGAATGCAGATACAAAATTTGTGTGAGAAACGTATCCATTTTAGAGGCCTGACATTCATCATCGGATGACAATTTATGTATTATTACGACCGTTATCTTGACGTTTATGTGATATCTTACTCTCAACATACTGATATAGTTGATATTACTGAAGCCGCCCCGAGCAGTAATCCCAAGATACATCCCAAACTAGCGGTATCTATAAGATTGTACCTTCTCGGAATTAACGAATTTGTATACTGAAAATAAAGAAGTTGGACCCTTGGCCGACATGGGAATTATAATCCCCAGATGGCCGTCCTTAATCCTCGACTGTACAATTGACAAGCTACACTTTTACTAGTAAGTACGTGAAATTGGGAAAAAAAATCAACATCTAAGACTACATAACATTTTATTGCAATTTTCAAAAATAATGACACTTTCGAAAAAAGTTCGCGGTCGAAGGGTGCCAGTGAAAGATAAGGTCAACAAAGTCGCACTCCGTCTCCTCAAATTAGAAACATTTCTTTTCTCAGTGTCATTATATTCCAAAATTGCAATAATTCTGAAATCAGATACATAGTCTGTTAATGTAAGTGTGTGCCCTCGTCCAAAGAGATAATGACCAAGTCACGTTGTGGTCTCTGGGGACTTTTTATATACAGATTTAAAGGTCTCATCTCTCCTCTTGCGCAATGAGCCTTCATACGCCCTACCAACCCAGGTAATATAGGCGATGTGCTTATGTCTTCGCATCGCAACTGCACGTTGGTGCAGCAATTCAATATCCACGAAGGTCAAAAACGGCGTAATGCGATCTTCTGGGACAGATGAACGCTCTGTTAAACGAACGAGAGGTCGATCGGCATATAGAATGACACGCGGGGAGCGCATTGGATGGGGCGGAGATGCTTGTTTCACCAATGCAGGAGGATATCGCTCGACAAATCGTCTTAGGAGCTCAACTGCCTCGTCCAGACGGCCGTTACTAATTAATTATGTAAACACAATCGTCTTTGCGATTATAAGTTAAACTTACAGTGTTAACAGCCTTAACATGCCAACCCATGCTTTCTCCACCAGACGTGCGTCCACCACTGTGGATTTGGGCTGCGCCAGGGACATCTGTGCCACCCCGCTGGACTCCAACCTAAGCCAACTATCCCATACACCCCGTGCTAGGTCCAAGGCAGTCCGTAGCTCCGATTTGGTACTACGTTTGCCGTTGGTATATGTGGTAAGGGCCAAAATGTATGACTCTGCATTCCGCGGGATATCCAATGAGTCATATACCTCCCCAAACACTTTGAATGACGCTTCAGGTGGTGAATGAGCGAAGAAAACGGCCATGTAGGCGTTGGCTAGATCGGTGTTCAATGTGACGTTAGAGAAGACGGGTCGACGGTCGCCATCCCGAGGTTGACCACTTGGTTGATCTTCAAGTACCCGCTCCCATAGACGCGTAGCTTCTTTAATAACCTCCTGATGAGTTTGCGGTGTGTATGAACGAGGACGACGTGTTGCCTGCACGCTGGTATCTGAGGATGGAGGGATGAGCATCTCAGGCTGGGCGTTCTCCTCCTCAGGCAACTTGTTCTCTGTCGATAGTCGCTCGGTAAGAACATTCTTGCGGAAAGGAGGTCGGTACGAAGCATAGCTCTGGAAAACGTGCTTCATGACGCGACTATCGATACATCGTGTTCCAATTCCGCGAGGATTTCGAGCCTCCTGGACCATCTGGGCGAGGATCCACCGTGTCCGAGGCAAGTCACCCATCCGTTTGGCAGCGTCAAGAAGGGCTATAAATGTGTACTTATCTGGCCTTAAACGCGATGGAGTCTCCCCGAATGCATTGCGATGTGCGGTCAACATTTCACGAGCTAGTCGGAACGCCTCCAATTTCATGTTCTTTGATCGGGCACAAACCAGTATCACAGCATTGTATGAGAAGTTAGTCGGCGTTATGCCGTGATCGACTGTCATCTCGGTGAAGAGATCCAGTGCGCGTTCTGCCTCCGGATCCGAGGATTCAGCAATCGAGCGAATCATTACCGAATACATGAATTCATCTGGTATGGCATGTGCGACGTAACGCATGTGGGAGAACATATCCCATGCTTGTGCTTTTAGTAACTCTGAACCGGGGCCAGATTGACGGAGTAGGGCTTGAATCACCCGTGTGTAACTTTGCATCGGCGCAGGCGTGGCCTGCGCCTCTAATGAATGTATGAGCGCGCATGCATCGTCTAAACGTCCGGCCTTGACACGGGCTTTTATACATAAATCACGTTGTCGATCTCGTGGAACATCTGGAAAACATCAGTTGAAGTTACTTTTATAACACTGACACTGTATGCGGCATACCAATGTTCAAGCGAGAGAAGTAAGTGTCCGCCTGTTCCACCATGCCATTCACCGCATACCAGTCTAAGGGTATATCGTATTGCTCGTCGGACGGTGCCATCCCGGAGCGCTGGGAGGAGTCAGCTCAAGGCATTTAACCGAAAGTGGGACATACTTTCATAACAGCGAGCACACGTTCCGAGGCCAAAGTATCATTCACTTCTAGCTAATTAATGGGCATTATATCATACAAACGAGAAGGGAAAGTATAGTTGTAACTTACACATGCCTTCAACAGGTAATCCCATTCTGATGTCGATATTAATCCCAAGGGTGTAGCAGTTGTTTCTGTTACCATATTGGCAGTCCACTTGTCAAAGAAGGTACCAAGGCGGTTTATTATAGACCTTAGCCTGGATGATAACGGAGATGTTCCAGGTTGCAAAGGCACAAGGTCGCTTTCTTGGTCACCGGGGACGGTTCGCACACGTTCGGCTTGTAATTGGGCAGAGAGTGAAGAGTTTGGCAGAGGGGCGATGGTCGTCTCGAATGCAGATAAGCGGGCTTCAAGGGATTCAATGATTTGTATTGACGACGGCGCCACAGTAGTGTCGGACTTGGATATTTTATGATTCGAAGTGGCTTCCTCTGGAAAAGCTAAAAGGTCTTGGTATATATCTCTGAGTTGTGCCTCCTCATAGTGCGATGGCGACTCAATTTCTTCGTTCTGAGCTTCAATATAAGTTGACAACCCTGAGGCACATTTAATGTATGGGACACACCGTTTTTAATAAAGGTCCCATACTTTGCAGAGCGGCTATACGCGCTTCAAACTCGGAGACAATTTGGGCATGGACTTCGGCCTGACGAGCTGTTCTGAGATCATGACCCTGAGCATTTTTCTCACTAAAATCCAAATATTAGGTAAAGAAATGCAGTGAGTGTGAAACTTCATTAAACACACCCTCCCCTATGAGGCGTTTTAAGCAATTGTATCTCGGGAGTATGTCCAACAGGAGGCGCATGCTGCAAGGCTAGCTGGTGAAGACTTCTGGCTCTTCCCAATGCATGGTATCGTACTTGTACCGCAGGAGCTGAGGCAGAGATGCGCTGGGAAATCAGTTCTAGTAAGGTAGCAGGAAGCATGGTATTTTTTTCCTTAGAGATTACGTAACACGGAGGCGTTTCTACATTGGCTTTCGGAAATGGTAAGACGAGCAAATTCAGGTCATTTTTTCTGCTTAATCTCATTATCTAGTCCCAAATTGAAGGTCATGATAGAGATAAGGTATGTATCATATCAGATTCAACGAAGTTAGACCACAATTTAAAATTGACCTGCGCTGCTAGCCATCCATCTATCCTCAACCTGCAGCAGAGCTGGTACTGGTCGAAACACATACACCTTTGGAACGTCAGATTGCAGCAGTTCGCCACACCGCTACCAACAGGTATCTAGATGCTCGTACACGCCTACAAGGTGTTGTAGATCGCTGGATAGGCGTCGAGCATGCCATCGAAAGTACGTCCTTAACCTTCTCATGTCACACAAAGACACCCATCGGTTTCCAGGACGTGTCAAATCTCTCAAAGCCAATGATGAATCACTCACTCCCGGAGCGTTATATGTTGGCGTTGCGACGTTAACAGGTTCCGTATTGGCTCGCAATCGGAACTTCCTATTGCGATTCTCTCTACCACCAGCATTGTTCCTCCTTTCCATGAACCATTTCTTACCAAAAACATCACAAAACATCTCATCATATCTTTCGTCACTCGAGCGTGCTCATGTGCCAGCTCTGGCCCATGCACATGAACAATTCAACGGAAAACTAGCTGGTTCATTTGTCGCCGCTGGTCAAGCATGGTATACCGCACGAACAACGACTATTGGGGGAATTGAGCGTGCCGTTACGGAGCTTCAGGATCGGACGGGGCTGAAGTTGAAAGAGGTACTGGGATGGGGTCAGAGAGCAGCTCGAAAGACCGAAAGAGAGGCAGGAGACGTTTTAAAGAATGTAGAGAAAAAAGTGGAGGAACTGCGCAAATAGAATGTCTGATATAGATCTATTTACTTTACTTCTTCTTTGATTTGGCAGCTGCCTTGGTTGGAGCTGCTACCGCTCCATCTACCTTCGCGGCTGTCTTCGCCGTTGCCCTCTCTGCCTGCTCTGCTGCTTCTAAAGCGGAAGCTTCGTCGGCTCTATCAGATTCATCAACAATCCAGTCCATATTATCTGCGAATTCCTCGAATTTTCGTCGGAATCGTCCCATACGACCGCTGCTTCCCTCTTCGTCTTCGAACATCCCTCCCTTATTCATCCCGTAATTCCATGTCGGATTATTTGTCAAGTCTCTTGTCAACCGAATTTTCGATTTTGGAGAGGTTGTGTAATGGGTGAAAGTCGACCCGTCGGATAGAATCACTTTTTGGGGGAATATGGGGACAATTGGGTTGGGCAATTTGTTACGACGGTTTTTCCAGACGTGAGCTCGGCCGTATGGTGAGCTCGATACGTTCCGGGATTGGTGGCACGAATTAATGTGTCGGGATGATGTTATAAAACGATTTATGGCGTTGCTGGGCCCTGCTTGGGGTAGTGTTCGAGCGAGCATCTAGCTCTGGTCTTGTTTGAGATAATTTGGATCGCTCTATTGTCACATGTGACAACACGCAATTGTGACAGTGCGCGACAATCATAGACGAAAGAAACTTGTTTTTAACTATTACGACGGATACAACCAATAATACAATTCTACCAGAAAAAAATAAGCCCAAGGTTTATAGTAGGTGGAAAGCCATTGCGAAGTTAAGTGATTTGAATTCGCAATTAGCGGGAAGACTGCCGGAAGATAACTATACTCAGTACGTCTCGCCTCTTTTCCAGAACAACGTGGTCCGTGTATGTCGACATTGAAGTAACAAGACAAACTGGATACTGTGAACGTCCTGGGAACTATTTGAGGTTGTTGGGTCGTCGGTAAGATGACGTTGTGCAAAACCTAGATCTTTGATGGAGACGGCTTGCAAAATTTGTAGTAGTGGTAAATTGATGTACTTTGAAAGTAGATTTTTATAGACCTTCAGATACTTCATTCGCTTGTAAAGCTTAAAGAAGGCAAGTCTCGAGTTTGTGCATACTGACGCTCCAAATGCTCCCCAAGGACAGGCAACTGGAAATCCCATGCGACAGACCTTGGGGTTCATAAACTATTTTAAACAGTTTACATTAGAGGGAAGCGTTGAAAGTCAGTGTTTTGCGGACTTTCGAGACTCACTTATGATGATAAAAAGAATCAGTACGACAGAGCTCCCACTAGTTGACAGTTACATTGTGACTAACAGTCAACATTCCCATCTGAGCTTGCGCTGGTGATCATCGGCAGGTCGTAGTTGTAAAATTACAATCAATGAAAGGGCGAATGCTTATCAGTAATGGATGCTCTGCATCTGGCCAGACTCGTGAAAAGATAAATCATACCCTGATCAAAATTATCCGCACTTTGACCCTGCTGTTACCAATGGAAGTGTCAGATGAAGCCCCATGAAGCCCTGAGGGGGGGAAATAACGAAAGTGGGCGACCATCCTCCCGGCTTTAAAACCAGTGGCTGGGCCTGGAAATACCATCAGTTCCCCAGAATAATCGATGCAAGGCTGATACTCTATGTAACTTTAACCACCTCCAAAGTCAGCGATAGAATAATGTCACCCAATGCATACCACGATCTCCCTGGAACACCACATGACATCGAATCCACGACCCATTTCTTTGGGGAAAAGCGGCTCTTCGACTGGAGTATACACCAATTCAAGAGTGGGATCACAATAACCACGAGTCAATCGGACGTATTAGCAAAATGATTCAACATCAGTCGCAGTTAAAATCTTGAAGGGTGCTTGAAGCTGGCTTGAGGCAAACTCGGGTTTGTTGCAGTCGTTCAAAATCACGCCTGATCCAGAACAAATGAAAATTGAGTAGAACAACACGATAACATCAATTCGATAATGCAGAGATATCTAAAAAATTTTGTGCAATGATAATGGAACAAACCTACATGACAGATCCACAACCGTTAATTTAAAGCATTAGACGACCCTCTTGCGGTTCCGCGAGGATGTTACAAGGTTTTGCAGCGCCTCCGAGCTCAGAGAACGCAGACGATAGCACTTTTGATAACATTTATGATCCACTTTGAAGGAGATATTTGTGGCGAGATGCTGTCCGCCAACAAACGACTTGATGACGCCTGCGATAAGCCTTTGCTTATGGACATTGATCAATGGTTCCAGGGTTATATCGGCGGGGAGAGGCTGGAGATTGAAAAAGACGTCAGGCTGCGATGGTGGGCTTAACATGCCAGTTTCGTTGTCAATCAGCACCGGCGCGGTCGGAGCAGTAGGATCTACGAAATCCGGTAGCCGTTCGAAATTGTATAGCTGTGCGAGGTAAGCACCTGAAAAAGTTTCAATACAGAATACAAATAGGAAACCGGGCGTAACATACCAAGAAACGGCACGCAAGGCGAAGGCACATCCCTCACTTCAGAAGCTCTGGGCCTTGATGAACTGCTGGATACCGCCGCAGACGCGTTGCTCGTCTTGTCTTGTGATAACGTTTGCAGTGATTGCGCATCAACGAGCGCGGCCGTGGCATTGCGGATATACTTGAATTGTCCGACGCGCGAGGTAAATCTTTTCAGGTCCTCGAATATACGCTGCTCCCAAATGCCGACTTTACTCCAGCGTCGTTCCATGGCCTGGTTTACCCATCGTGTTTGTAAGCCTGATATCAATGCGACGAGAGCCCCGAAATTATTATGCAGATACATTTTCTAGTTGTAGAGATATCACATCAACTCTCTGACAAACAATAGAAGCCGCAAGGAGACAACCTACCCAAGCAACCCGGATAAACTTCTCAACAAGAATAACCCTTTCACTCGAATGCGCAAGCATGATCTCAGATGCCGTGAAATTAACTAATAGGTCAAAGCGTGCACGAAGAGCTAAAATCGCACTTAATTTCCCGGCTACTGATGGATCTGTGTTCTTTAGGCTCGACCGTTCTCTCACAAAGAGAAGCCAATCTCGAACATCCACATCTTCCAAAGACTGACCCCATTGGTGCGAGATTAGCTCTTCAAACTTGATCTTCGTGAAAAGCTCTGCCTCGATTATGGCAAACTGCTGCGCCAAAACTTCCGAACGGTGCAGCAAAATGAAAGAACGATGGGATTGAGGTGGGGCAGGCGAGCTGAATTGCGATGTTACTCGCACGTGCGAAGCGATGACTGAAGGTCGGGGAACTTCCAGCGAATGTTGGGAGTGTGTTAAAATGGAGCCATGCGTGGAACCCACGCTTCTTGAACGATCCCGTCCCGAGAACAGCGTTGACGACGCTGCGCTGGCTACAGGAGGCGCGGCAGTAGCATCTGCAGTAGTCCCCTTTGTCTCTGGTGTATACTCTGGGGAAGCCTCTTGGGAATACGTCAGACCAGGCGGACCAACGGTGGGATCCTCCTTGTCATGTAGAATGATGCTCTGTCTCTCCTCGGGCTCATCCTCTTCATCATCAGCGTCTGAACGTACACTGTGGATACTATTACGCTCCAGTTCGCGCGCGGTTTGCCTGGCAGTTCTCAACCACCGGCCAACCTTCATCTCCTTTTCCCTCTGGCGGTCCAAGTCAATTTGTCCCTCCAGTCGACGCAACGCAGCCTCGGCATCACCAGCTTCATCTTCATCGTCCGATATCAGTCCTACCTGCCATGCGTAATACTCCTTACCAACTGGACGACCGACATGTTCGTCATCATCATCTGCAATGCTGTGGCGCATAGTAGAAACGATACTGCGCTGAGACATCGGGGATCCAGATCTTACAGACGAGTCTGGAGACGAGTGCGAACGAATACCCATAGAGGAGACACTCGCGATCGACCGACGCACAAACTGGAACTCTCTTCGAAGGGGAAGACGGCGAGGCAGTCTCCGTACTTTAGAAGAATGGCGAGATTCTGAATCTGAACTCGAGAGGTCTAAATCGTCGAGAGACACTATCTCCGGCGACCATTTAGGAGGAGCATCCGGGTCCTCCTCGTGCTCACTATCAGCTTCATTATCAGCTGCCGTTTCGATCATTGTCATGGAGGTAAATGACCTGGTATCTGCTTCCACGTGCGTCGGTTCAAAGACATCCAGTGTCGATAAGACCACTTCAGTGACCTCCGATGACGACTCCACTTCGGGCGTAGAGTCTGGGTGTTCAGTCGTCTCTACGGGAGTCTCTAAGCCGAGCGGCTGGGACAGTTGTCCAGTCTCAGCTGGCGGATCAGCATGTGGTATGCTAGCAATATTTTGAGTAGAAGATGGCGCCAGGTTAAGCATTTTGAGGTACTCTTCCATACCTCCACGAACAAAAAGGAGATCGCCAGCGGCATTCGGTTCCAGATCAAACTGCGAAAGGTCGCCACAATGTGGTGCAGGGACTGCAGAGCGTGCATTGAGCACGCGTTTCCATCTCCCCAACCTCCCTATTGTATTAACAAATGCACGCGAGATGGCACTGTGTTGACTAGCAAATCCCGGCTGGCTCTGTGTCAACGGTGCGTCTGCACCCAGCTTTGTCGGTTTGACATGCTCAAGGATAGTCTTTGATAAAGGCTGCGAAAGTAGCACGGACTTTGTAAACGGCGCCGCAGCTGAACTTATATGTGTCGAAGGTGAAGAAAAGACGGCTGAATGCGGCTCTTTGCCAAACGACTTCGGAATTGCCATTGTACCGCTATCGTTCAAAGGAGCAGAGCAGGAAGAACCCCCAACAGACGAAAAGTCGAGATCCACGTCGGAATCATCCAACTTCTGTGGTTTGTCATCGCCTGACTTGGTGTTCACGCCTGCACTAGTGGGATGGTCCCTTGCTCCATTGGCTGATGGGTGCGCCGTACCCTGTGGCTTCGGAAGTGGCGAATGCAACGACTTACACTCCCTCACGTTTTCCTTCAACTTGCGTACTATGCTCTACATAAAATAGCTCAGCGACACGTTCACGGGAGAGATAAAAAATACTAACAAGGGCGTCCGGACATTTCTTCAAGGCCGGGTCTTTAAACAGCAAGTTCAGCCACGACGTAAACAAGCGGCATAGCTGAGGATTAAAGAGGAAATCCTCCCGAAAGAACGTCAACAGCCAATACCGGATCGCAATGAACGTGCGGACTCTGATGATGCGGCGCACCGTCTCATCTTGCTTCGACGTCGGCGTCTCAAGGGCCCAGTGAAAGCGGCAAATAAGCAGGTGGCAAAGGTCCACAGGCGATATATACGTGCGGTAGGTAAGGAGGAAGTTGAGCAGCTCATCGTAGTCCATCTCGGATGTCAGTTGCGCAATCCATCGCTCGATGGTCGCGGCAATAAGCACCGTCTGGACGGCCGTCGTTTCCGCGTTGATCACAACCTGAGGCGCGTCTGGAGGACGGGCATTGCTTCGTTTGCGTGACGGACCCGAGGCAGCAGAGGACGCTGAATTAGACAGGTCGGTGTTGCTGCCCAGAGACGCGTCGTCTACCGTAGCACTGTCCGGCTGTATCTCGCCCCAGATAACGAACCGAGGGTCGTCTTTGGGATTCGCAGAATCGACGGCGGATATCTTGATTGTGGCGCCCGTCGGTGGGGCAGTCAACAAGGAAGAAGGCACCGGCAGCCCTCTATATGTCTGCAACACGTCAAACACCTTCGTTGAAAAGTGTGTCTGGCTCTGGACCGACCAAAACGACGTTTCCCCTTCCGGCTCGGGCACCGCCGATGCACCCTTGGGGGTACCCGGAGTACCCGGAGATTTCGGGGGACCATCGTCGATCTTTGCAGTCAGGCCAGACTCGAAAGATTGCATTTCACGCAGTTGGGGTATCGGAGATTCTAAGCGGATGGAGGATCGGCTCATGGGTGTCGTGTATCGGATGTTGTCGCTAAAGGGACTGTTAAAGGTCTCGCCGCTGGCGTTGGTTAGGGCAGCGGATGTCGATACGGATGGACGTCGGGGCATTGACGTGTCTACCGTGTTTCCAATGGAGGATAGGACCTCCTGATGTTCGGGACTTTCTTCGGGGGTGGGTGGCACCGATGGTTTGGCTGCCTTGCGAGAGGAGGGAAGCGTATCGCTCGCCAGCTCCGAGGACCAGCCCAAAACCTGTCCGAAGGCATCCGCCCCCGCGGTAATCTCATCCCTAATCTCAATAGAAAATGTCTCAGAGCGGGGAGGTGGGCTAAGATGGCCCGAATAGTCAGCACCGAGATTCGGAGGACTCGCAGTGATACGGAGGTCCGTGTTCGAACGCGACTTTCGCAGCTTACGCCGGTTGAGTGGCGTCGACGAGATGGCATTGTTGCCGTGTGAGTTTCCGCTGAAAGTATTGATGCTCTGTCGCGACAGGCCGTGATCGGTGCTATTCTTAAACATGGATGTCGGGAGAAAGTCCTGCACGCTCAAACGGGCTCTCCGCCGGCCTGTTCCCTGGGTCTGGGGATTGCCAGCTTCCGCCGCCCCTTCCTCCACGAGTGCGCGGTGCCTAAAATGGGATACCGCGGTAAGTTTCAACACCTCCACGCACTGATGAAGCCTTACCCCACCCGGAAAACGGTCCCCCCCAATCCGTCCGCCATCGCCGTGATGGCATACGGGGACCGCACGACACCCTGCACGCTCGGACCCACCCCGAGGATCTTATCGTACGACTTCTTCAGCTCCCGCGCCGCAAGCGCAGACGACGTCTGCACAAAGCTCCCATCGGCTGCATTCGAAGGCCCATGAGCAAAACGCACAGCAAAAAATCGGGAAAAAAAAAACTGAGACGACATACGCGCAATCCACACGTCCGCCTTGGCAACGTCAGAAAAGGGGCCCTCGCTCTCGCCCGCGACCGCGACCGCGCTGCCTCCCGGCTCTGACAGCAGAAACGACGTTTGGGACGGGTTCCCGTGGCCTCCCGATACCGCAGTAGGGAGAGGCAGGAGCTTTCCCAACGCGTTTTCTACGATCTGAGCCGTAGGACTATTGCAGTCTGCGGAGGATGGGGCTTGTGCAGCCGTGGCTTCGTTACTGGGTTGTGATATTTGCTGGGATAGCCCCAGCTGTTCGTTATACGAGCCCAAAAGGTCGTCGGAGGCATGTATGGATAGTGGGGGTAAGACAGGAGCATTAGCGGGCTCGCCAGGGGCGGGCGAAGAGTCATCTGCCGACGACAGAGATCGAGCTGGCGGAGAAGCCATAATTACGACGAATAGGACAGCGCAGAATATACGATGAGATAATATGCGGTTTAAAAGGGACGTCACTACAATGCTACAATCATGTTAAGAGGGAATTCCAGGCAGACAAGGTATTGGACTAGTAAGGATAGACAACGGTTAGCGCTGCGTGACCTTGACGATTAGTGAACCGCAACAACACGGGCTAGTCTGTACGAACAATGGGGGCTTATAACACAATGTTGTAGGTTCGATAACAGTCGTTGAAAGAGACAGCGACCAGAGGTACACGGTCGAAACCACTAGCCTACCTGAGTGCTCTGATACTGAGTAGGCGCCTCCGGCACAATCGGTGTCACAACAATACAATAATAGAAATAGAAGGGAGTAAAGTATGAGACAACACGAGGAATATGAGTCACGTTTATATCATTTTATGTCTTCTAAATAGTCTGGTTTAACGTTCTACATGAATAAAGGAACGGCGGTCGCATATTCTAGTCATAAAGTTTTTGTAAAATTTTACTGCTGTGCGTCCCGGCCAGCAACATAGATGATGAGGTCAACAACCCTCTTGGAGTAACCCCACTCGTTGTCGTACCAGGAGATGAGCTTGACAAAGTTCTTGTTCAAGCTGATACCAGCCCTGGCATCGAAGACGGAAGAGCAGGACTCGCCAACGAAGTCGGTCGACACGACTTCGTCCTCGGTGTATCCAAGAATGCCCTGCACCAAACTGAATGACTGCAGAATTACATATATTACTAGAAACACACCTTCAACGGACCGTCAGCAGCCGCCTTCATGGTGGCCTTGATGTCTTCGTAACTGGCAGGTCGCTCAATGCGAGCCACGAGATCGACAACTGAGACATCGCTAGTGGGAACACGGAATGCACATCCGCTTTGGAGGGCTTCAATACCAAGAGTATGACAAGAATTTCGTGCAGACGTACGTGAGCTTGCCGTTGAGACTGGGAATGACCTTTCCGACGGCCTTGGCAGCACCAGTGGTAGAGGGGATGATGTTGGCAGAAGCACCACGGCCTCCACGCCAGTCCTTGCCAGATGGTCCATCGACGGTCTTCTGGGTAGCAGTGGTAGCATGGACAGTGGTCATGAGACCCTCAATGATACCATATTTGTCGTGGAGGACCTTTGCAAGGGGCGCGAGACAGTTGGTTGTGCAGGACGCATTCGAAATCTGGCCGAGATGTCATAAACGGCAGACTAGAATATGCCAAAAACAACACTTACAACGGTGTACTTGGGGTCGTAAGCGTCCAGGTTCACACCACAGACAAACATGGGAGCATCGGCGGAGGGCGCCGAGATGATGACCTTTTTGGCACCACCTTTCAAATGTGCGGAAGCCCTGGTTACCATGGTTAGTCCAGCACTCATTCATGGTTACTAGCCATGGCGTACTTCTCGATCGTTGTGAAGACACCCTGCAAACGTCGCTTAGTCCATCCATCCATCGAGATGGAAAATTTTACGTGTCACTCACGGTAGACTCTACAACATAATCAGCACCGACTTTGCCCCACGGAATTTCGCTGGGATTACGCTCCGCAAAGATAACGATGCTCTTCCCGTTGACGACGAGGCAGCCGTCCCTTATTGCGACCTCACCCTTGAAGCGACCGTGGGTTGAGTCGTATTTGAACAGGTAGCTCTGATAGATTACTTTTGAGGGAATGCCTCGAATGGTCTGCGGGTAATAAACTTACAACATACTCGGGGTCGAGGAAAGGGCTAAAACGACGTTCAACTCAACTTGAATCCACGAGGGAGACGGTTACTCACTCGTTGACTGCAACAACTTCGACATTGTCGTATTGCAAAGCGTTACGGAGTACGATACGGCCAATACGACCTGTCCCGCTTGGTCAGACCGACCCTCGTCGACTCAGTGCACGCATTCACTCACCGAAACTGGGAACCAACAAGTGTTAAAAAAAGAAAAATAAGATATGTAGGAAGAAAGAGGGTACATACCCGTTAATGCCGACTTTGATAACCATTTTGAGTGTATAGTAGTGGATGGTCTGATAGGGAGAAACAGAGAAAGCGCCGAGAGGTTACATCATATATAGTATCAGTAGGACTAGGTTCCGGGACCTTCCATCGGACGTTCATCGATGGTTTATGCCAAGGATAAATTGATTTAATATTGACGGTGAGAGGTTTCCAGCGAGCTTGCATTACATCAACGTTATCACTATACACTTGTAATGACTATATCAAACTGATCATTCACGCTTGTATCAAGCGGAGGATTCATGGAAGAGCAAGCTCTCAATCCATGTACCTTTTTCACAAGCCAAGGCTCGCCTTATAGGCAAATACAACGTAATCGGATACACTTGAATTAGATAGAATACACCGGTAAGGACACCGGAAGACAGGTGTGTAACACGCACGTTTCCCACTGCCTCCTTACGAAACCGCCACCCCATTCGTTCCGCTATTAACCATGTAGTCGTTCGCCGAAGGCACAGGCGCTGATTGGACAACCGCCGGCCCTGATGGGTTTACAGCCTGTACCAAATGCGGTGGTGCAACATCCCTGGACATCCACCCCGTTAGCTCCTTCCGACCCTCCAAACCCAAACTTTACGAACCACTTGATATTGAACCGCGTTACTCGCGGCTTGTCCGAAAGATCCCGGACCAGTCTGTCAAACTGAATCGATTCCGGCGGATGCTCTCTCATCTCCTCGTTGTCATACTCCGTATTTTGGTAGTAGCCCACCCGCACAAACTCCTGGTCATTATAGCTTCCCGTGAGGATGAGTGCTGCGACCCCGAGCACGTCCTGTGGCGGGATCCGAGACGGCGAGGGTGCCGTTCCCTGAAACTCAAACGAGTTCACACCCACGGGAATCGGTCCTACCAAACAATCGTCTAATTCCTGATCCAACGACATGTTATCTGGCGATGACACATAAATCAGCTTCCACTCCAGATCTGCGGAGAAAAGCACGTTCAGCCACTGAAAAGTAATCGAACATGGCCAGACCGTTTATTTACCATCCTTCAAAGGTGCGATGCATTCAAATGTGACGCGAAAGTGGTATGGATCCAGAAAACGCGCTGGGTTGTTCACAAACTACGCCATGGCCCGTAAGCCCCCGTCCACGTCCCTAACACACAATATTTGACATACCTGTACATCTTTTATTGAGACAATGGACATTGTCTTTTGAGAGAACTCGCGATATACCTAGAGAACGATGGTGCAAACGCGTGATAAGAGAAAGAGGTGTTTGCTTCCACAGCAAACGCGTTTCGAACTCCGCTACATCCATCCACCTTAGATTAGATTTTTGTTATAGAATCAATGCAGTGCGAATAAATTTGGTATTTTCCCGCTGTCACATTGCAGTCGATCGTCTCTGTACCATTTTTTCTTGAATCTTAACTGAGATAAAGAGATATTAATGTGGGTTACTCCGTCAAGCGCCGCTCAAAAGCTGGGTTAAAATTTTTTACATGTCGTGATGGGTATCAATCACCACAGTTGTATTAAGAACGTGCGTTGACCGCCAGATGTGGTCCAATATGGTAATATCCCGACCGCGATGCCAGAACATCATCATATGAGAGCCAGTTCGGTGCCACATAATATGTATATGCGTGTGGGCAATGTGGAAATCTTTCCAGGTATATGATCCGCTGCGGTCTCAGCTGAAAATCCATATGGTGGCCGAAAATGCCTACCCTTGACATTATTGGCTAGCATCGAGTACAAACCTTTCAGGCTACAGCTTCTGTATCAAATAGCGAGAGATGTCTCGCAGGCAAAAATACGATTTTGTCCAATGTGCAAGTCGCCACTACAAACGGTAACTATCCCAATTATTTCTGTTGGTTGTAATAATTACACAACCCCCTTCCAGGCACGGAGCCAACCCATGGAAAAACCTGAACGATCACTCAATCCACACGTTTATTGGTTTTGGTACCAGTAATGTTGTTGTATTCAACAAGAAGCCGGTCAAATTCAGAGTTTAGCTGGAAATTCTCTTTTTTGAGGGCATCTTTACCATCGAAAAAATAAGCGAATACACGATAGGTATTACAGTGCAACACGAACCAAAATCGCGCGCCTTCGCTTCCGCAGCGGCCAACTTGTCATGAAGATTTTCGATTGGCTTTGTTTGGTCCTCGCTGGCAAAGTTTTTCCGGGTTTGCGAGGAAACCTAACCAGGTCATAATCTCAATGCCACATCTCCCATACTCCGAAATCACGTACCGCTTGTTTTAGCTTTGCACATTCCCCTTGCGTGCGGATCAGGTCCAGGATAATGTAAAAAGTGCGTGTCAGGATCAACGAAAGAAACAGACAGAACCCTGTCAAATAGGTATTTCGCTGGGCACTATGCGCTACCGTTAACACATTCGGTTCAGACCGCATAGTATGACCTACTAGAATTTTCGAGCGGCAAAATTGGTTTCAGTCCTGACATCATGCATGGCATGACCACCCGACTTTGCCATTTCAGTCTCTGCAGTTACTCGGAGCATTCTCTGCACCGCATCTGAACCGGCAATTAGTAAGTAACGAGACCTGTTATTTCGTTGCAATTTGCTTACCAATGAAGAGGATACCAACGAAGCTTGATAATGGATACATCAGAAATGAGAAATGATGGATGAAGAAAAACACACATAAATGATATCTTCAGGCCATAGGCGACTTTTGCTACGATGGCACTTTCACTAAGGAAGGTGAACAGGCGTTTCCGGAAAGAGTATGGCAATGGTGCAACAAGAATACAGAACGTGGCCATCTATGATAAACCGAGATCCTCTGTCTTAATGAGGGCAAGCTGACAATTTGAAAGACGGAACATGCCTCGGCAGCAAGGAGCATAAAGGTAAGGGTGTAGCTAGGCGACATGAGTCAATAGAAAGCAAATGCTGTAGAAACCAATACATACTATACAGTCATTTTTTAAAACTTAGTAGTAGCCGGTATGAAGGATGGTTGTTGAGGGAAGAGTTGAGCTTGATTTAAGGCAGACGACGTGTTCCACAGCACTTGTGACCTTGGTGGCCTGTCACAATGACGTCACAATGTATTGTTCCTGGCCAAGGAATATACCTTAAAAGGTATACTTCAACAGGTGAGTAGTATCTGAATTTTAGTGGTTGTAATCCAAATAATATTTGGAAGTCAAATCTCATTGGCAGTATATAACATACTTGTTGGGAGCCAATGGTAGTCATATTGCAACCTAGTACAAGATTTCTACTAGTAATGTATCTAATGGCTGAGTACCATTGGGGTGAAATTAGGGTGAGTTTTGTAGCACTGTTAAATTCAGTGAAGAGGAACGGTTAATTTGCGCCATAGACTCGGGAGCTCAATGTTTCGATTTTGCAGAGACCAGAATCAGGCCCGCCGATAAAACTAAGTAGAAACGAATCGGGGCGTTGACGCTAAATTTGCCAATGATAAGACGGATGATTTTTTCAACAGTAAATTTAAGAGAACCTTTGAATAATTTGTTAAATGTAGAAAGCAACGAAATAAAAGTATGGACATTCTTCTTACGGGCACAGAGGGGTTTGCTTGTACTTCTAAACGCCCTGTAAGATTGACACCAGTCCAAGCTTGCTGAAACTCCGAGTTGCTGCCACCTCCAAATTGTTATTGAATCGTTACAACTGTTCCGGATATCTATGGCGGGGTTTCAAAATTCAAAAAAGTCCCGCTTTGGAATTTATGGACAAAGTGTGTGATATCTCACAAACAGAGTGCAATTAAGACCCAATATTTTAGGACATGTATTATATATAATAGAGGTATCTATATATATATATGCTTATGACGCCTTATTTAATATTCAGCTCAATATCACTGCAATTGTTCTACATCATTCAATTCTTGTCACATGCATGTCTAGGTTCTGAGAAATAATAATATATATTTATCCTAAATATTCCTTGAGTTTTGAGGCTTAATACTGCCTTCTGAACCTGGTGACTAGGCACATTTCAAGCTAGCATATAGCGAGTAGTATGCTGTGTTCACCAAGGCACATTAAACCCCACAGCTCATAAAATATTTGTATACAATACATAACATCAATTCCCCAAGGCTAGAGGCAAATCTGATAATAATTGAATGGTGGAGAGCCATTGAAGTGATATTGAGCTGAATATTAAATAAGGTGTCATAAGACCAATATATACATATATAGATACCTTTACACTATCAAATATATATCCTAAAATCCTGTGTCTTAACTCCACTCCGTTCGGGAGATATCACAAAATTTGTCTGTGAATTCCAAAGCGGGACTTTTTTGAATTTTGAAACCCCGCCATAGATATCCGGAAACGGCAAGGCAATTTAAATCCAAGGGCAACGGGCAGTTTAAATATGAGTACACTTCTAGTTGTATCGCCCTTGTGTGGAGAATGGAATAGAGTCAAGACTCCCGAATTGTGAGTTTTGTGGTGAATAGAATATCGAGAACAAAAGATAAATGGGTGACATGACGTATTGTCACGGACTGACGGCACCCACGTACGTCCCCTGCTGAGCTCGAAGTTGTGCTTACGCGTTCTTCGTCTTTTCAAACGTGCTTTCAATCCTTGTCCTTCGCTATACCCCAGCATGCCTACAATTCCCGTATCTGTAAAGCATGCTGGAAAGACGCATCAGATTCAGCTTGACACCGATGCACCTGCAACCAGTTTTAAACAGAGTGTCTACGAGGTTACTGGCGTGCCACCGGATCGCATGAAAATAATGATTAAAGGAGGCGTGTTGAGAGTATGTCACTTTCCCGACGCGTTGTCCGTCTCGCTCATGAATACCCCAATAGGATGACACGGACTGGGGCAAGGTTGGCCCTAAACCCGTACGCGTTCTCGGTATTCCGAATCGGTGATGTTTATATTAATGCAAGTTACCCACAGAACCAGACTTTCATGGTGGTCGGCACTGCTGGAGAGCTTCCTAAACCTCCGCCGAAACCTATAGTATTCCTGGAAGGTGTGGCCCTTCAACTTCTCATGTGATCGGCTCGCTTATGGCCATATGCAGACATGGATGACACCGAGTTGGCGGAAGCGGTAATAACGTAATTACGATTCTTGCTTCTTGGTACTGATTCATATGAATAAAGCTCAGCATGCCCGTTGGTCTTAAGAAGTACGTCTTGTCTCAGGAGAGTAACCATTAGTTGACTTGTTAATGACAGCCTCGGGAATACATGCTATATGAATGCTACTGTTCAAGCCCTCCGTGCTATCCCTGAACTTCAAAATGCACTGAAGGAGTGAGTGACATTAGCAAGTCGTTATTTTCCACGTTCCTTACCGTTGATACAGCTATATTCCCACCACTGGCCCTCAGGCTTTACTTACAGGAGCTATGCGAGACCTGTATGATTCCATGGGACGCACAACTGAAGGTTTCCCGCCTTATTCATTTTTGCAGGTGCATATCCATCTGCGTAAAAAATTTAGGCTTTGTGTAACGGATATGCAGATCTTACGGACAGTCGTTCCTCAATTTGCAGAACAAGCGCGACATGGCAGCGGTCCAGCTCAACAAGGTTTGTTTGTTACTTCTGGGTAGCCATTCCCGACATTGACCGAATATCGCAGACGCGGAAGAATGCTGGACGCAGATTGTCAATTCTCTGTCTGTGATCCCTGGCGCCGTCGTCCCAGGCGCACCAGTCCGGAAAAAGTTTGTCGAACAGTTCATGACTGGCGAAATGACTTCCGAGTCCGTATCTACACTTCCTAACTTCATATTCTACCTTCTCATGTCTTTACAAGGCTGAAGTGTATCGAAGCACCCGAAGAGCCTTCGACAACGATGACTGAGAAAATCATGAAGGTTTCGTGCAATATCTCCAAAGAAACAAATTATATGACCACGGGGATCATGAGTGTCAGTCTACTTATTTTAGGGTTAATTATTTATATCTAACAAAGCGTTACAGAGTTTGGATCAAACTATTGAAAAGTTTAGTACAACACTTGGTCGTGAAGCACAATATACACAACACTCCCGGATCTCACGTTTACCATCAAACTTGATGATCCACATGGTTCGTTTTCACTGGCGGAGAGATATTAACAAAAAAGCGAAAATCATGGTCTGTATTCATTCAAATCATGTCGTCCTTCCTAGAACTAATACACATGTATTTCTCAGAGGAAGGTCAAGTTCCCCTTCGAATTGGACGCCATGGACATGGTAACAGATGATTTAAAGCGAAAGCTTGCCAATTGTAATGGGAAGATCAAGGAAATTGAAAGAGAACGAGCTGAACGCCGAAAGGTCCGTAAGAAGATGAAATCAGGTGGGGCTTCCGAGCCTTCTAGATCCTCGGCCACGGCATCGGCGTCGGTCGTCGCAGTCTCTGATACCGCAACTACTGAGGATGTACCTATGAGCGATGCTAACACCGAGCAGGATAAAGGGAAAGGGAAAGCCCTCGCTGCTGGCGAGTTGGAAGATGAAGAGGCTGTTCGGGAGCGGGAGAAGCAGGCGTTTATTGCCTCGATTGATCCTGAACTGAAAGCAGACACTGGAGCGAGCATTACCGCATTGTTCGAACTTTGTGGTGAGCAGTCTGCCAGTATGTTTAGAATGCAATCTTGATGTTGCGTTGTAGCCATCGTAACGCACAAGGGTGCGTCAGCGGAATCCGGACACTACATTGGGTTTGTGAAGAAAGATGCATTCCACCCTCCCAGGTCGTACTTGGAAGAGGGTGATGAGGATTGTAAGTCTCGTCATGCATGCCTTTCTATGGCTGCTCACAATACAGCAGGGTATCAATTTGATGATGAAAAAGTCTCCGTGGTCACACAAGAAAAAGTATCTACATTAGATGGTGGAGGCGAGTCCGCGAGCGCGTACATTTTGCTCTACAGGGAGAAGCGGCTGTAAGTGTAAGAAGCTAGTCAATCCTACTCAATACTTTTAGAGAGATGTATTGACATTGATACATTAATCTCAATGGTTGGTGGCGTGGAAGTCTACAGGGAATACGTGTGTTGAAAAATGACAAGAGCATAGAGATCTTGTACCTACGAAGAGCGGATTAATGTATCTTATAACTCCAAAAAGATCTGACAATAATGGATGCAGTTAGTTAACTGCTCAAGCTCCACGAAAGAAAAAAATATTTGACTACCCAACTCAGATAACACCAGGATAACCCCCCTCTCCAAAAAAATTCAGAGTTTTTAGAGCCTTACTTTATATACTCCGACACTCATCCATTGAATCATTATAAGAGTCAAAATTGGTGAGGGATCTTTTGAGGATCCAATAGTTGAATTCTAAACCCTGCAAGCACATGTTAGATCCTTGACCGATTTTAACTCGGTTATGAATCTTTAAAGATCACAAAAGTTCGTTGGATTCTAAACCCGCCAGTCACATGTTAGATCCTTAACCAACTTTCAACTGGATTAAGGATCCAAGTAGTGATTGGCATAAAATAAGCCTCTACTGAGGATCCTAAAAAATTTTAAAGCTAAGGCTTTTCCCGGTGAAACATTCAATGTTGTCTTTTCAAGTTACACCAAGTCATACAAAGGAGCATACACAAAACAGTAAAAAAATTTACCCCCCTAGTTTATACAAATTGCCACAGCTGGGAAAGGATCTATCAAACATAGACTTTAGTAACAAATCTGACAGCGTCCACAGGTAAAAGGGGGAAAAAGCCAACACCCCCCACAGTAAAGGATCAGACATCCAAGGAAGGATATAGCCTTCATAGCGTCCACCTCCACCTCAAGTGCAGCGCAGCATCCCAAAGGACCGGCCCACAGCTTCCACGCACCAGGATGGGTTCGTGGTGCGCATTGGAAGGGAGAATATACACAGGAGACGTGGAGGAGTTCCTCCTAAGAGTGACGCTTAGGTGGAAACTGCGAATGTTAGGAATATTTCATCTTGCGAATGGCGGGTGTGGCATAAAGCGAATAGACGAAGGAGTAACGGACACTCACATGTCAATCAAAGGACAAAACCACATAAAAGTACAACGAGACACTAGAGGGAAAGGGAGACATTCCAGTCTAGAGGAGGTTCCGTCAGTAACTTGTTAAATACGGTCGATACGATAGAAGATCAGACGAAATGACACTGGCAAGTGTACTATATACCCCGAAGGATACTAGCTCGCTGCGAACGAGCTCTCTTATTCCTCGTCATGGTCGTGTAGGACGGGGAAGAGAATAGAGACATCATATCAAGCTGAACATCGACAAACACCGACGAAGCAGCCGATGAAAGTGCGGAATGGGGCTCACCTTACAGTTGGTCTGACATGGGAGACTAAAGCGGCCGCTGAAAATTTTATACCAGAGGAGAGTGGTCCGTGCGCCTCGCTTACATCAGGCGCTAACCTGGCCAAAGTGTCGGTTGTACTGATGGGAGATTGTACTAACAAACGAAACAAGAGATACTTCTCCTTGCACTCGGAACGCTGAACTAAGGGTTATTGTATTTTAAGCCCTGACTACCCAATTAAGTGGAACCCCTGGGATGACCGTTTTTTACTGTGGGTGACTTGTTTACAAACGGTACGCTAGTAGTAGAATATGCGGAATCAACAATGGACAAGCATTAAAGATGGGGTGGGTAACCTCCTCATCGAATTTACTTAAAGAGGCTATGCAGTCCGGGTATTGTAATAATGCTGTCTTAAAGCCGACTATCAGGATTAACGTGGTCAGTAGCCTAGCAGCCATTCTCTCAAGGATCCGACGCCTCATTGCTGAAATAATTACCATAATTGAATTATAATACTTTGGATTTATAAGCATACAGAGATATAGGTTGGACATGTAGCGATGATAGGATCAGTTCATACTAAGCTTCCTGTGCCATCGTATGCGGTAGCTATCGAAGTATAATATCATCAAAATTAAATTACAGACTGCACCGAAAGCGAACAAAAAGGACTTAATGACTCCCTCCAGGAGAAATAACTTACGAATGGGTGTGTTGGGTGTGCCATGTCAGCTTTTGGGTACGGCTCGAGGTGTGGAAGGTTCCGGTAGGCTACACGTATTACGTACACAAAAATTGAGTCCGCTGCGCACATAATCCGGTCAGCGTTGTCATATCTGTCAGCTTTTATCGCCAATTTCTGCCATCCCATCCTCCACCGGCGCCGATACGCGTTGTATGCCATTTTCGAGGCTCAGTATTGGTAAGGAATGAAGTTAATTGGCTAATAAAGATCGTTGCATCGCTCAACAATAAATGCTTACATACAAGTTGCGTGTGATTGCTCAGCAATGATGTCATCTCGAAGGTTCCTGCTATTTCCAGAGAATGCCAGTATGTCCAAATCGGGACAGGATAAGCACCTTCGAGAAACCAACGGAACGTCCTCTGGGGCTTATATATGAGACAATGACACTTCCTTCATCTTCACAACATTACTTAACTTCTCAACGCTACTTAACTTGAACCATCATGTACACACTCTACCCTCAGCGTCATCACCTTAGCTCGCCTTATTATTACCACGACGAAGACTCCTACCTCGATGATTACTGTCACGCTGTAGCTGCTGAGGGAGCCCGTAGATATCGGGAAGCTCAATACAAGGCTCAGCTTCAAGAAAAACTTTACAGAGCACAGGTCGAAGATGCACTTCGCCGCCGAGCATACCAGGAGCAGCTTGCCAGAGCTCAAGAAGCAGAGCGTCGTCGTCGGGATTTGTACAGCCCTTTCATGCGAGGATATGATATTCAAGATGGTTATGAGCCATCCTCAAGTTTTTGGGTTATATATGATGGCCAGAGTGACCTCGATGATTATCTGGACCATGTTGTCCAACAGCAGAATGCCGTCCATCCAAGATGTCGTTCAATGGTAAGTAATTTGAGAAACTTTGTTATCTGTATAAAATTTCTCACCTTTATATGGGTATCATAGGAAGCATCTTGTTCACCGAAACGCAAAGAATCACCTGTGCCAAAATCGAGAGATTCCCCCAAGCAGGTAAGTATCAATTCTTTGAGATGTTCATCCATTTTATTGATCGATTTATCTTTATTTAGATGACTTCTTCGCCGTTTGAGCAGCACATTCCATCCCCGGGGCCTACAGTTCAACAACAGGTCCCATCCGCACCCACACAGCAGGTCCGACCAACCGCTTCTCCAAAACCAGATCCCCACGTTCAAGCTGCTCAGAACATCCAGTCCTTCTTCCGTACACGACTTCCACGCCTCAAAGCTCTCAATGCCATCGGCGCAATAGCTCGACAGTTTGAAAATCTTACTTCACAGTTCATATTCCCCTCGATCCTCGATTTCTCTGAATCAGAAAGCGGGCCAACACTTCTTTACACCCCACACAATGCACCGTTACATGGGCATGACAATGGTCTTGTGAAGCTCTTGTCGAAGCTGGATGCGGTTGAGAGTCATGGAGATGATGTTGTAAGGAAAGTGCGGAAACAGCTGGTGAATAGGATCGAGCGTGAATTAGCCATGTTGGATGAGAGGAAGATGGAGGCGTGGGGGGCGCTGCAGGCCGCCATTCCGATGCCCACCACTTCTCCCGAGTTGTCGCCTTCGCCAGAAGATGCTAATATGCCAGATGCAGTCGTCAGCACTGCCGCATTAGAAGGCGTCGCCGTGGATGAAGCTCCCAAGTTGTTGCCTTCGCCGGAAGATGCTAATATCCCAGACGCACTCGTCAGCACTGCCGCATTAGAAGATGTCGCTGTGAATGAAACTCCTGAGTTGTCGCCTTCACCAGAAGATGCTAATATGCCGGACGCAGTCGTCAGCACTACCGTATTGGAAGACGTTGCAGTGGATGAAGCTCCTGAGTTGTTGCCTTCGCCGGAAGATGCTAATATGCCAGATGCAGTCGTCAGTACTGCCGTATTAGAAGACGTCGCCGTGGATGAAGCTCCCGAGTTGTCGCCTTCGCCGGAAGATGCTAATATGCCAGATGCAGTCGTCAGCACTGCCGCATTAGAATACGTCGCCGTGGATGAAGCTGTTACTGATACTGCTATGGGAAGCGGGGGCGATGGCAGCGAGTATAGTTTCGTTGAGGTTGAAGCTAAAGCTAAAGATGAGAAAGTTGTTGAGGATGCCAACATTCCCATAGACAGCGGTTATAATTTTATTGAGGCTGAGGCTGAAGCTGAAGATATGGAGGCCATTGAGAATGAAATTGCGCAATAATACGATGGTTGTGTTCTTTGATTGTTTTGATAAAAGGAGCAATTGATGTATATTATTGTTATCGTATATAATAATAATAATCCTGACACATCCAAGTAGGGGGGTGACATACCTGAGAGATATAGTAGCACATCGCTACATAAGCATAGAAGTGTAAACGGAATGATTACTTCTCGTGGATTGTGGGTTTTAGGCACAAGTCTCCCCCAAAGAGTCCCGTAAAGGGACTCAACTTATGCCCCATTCAATTTTAGTAAGTAGACAGAAACAATATGAGGTTTAGACAAAGTGAATAACACAATAGAATGATACAAGGAATACTGAAAGGCGGGTTGCCAGAAGGGTGAATACTGCAAATGGGTTCCAAAATGATCGGAGCGTTTACTAGTCTACCAAGAGAGTCCGGGCGCTTCCAGCACTCCAGAAGTGGTTCCGGAGTGGTGCTTATGTCCCACATATGTCCACTCGGGCTAATTTGCTTACAAATAGGGGAAGAAAACGGTTGACCGCTGCGACCTCACATCACACCAGAGTGCAACTTAATCGTAGCTACAATGACGGATGATCATGGAATGGATGTTGACATACCTAGTTCAGGAGGCCTTTCTGGCTCTTCATCTTCCTCCTCGATCCTGGACCAGGCTGGAGTTGATCTAGATGCGCTAAACGTCAAGATGAAGCGACATTCGAAGCTTTCGAACTGGTCAAAGTCGCTTGAGGAGGCTAGTGACTATGAAGACTGGGTTGAGCTGTGTTCGCAAGTTTTGGAGTACCTCCTTTTGGAAGTAGCGAAGACAGAATTGAAAAGCGATGTTATCGCGCCTCCAGGTTTGCAAGAAGGATGTAACATTCTGAGAAGGTTTAATGATATGGAGGTGGAACAATGGGATGTTGGCATGAGGAAAGGTCTGGAAAAGAATGATTGGAGTAGTCTAATTACGCATCGTACGTATATTTTGGACTGTCGGATGGTTCGTTCGGGTTTAACCACAATCACAGCAAAGCTCCGAAATCCAATGTGGCCGAAGGTAGCCTTGGGTGTTCCAATGGAACTAAGTACGCTTGATCTCCCCCCATTTCATTCTGATATTATACTCACATTTATCCTGGCTTAGAGGATGGTACGTCTGTCCATAACCTTAGTCATTACCACAATGACCAGATTTGTGATCTAGCCGTAGTAAGTGCATGGGGTATGCAATACCACGGCAACGCGCACACAATCCTGCTCCGAGCCATCGATGATCTTCACGTACTACCAGTAGAGCGAAATTACGCCAAAATTATCCCCATCGCCCAATCGTCTGGAACGGGAAAATCCAAGACTGTGGACGTAGTTGCCAGGGAGCGGATTCTCTTCCCCATGTGTTTACGCGAGGAGCTTGGGAAAAATTATTTTGGTCCGTGGCATGGATTCTGAATATTTGATGGAGAGTTGATTACATTTACTCCAGCATACCCTCTTTCCGACACAGCAGTGCGCAATTACTTTTATCTTGCACCAGGTACAGCAGACGAAGTTAGTTGCAAGGCGCACATCAGATCATTCCTATCCTCTCTCTTCGCATCAGCGCATCTTGAAGTCCAGCGGCTTATTCCTATGGGTACAATAACATATGTGCAAATGGCGAAGCTCTTCTATGATCTCTTTGCGGATATGCCGCAGAGAATGAAGTTCTATGAAGTTGTGGTCAAAAATGCTGTAAAAACCTCTTCTCAAAATGTCCAGCAATCTTTTCAAGAGCTTCAGGAGGGTTTGAAGCGGCGCTGTTCTGACTGGCCATCGACCTCTGTCTGCCCCATCCTCATTTCTTTGGACGAGGTCCATGTGCTCTACACACATCGTAAAATAGACATAGGATCGGACTATACCTTGTACTCGCGCATGAAGTCGGTGTTAAACGAGGTGGTCATGTGCGCTTTTGGAGTCGTCAGTCTCTCGACGGCAAGCCAAATTCCTCGCCTCGCATCATCGAAAGAGAATGCACCATCTGTTCGCGAAAGAGATGATGAACGTCTTCTTCCTGCCCTGTTTACGGAACTTCCATTTGATGTTCATATAATTGCCGACCCCCTTGTCCCCAACAAAGCGACCTTGACTTCTGTTGGTACTTTGGAATTTGCGGCAAAATTTGGACGACCTCTGTAGGTTGACCTAACTTGATTGTTTTGTAACCTCACATTCCTCTTCATCACTACAGATTCTATTCGAGCTATTTGTCTCGTAAAGGCTCGGAAGCAAGTATGACGGACGATGTAATCATGCACATTATCCGTGAGAAGCTTTCTGGCCGCACTTGGCCCCCAGAGGCGCCAGCCAAACTTGATGTGTCATCAATTGCCATTCTCTCTGCTCGACTTCTTCTTGACCTCTCTCCTGCTGCCGTCTATGCAAAACGATTCGAAGAAGAACTAGTGCGTAACCACCTGCGAATGCTTTATTCGGTGCATGAAAACAGGCAAACAATCGTGACCGGATCATCCCCTGAGCCTCTTATTGCGGAAGCATCCGCGCAGATCATGAATTACAATATGAATGGGAGCCGATACATGGACTTATGGCATCTGTTGATGGAATTTGTTGATCATGGCTTGGCATGGCAAGGCGCCATTGGAGAGCTGATTGGTCGCGCTCTCAGTATTTCTGCGATGGACCACGCGATTAATGGATTAAGAAAGGTCTGTGACCTCAAATACCAGACACCCGTGAGAGTCGCAGATTACTACAAGGCCCTTCTTACCGATGACGCATGGAAGGATCTTCGTCAATCCATACCTGCTAACCGTACGCGGCTGAGCCTGACCTCTGCAAGCAAAACTTTTGAAGATGCATTTGAAGATGCCTACTTCCATTTCTCCCACTATGCGAAGGCAAATGACTCTACTCCGATGCGTGATAAATACGCCTGGGCAATTTGGTTACGCGGGACAGCAGTTGTATGTCAGCTAAATCAGGATCTTACCAACCGTATGGCCCCTATCTACTTTTCTAGTCGAGGAAATGTCTCTCCAAAAACAGTTTCAGTAAATCTTGACCAAGACAAAACGGGTCAGTCGGTGAATCCTTGTAAGGTCGGGATCCAATCTGCCGAAGACCTCTTTATCTTTTCGCATGCCAACAAACTGCCTTATATTGCTACCGTCCATTGTTATGCCTTAACAGAGAACCAAGGTATTACTGTCACAAGCCCGACCCAATACAACTTCCGACTCCCAATGTATGATATGGAAGCACCCCGCTACCAAATTGATTTCCGTGGCATTAGCGCATACCGCAACATCACTAATGAAGTCAGAACAGCAATTCAAGCGATGATTAATCGCTCAAGAGATGCCATGTTTGTCAATCACTCTCGCGATTATGGTGTCCCTGCACTGCGGCAGATGTTGCCTGTGCTGACAGGGCATCAAGCTGCTACAAAATGGTTTGGTGGATGTGGCTGAGCAGATGCATGGAATGTAAAACACCGGGGACCACCACCCGGTAAGGGTCGTGCCGCTTTTGGTATGTAGCAGTGATAGGTCAGAATCAGGTAGAGATGGGCTTGGTGTTGATCAGATGCCCGTTTGTCTGATGACTGTCAACATTAAAATTAATAGCTGTGTTCTGTTATTTGACGTGTTCAGTGAGAAATCTAGTGGTAGTGATATAATGTTCTATCTTCTTTGTGCTGGAGGTATCTACAGCATGAATTGTTTTCTAAGGTAAATATAGATAATAAGGTGGCAGAAAAATTAGTTGAATATATAAGAACAACTGAGGATCTCTAAAACTATTTATCATAAATTCTCTTTTTTAAAAGAAACTCTAACTAAAACTATTTATCACAAATCCTCCTCTGTTAAAAATAATCCAAAAATCCTTTAAAATCCAATGATAAACTTTGAAATTAACATGGAAGAGTAGTGGTGACATAGGCTTAGGGATCTACAGTAGGCAACAAAACCATTTGGATGTTTCTTTGTTTTGAAAAGATCCTTTAGCATTAGCCCAAAATAAATTCTAGAAATTCTGAATAAATTATGATAGATGCTCTAAAACCACTAAATGATGATTACATAACCATGATGTCATATGTCCATTTATGGTGATGTAATAATAGGATTAATGAAGCTTGTGCATCCAAACAGTTTTGTTGCCTGTATTTTATAAACCCTATATACCAAACTAGTACTTGGTATACCCTCCCTTGGCCTTAATTACAGCTTCTACTCTTCTAGGCATACTCTCTATCAAGTTCTGACACACCTCCTTTGGTATCTTTTCCCATTCCACTTGACAGCACTCCCAAAGCTCCACTCCACTAGATCGTGTTTCATAGTCAGCTAGCCTCCTTTTCAAGGATTTAGATCTGGAGACTGTGCTGGCCACTTCATAACAGTGTAGCCATGGTCATTAAACCACTTTTGAACTAGTTTGCTTTGGATCATTATCCTGCTAGAAGAGATATCAGATGGAGTTTTTTTATAAAACTCAAGGGATTGCTGAAGTTCATCCTCCAAGATGGAGTAGTAAAGCTGTGAATCCATCTTCCCTTCAATTCTAGTGGCATATCCAATGACTTCCCAAAGTATGCAACCCCACATCATCACACTACCACTACCAAACTTCAATGTTCCCTCTACCTGTCTATCAGTCAACCCCTCCCACCACCCTTTTCTTCACCCACTTCCTTCCATCTGACCCAAGATGATTGATTTTGATCTCATAAGAGAATACAACTCTCTTCCAGTCCTCCAGAGTGTACTTTGATGTCTCTTTTTGTTAAGTGCTGTGTCAGGAACTTATTCTGGAACTATTGGAAAGTCACTGGGAAGTCGGGAACTTATCAGATAGGGTCAGGATGTCGGCTTCAGCTTATGTGCTGCACCTCTATGCAAATGCTCAAAGTCCTTAATTTCAGAGGTGAGACTTACGATGGAAGATATGGATATTCAGAGTTCCAAAGAGTTCCGAATATCGAGCGTACAGAAAGATGGAAGAAGGAATAAGAAACTAAGTCAATATCAGATCTAAGGTAAAGTACAAATTCGCGGAAACTAATATAAGTCTTCTCGTTATTGTACTACAAACTGAGACCATAATAAGACGGAAACGGAAGTATTCTTAAAATGGGAATACAATAAGACATATCGGGGAGACAATATTCTGAAATGGGAATATAATAAACAAACGAGTGAATACTTGTCAATGGACAAATTACCAAATGTGGAACAAGGGAAGAATGCGGAAGATATGGTAACTGTGATGTATCAGCATCATCTTATAATATCCTCTTAATTTTCTGTGGATTATTTAATATTCTTTCAAATTTATTGTATTTTTATTATATTTTTATTGTGAAATATAAGGCTCTATTCCTTTTAACTTCACATAATAATAGCATATATGAACTCATATTATGCTATTATATCTTAGTTAATTTATTATAATTTTTAACTAATTATTTATATTTTATTTACTTAGTTATTACCTTTTGGCACCTTGCTTGCAGCCCAGTTTGCGCATTTTTGAAGTCATGTGACTTATTAGATAAGCCTCCGGTGTCGGGATGTCACAAAGGTCATGAATGTGACTACCCGAGTCACACAAGTCACGAACGTGACTACCCGAGTCATTATTAGATCCCGCCGACTCATCGTTTGCTTCCATCCCGGGACCACGGCCTTGAACCTTCATGTTCAAGCAAGAGGTTACAACTCTTGTCTCAGAGAAGGGAATCACATGATAGACAAAGGGTAAATAATGAGTAGAATATGAGGTCATTATGATCTAACTAATGACCTCATAAACTAAATAGTTAGCTAATCATTGAGTTATCAAAATGTATATAAGGAGGGCTAAGTTTCCAATAAAATAATCTATCTCTCTCACATTTTGCAGCACAGCACCAGCTTATCTAATCATCCTAAGGACAATAATAGCCTTAGTCTGATACACTCACTGCAAGCACCTACACTTGCAGCATCTTGAATCTTTGTCAGCAACTCTTGGACTTAGCTAATCATCTAAGTTCCCCTGCCTCACAGTTACCTTTAGGCTTATTAATTAGATAATAAACCTAATAGGTATCTAAGTATCCTTACTGGAATCCCTGCCAATACTAGATTATTCAAGGCCCAGCCCTAAGTTTATTGAATTAATCAAGTACAAGCACTCAGATAATCCAATACATATTATTTTCTCTATTAATAAATTATTTAACACCTTGTTAAATAACTATTAATAGTTACAAATAAGCATACAAGAATCCGAAGCTCTTATATCAAGTCTCTGCCAAGTTACTGTGCATATATTCAGCTTCCAGCCCCTATTCTCAAGGAATAGTTCTTGTATTTGCTAAAAGAGTCATACACAGTTCTATTGAACCTTTCAATAATCAAAATAAGCATTGATTTGAGTTGTTTAAGCTTCATAGTGCAGCTCATTAATCTATCAGTATTTAAATTACTGGACCTTTGCTTGTTTTATTGTTGAAGCTCTGTGACACTATAGCATATATTGAGCTATCTAAGAGAATCCCCTGAATACATTACAGTAACTATGATGTTCCGTAGTCGGAGATTGGGAGTCAGATATTGAAACATCTGGGAATGGGTTGTAACAGTACCCCCCTGTTAGGCCAAAGTCCCATAGAGGCAATTAGGTACTGAGTGATTGAAGCGACAGCTGATTTATTATGTGTCGTGAAATTTATGCAATTCTGGAGGTGAGAGTTTTGGCTGTTGTTCTGAGTATAAAAATCTCCAAATATTCGAATTAATGTTTTTGTTTCTTTATCCACAACTTGCATGTCAATTCGTCGGCCATTATTCATCACTACCCTGGAAGATTCAGATACCGAAATTGCCGTACTTCAAAAAATGTTGAAGGTCGCAGAACTTCAACAAAAACGACAAAGGATGGAGGAGTTGAAGTCATGATAGTGTCACGAATCAGATTTTACTCAATAAAGTCGAATAAACAATCGAAGAATATTCAACAATATCAAATAAAGATGCCTCATTCGACAAAGTATTAATTTGTCCTGTTGATAAAGTGTGAGGCAAAGATAGGACACAGAGGCTCACGAATAAATAAGTCGAAGAAAGGCTCGGAAAAAGTTCGACGATTATATAATACAGTAAATAATATAATATAGTACAGGTTTTCTGACTGACTTCCTGCGTTCCTATCATTGCCCTTATATACTATATATCATTTACCTATGATGATAATATGATATCAAAGTGAAATCATGAATGACATCAACCTGAGACAAGTCAAATATATTCGAGATTGTCAAAGATATTGTCAAAGAATAGTTGAGTCGGAAGTTGAGTCGGAAGTTGAGTCGGAAAGTCGAAGGAATGTCGAAGAAATGTCGAAGAAATGTTAAATTGAATATTATCGAAATTTGAGTTTGTACGTTCATGACAGACAGGAGGAGGAGGAAAAGGCGTTGATGCAGGAGTTGAAAGAGGCGGAAGAGGCGGAAAGATTACAGTGGGAGTCAGAGGTGGCGGAAAAACTTAAGGAGATAAGGGAAGGAAAGGTAAGTTCAATCCATAAATTTTCCATGGTTCCAACCGATAACTATTGGGTACAGCGAAAAGCCGTGGAGGTGGAGGTAGAGGGAGAGGCTGGACCTTCGAGTCCTAAAGTAAGTGCATCTGCAAAAGGTCGGTATTTGATTAACTTCTGAAACAGAAGCCAAAGGTCAAGGCTCCGGAACGGATGGAAGTCGTCCATGACAACCCATGTTATCAATGTTCCATATGGAATATGACGTGTTGGAAACAGAAGGTAAAATGGGGTGGAACTTGCTATCCCTGTGCGGTTCTTAAACTTCTGTGCACTCTCGCCTCGAAAAGGGTTCCAAAAGGTGAGAAGGCTCAGAAAACTAATGATGTGGAAAGTTCGGGAGCAGCCAAAGCTGTGGAAACTGAGGTGCTGAAAATGGATGGTACGGGCATTGAGCTCCTCAAGGACACCGTTGACGCGTTGGTCTTTATTGGGACGGAAGTCATGAAAATGTGGGATACACTAGATCGCCATAATGAGATCCAGGAAAAGGGTTTCCATTTGTTGATCCGGAATTTCCAGAGGCAAAACGAATTTCTGGAGAAGATAATGGTTAGCATCGGTGTTATCGCAGTATCCGAGAGATTTTCTGATAAGGCACGGGAACAGCCTAATGATCCATTGGTGGAATGTGTCGAGAAAAGGTGGGAGTCAGGAAATGGGCTGGAAGTATCAGAGAGTGAGGATGAAGAGGTGCAGGATATGGTGGAAAGTGCGGAGGTTGCTGATAAGATGGGAGTCAGGATGGAAAGTGGATTTGGGGTATCAGAGACTCTAAAATAGTTCTAATAATATTTTTTTGACTTGCAAAACCTAAAAATGAGTGTGATATCAGAAATGTTGGAAGTGTTGGAGACTGAACAGAAAGAAAACAGAAAAGGGTTAGAGTGATGATAAAGGTCTGGGTTTGCTTGGATAAGCTGTGTGGAAGTCAGTAACAATTTCCATAGCATGTCCAAGTTCCATGGCCAATATCCATGAAGTTTCCTCGTTGGTACCTTCATAACCTGCCCATTTGACTAAATAGAGCAATTTACAAGTACGTCGGCGATTGTCAATTTTAGAATCCAAAATTTTGGAAACTTCAAATTCGGGTTCTCCATCAATTGATGACTGGAGGGGACGGAGGTTGAATACATTCTGGGATTTTGTTAGGAACACAGGGTTCTAACATGGAAACATGGAAAATGGGGTGGACTGCTCGCATACTGTCAGGAAGTCGGAGAGTCCATGAAAGTGAACCAGCTTGTGCTATAATTTCAAAAGGGCCTAAGAATTTCTCAGCGAGTTTTTTAGAAGGTCGGGTGGTATGGAAGAATTGAGCTTTTACAAAAACCTGATCACCAATTTTAAAATTAGGAGGCGGGATCCTGTTTTTGTCCACGGAACATTGGTAATATTCCTGTCTGGAAGAAATAGCTTTCCGAAGTTCTTCATGTAATTCGTCGAGGTCGGTAATAAATTCTTGAGCACGGACAGAAGCCAAATCTCGTTCAGAATGTACAGTGAGATTCAGATTATAGCCTTTGTTGGCGAAAAAAGGAGATACACCGGTAGTTGCATTCAGAGAGTTATTGTAGGCGAATTCCGTGATCGGAAGAAGGGATTTCCAGTTGTCCTGTTGATAATTGCAATAGATGCGGAGATATTGTTCCAATGTTTGATTTACACGTTCTGTTTGTCCATCACCTTCTGGGTGATATCCCAAGGTGAAGTGTAGTTTCATGTCGAGGGCTTTTCTGAGGGCCTGGAAGAAATGGGAGACGAACTTGGAACCTCGATCGGAAGTTACATGAGACGGAACTCCATGTTTGGAAAATACATGAATAATGAAAAGTTCCACTAATTGTAAGGATGTGATTGTATCATGGGTGGGTATGAAAATGCCTTGTTTCGAGAATCAATCCACAACAACTAGAATGGATGTAAAGCCTTCAGACGTCGGAAGTTGTTTGATAAAATCCATGGAAATTGAGTTCCAGGGTTTTTCCGGTATCAGAAGTTGCTTGAGAAGGCCGTACAGCTTATGCCTCTGGGTTTTGGAGTGTAAGCAGGTGGTGCATGACTTACAGAACTGGGTTACAAAATCTCGGAGGTTGGGCCAAGTGTATTCTCTACGGATTAAACCAAGAGTATTGTTAATGCTGTAATGTCCGGAGATTGGATTATTGTGTTTATACTGAAGTATGTGGAGTCGGAGATTGTTGGAATCTGGAACGTAGATACGTCCATCGAGACGGATAAAACCTTGAGAGTCTTGTGACCATCAGGGTTGGTCAGGATTGTCAGGAACTTCTAGGTGTGGCTTGAGAGCCGGATTGGAAGTGAGTGCGGAAAGGATATCTTGATGTAATTGCTCAATGTCCATAATCATGACACTACGCATAATTGGATAGTAGAGGGAAGTTGCTCGAATAGATGCGGAAAGTTGTTGCATTGTAAAAACCGGTTTCAAGTTATGCGGATTAACAATGGCATAGTTACTTTCCCCCTCTTTAGGATAGACATCCCATCGTTGAGTCATGGCATCTGGTTTTCCACCAAGACGTCCAGGTCAGAAACGGATAATCATGTTGAAAGTGGAAAGGAATTCAGACCAGCGGGCTTGCCGGGTTAAAAGTTTAGTGGTAGAAAAATATTCGAGATTTTTGTGATCAGTAACAACGTCAACGGGAGTTGCGGAACCTTCGAGATAATGGCGCCAATGTTTGAAAGCCTCAAAAATTGCCAAAAGTTCCTTATCATGAACATCGTAGTGTGTCCGAGAAAGGAATGCGACTGGATGAATTTCACCATCAGAATCTTGAATGGAAAGAATCGTGGCAATTGCATAATCGGAAGCATTGGTTTCCACAATAATCGGAACATCAGGTTTCCAATGGGAAAGAATCGGGGCAGAAGTGAAAGCATTTTTCAAAGTCTGGAAAGCAGAGCGGCATTTGTCGTCAAAGATCCATGGTTGAGTTTTACGGGTAAGACGAGTGAGCGGTACTGTAATATCCAAGTAATTCTGAATAAAACGACGGTAAAAGTTGGCGAAACCTAAAAATGACTGAATGTCCTTGACTTTCTGTGGTTTGGGCCAATCATGGACAACTTGAACCTTGGTTTCGTCCATACGAAGACCCTCAGGTCCGATAATGAAACCTAAGTATTCAATAGAATCCATGTCAAAGTAGCATTTTTTACCATTGGCGAAAAGACCATTTTTACGGAGTCTTTGGAAGACTTCACGGACCTGTTCATCATGAAGAGCAGGATCCTCGGAAAATACCAAAATGTTGTCCAAATAGACTATAACACATATGTCAAGCATGTCAGAAAATATATCATTAACAAAACGTTGAAAAGCGGAAGGTGCGTTGGTAAGGCCGAACAGCATAACCAACCATTCAAAGGATCCATAGCGAGTCTGAAAAGCAGTTTTCCATTCATTGCCCTCGGCAATTCGAACCAAATGATAAGTGTGTTTGAGGTCTATTTTGGTATAAATTCGAGCTTTCCGTGGGGCATCGAGTAAATTGGTAACGAGTGGAAGTGGATACTTATCTTTCCATGTGATGGAATTTAATCCTCTGAAATCAACACAGAGTCGAAGGGAGCCATCCTTCTTTCTGACGAAAAGGATGGGTGCTCTGTACGGAGACTTTGAGGGACGGATAAAACCTATCGACAGATGTTCATCCAGGAACTCCCGAATGGATGAAAGTTCCGATTGGGATAATGGGTAAATAGGTCCTAACAGAGGGTTTGAACCGGGCTCAATATCAATTTTTTAAGTCGTAGGGCCTATGTGGTGCAAGCCTGTCAGCTTTTTGCTTACTGAAAATGTCCACGAAATCATGGTATTTTTTGGGAACTCCTTCCAGGTCGGCTTTTAGCTCAGATAATTCTGGAGTCGCAAAACATCCAGATGCTTCATCAACTTTTAAGCTGATTGAAAAACATTGCGAACCATCCAGTTTACTCGCCCTAACAAATGCCGAAGCATTGATGAGAGAGATTTTTGGAGGCTCGGAGGTTTCGGTAGAAGCCAGAGATGCCATTGATGCCGAAAAGGCATTGGCCGGAAAAGATGCTGCAGGAGGAACTGAAGTGTCGGGAATTCGGAAATTAATACTGCCCAATACCCAGTCAATCAATGGATTATATCGGGTGAGCCAGTTGTATCCAAGAACTACCGAACAGCTAGAGTCCAACTGTGTTACGAAAAAGGTAACCGTCTGGGATGTTCCACAAGGGAACCAGATAGACATGTCGCAGGCTTGGGTAATTGCCGTATTGCTAGTGCCATCAAACAAACGCAAGGAACTTGCAGGAACAGAATGGAGTTTCAGATTATGTTTTGTGGCAAAGGTGGTATCTACAAAACAGTGTGTGGAGCCGGAATCTATCAGAGCTCAGAACACTAAATTTCCAAGAAAGTCAGAGACGAGTTTTACAAATAATGAATCGGGATTAGAGAGAGCGGATGCATTGAGACGGATAACCTCGGAAACACGGAGAGAGTCAATGCAACCCTCTGTCCATGCAGATTCCAGAGGGTTGCTTACTCTTTTTTCGACTCCATGGTGGGTTTTTCCTTAGACGTTGTAGTCGTAGTGGAAGTTGCCACATGGGCCTTGGAAGAGTTAGATTTAACAGTACAGTCGGAAACCTTGTGTCCGCCTTTCCTGCAGAAAAGGCAGAGGTCATTGTCCATACATCATTGTTTCTCCTTTGGGGTAAGTTTACTGTCAGTGCCCAACAAATGGGAAATGTCGGGTTTATCGGAAGTTGACTGTTTATCCTTGTTGGATTTCTTGTCTTTTTTCCGGTCAGAATTTGATTTGCCAGTATTAGTGCCAGAGTTGCCAGTGTTATTGCCTGAGTTGTTGCCAGAAGACTTGCTAGTCGATGCTTTGTTGTTCTGAGAACATTCCATTGGGTTCTCTCGAGAGACCTTGGCTTTTCGTTCCCAATAATGGGCGTCGGATGTTTGAGCTTTAATCTGCATGAGTTGGAGAGTTTTAAGCTTCTGTGAAGAGTCGATAGATTCTGACTGTTCAATATACGAAGAATAGTGTTTATTCAACTACTATTAGCAGGTATTGACCGTACAGTACAATACCGTAGATTACTAGACTGGCAGTACTAGTAAGGAGACACGCTATGTGTCACAAGAGCAACTGTACAGTTGCTCTAGACGGCTAGAATGAAAGAAGGAAAGAGTTGACCTTCACGGTACAACTCGTAGCTAGACGTAAGATAGATAATCAAGAGAAGCTGAATATCTAAAGTAAAGAGATAATAGCGCGAGTCGACTATAGTGTCGACGAGCACAAAGACCTTAGAGGGGAACTCAACCTTCGCGGTTCGAGTTCAAAGTACGTTAGTATGCGAGAGAACACTACCTTTATAGGTAGTTGAGACGTTACCCTTGACACCTCTCGCTATTCGACGTCTGGGTCGTTTACGAGGTGGTGTCTGCTGGGTAAAAAGTGTCTGAGTTCTAATTGGTGCTGAGTGCACCCACAAGTATACACAATGCTTCGAACTAATGAAATATGCAATATTCAAAGAATATGAAAGATAGAAAAATATGAATAGAATATGTAAAATATAAATGAAATAAAAGGAGTGTTTTACCACAATGATACTGTGGTAAAAGCATACTCCTCACAGCTTCCCATCTTTGCAGATTTCGTCTTTAAGGCGTGACGGAAGTCCCATATAGAAATGGTGCCTGAGGGTGGAATCGTCCCATCCACATCGTGCGGCGAGGGTATTGAACTTGACGAGATAATCGGAAACTCGTTGATTGTCCTTCATCTTAAGCATCATTAATTCATTTTCCACTTCACCGGATTGATCGTAAGGTCCGAAATTAGTTTCCAGTTCTTCCACAAAAGCATCCCAGTCATTGAGCCATATGGGTGTCTCGTCGGATATTCCGGATAGTCCGGGTTTGAACCAATCCTGAGTGGTATCCTTGAGATAAGAGAGCGCGAAATTGACTTTTCGACTGTCGGATTTAAATGCAGTGGGTTGATCATGGAAACTGAAGCGGCATTGGAGAAGGAAATTCTTCAATTTTTTCAGATCCTTGCCAGTAAATGGTTCGGGTTCTTTGACTCCAGTGCGGGATGATTCTTTACTATCCTCAGCGGATTTCAAATAGTCAGCGAATTTCACAATGGAGTTGATAAACAACATTTCAGTCGGTTTGTCAGAAGATTTCTTTTTCGATGATTCCGGCTGATCTTCTGCTTTGTTGTCGGAAGTGTGGGGAATATTGGGATCCTTCGTCACCTCGGTAACCTCCTTGGTAACTTCTTCGACTGAAGCTGATGTTGTCAGCTGAATTGGGGTTTCGGGTTGGGTTGTATAAAGTTGCAATGGGGATTGAAGTTGGGATGGTCCTTCGGCAGCTTTGCGTTTGGGACCCATGATGAGCGAGTTGCAGAGTTGAGATCTGATATACTGTTAAGTGCCGTGTTGGGAACTTATTCCGGAACTATCGGAAAGTCACCAGGAAGTCAGGAACTTATCGGATAGGGTCAGGACGTTGGCTTCAGCTTATGTGCTGCGCCTCTACGCAAACGCTCAAAGTCCTTAATTTCAGAGGTGAGACTTACGATGGAAGATACGGATATTCAGAGTTCCAAAGAGTTCCGAATATCGAGCATACAGAAAGACGGAAGAAGGAATAAGAAACTAAGTCGATATCAGATCTAAGGTAAAGTACAAATTCACGGAAACTAATATAAATCTTCTTGTTATTGTACTACAAACTGAGACCATAATAAGACGGAAATGGAAGTATTCTTAAAACAGGAATACAATAAGACATATCAGGGAGACAATATTCCGAAATGGGAATATAATAAACAAACAAGTGAATACTTGTCAACGGACAAATTACCAAATGCGGAACAAGGGAAGAATGCGGAAGATATGGTAACTATGATGTTCCGTAGTTGGAGATCGGGAGTTGGATATTGAAACATCTGGGAACGGGTCATAACACTTTGCCCCTGTAGCCTCTCCCTCCTGTGAGATCATCTCAGAAGAGGACACTTCTTCTTCACCATAGGTTTCAGGCCAGCCTTGTGTAAGACATGACAAACAGTTTGGGAGGAGAGGGACTTATTTGTGACGTCCTGAGGAGACTTGGTAACTTGCACTGCATTACAGATTTCTGCCTGCAAATGAGATGCTTAGCATAGCTGATATTAGTAGATGTAAGCTTAGTTGGATAGCCACCAGAGGACTTGAAAGTCTCAGGACAGTATTTTAGAGTGCATTTTTGAGATGGTCCCAATACTAACACCAGTGGTCTGATGAATAAAGTGCCCAAAGACATTAGAGAGGGGTAGAGTAATGATGTGTTCATGAATAGCAGGAAGATGTCACAAACGTACAAACTCAAATTTCGATAATATTCAATTTAATATTTCTTCGACATTTCTTCGACATTCCTTCAACTTTTCGACTCAATTTCCGACTCAACTTCTGACTTGACTATTCTTCGACAATATCTTCGACAATCTTGAATATCTTCAACTTGTCTCAGGTTGATGTCATTGATGATTTCACTTTGATATCATATTATCATCATAGGTAAATGATATATAGTATACATATAAGGGCAATGATAGGAACGAAGGAAGTCAGTCAGAAAACCTGTACTATATTATATTATTACTGTATTATATAATCGTTGAACTTTTTCCGAGCCTTTCTTCGACTTATTTATTCATGAGCCTCTGTGTCCAATCTTTGCCTCATGCTTTATCAACAGGACAAATTAGTACTTCGTCGAATGAGGCATCTTTATTCGATATTGTTGAATATTCTTCGATTGTTTATTTGACTTTATTGAGTAAAATTTGATTTGTGACAGGAGAATAGTGTGCATAGTGAATTGTAGGGACAAGCATGCTAAATGGCCTTGTATTTATATTTGAATATGAACAAATCATGTGACTTTGGGTTTTAAGGTTTAGGTTTTAGGTTTTGGAAGTAAAGTCATGTGATCATGAATATTTTTAGACCACTTCTTTGCTCTGTGAATTTTGGCAACAAAACTGTTCGGATGTACAAGCTGCATTCATAGTATTATTGCATCACCATTAATGGACATATGACATCATGGTTATGTAATCAATATTTAGTGATATTAGAGCATCTATCATAATTTATTCAGAATCTTTAAAATTTATTTTGGGGTAATGCTAAAGGATCTTTTCAAAACAAAGAAACATCTGAATGGTTTTGTTGCCTACTGTACCTGTACTGGTAAGATTTAAGCTGTGGGAAGGGCAAATTGTTAAGTTCCAGATCTCAGGCAGATATTCCAGTGGATATTCTGGACACTTCCCAGAAATATGTCCACAGAGTTTTGGATAATTAGTCCAGGAGTTTCCAAGGATTAGTTTGGGAGTATCGGAATATTACCAGAGTACAGATGGACTTGGCTTCAGCTTATGTGCTGTGCCCTCATACACTCACTCAGATGTCCATATTTCAGCGGATGGATATATACTGGAGAGTTTATGGATACTTGGGAAGTTCTGGGAGTTCCAGATATCCAGAGTCCAGAGAGTTCCAAAGATTGAGTGTGAAGAGTCACTAGATTCTGACGTTCAATATACGAAGAATATTGACTATACGAGCACAACTAGAGAGTATTGACTGATCTGTACAATATGGTAGTTTACTAGACAGGCAGTACTAGTAGTGAGACATGAAGAATGTCTGTACAGTTGCTCGTGATGACCAAGTAAGAGAAATAAGAGTTGACCATTGCGGTACAACTCACAGTAAGGGTAAAAGGAAAACAGCCCACAAGAAGATGAATATCTAAAGTAGAGTGATAAGAATGTGAATTGACAGTAGTGTCGATGAGCACAGCAATTTGAGTGAGGGACTCGACCTTCACGGTTCGAGTCCAGAAGCTTGCAGTAAATTAGAAACGCTACCTGTATTGGTAGCTGAGATGTTACCCTCAACACCTCTCGCTATTCAATGTTCTGAGTCATTACGAGGTGGTGTCTGTTGGGTAAAAAGTGTCTGTTCATTTGGTGCTGAGTGCACCCATAGGTATACACAATGCTTCGAACTAAGAAATAAAGGTATGCTCGAAAGGTATAAGGAATTAAGGAAAGAAAATAAAAAGTAGATAATAATGTACTATAATATGTCTAGTATTCAACAGTCCGATCATGATATATGCATACCCTTCACAGTGCCCCCCAGTTCGAAGGGATGTGCTATACAAGGTGCCGAAGAGCATTTGGGACGCCACTCCATGCTTCCTGTGCAGATCCCCCAAGGTCCAAAATGACATTTCCCCACCGTTCCCTCTTCACCCTGAAGGATTCGGCTATTCTCGCCTGAGTCAAACTACTAGAGTCCCTGCACAAGGAGTCGGCCCAGCATCTGTAGGCCTTCTCTCTGCAGTGAATGACAGAATGGACACTGTGATGTATTAGCCTTATTTTAATACTATTTTCCGAAAAAGGAGTCCAATGCTCTATCAAAATGTGCAAATACTCAATTCACTGCAAGGTAAAATAATTTAAGTATTTGATATTAATCAGTGGCAGCCTAAATAGACTTAGAACCCCTGAAGTCAAGAGTTTACTTGAATATATGCACCCTACTTCGCAAAGAAGGTTTTGAGAGCTGCTTGTGCAAGCTTGTTCTTTTTCTGTGAAAATATGTACTCAAAATATGAATAACAATTCACTGATTCAGAATATAGATTCAACTTCGATTCTAGCTAGTTTATATATATTTTATACTATTTATCAAACAGTAAAAATGTTTATAAACAGGTCAAAAGATTAGATATAGAATAAAACACTTATTTGGCTAATATATGCTTTATTTACACTAACCTACAGGTCTACTGTGATACTAACTTATCAGGATCTTAATGTAGTCTTAAGGATTCTGCAAGAATATTCTCAGTATTTGTTTATGTGAATATGCTTTACTGATTCACAATAAATGAGCAATGGAACAGGGATTATTTGTAATGCAATAAACAGTCAAATTACTCAACTAGAGGTGACTGAAGTCTTAGAGTACAAATAAAAATGTAAAGAAAACTAATAATCAGTACTCAATTAAGAGATGACTATAGTATAAGATTATTTATATATTATTGGTTGATAACCAACAACTCTAACTGAGGTGGAAATAATATATAAAAGCCAACTATTCAATTAAGAAGTGGCAAGGGGGAACAAAAGTCAACAACTCAGATTGAGGTGACAGGGGGAACAACAGATCAGTCAACAGCTCAGATTGAGGTGACAAGGGATCTGATTGGGCCAACAACTCTGATAGAGGTGGCAAGGGTTTCCAACAGCTCTGATAGAGGTGGAATTAGATGTCCAACTGCCCAGATAGGGGTGGAGTAGGCTGCTTGCTGCAGTGACACACAGATGTGGTGGGTTGATGTGATGATAAGATTGATATGATGATATTATTCAAGGCTGGAGCTGAGCTCCTTATATACATTTTAGTCTGAGACATTTAGAAGATTCTAGAAGATTGAATGATGTCATTTATAATTTTCTAGAATTTTCTAGAGCATTGTGGAAGGTTCTAACTACTTCTAAGACACTATAGAATATTCTTCGCATAATAGAACTGTAAAGGGTATGCATATATGCATACCTGGACTAAGGAATAATAACTGGATTATAGTACTTTATTATTTACCTTTTATTTTCTTTCTTTATATTCTTTCTATCTTTCGAGCACACCTTGATTTTGTAGTTCGAAGCTTTGTGTATACGTATGGGCGCTCTCAGCGCCAAAAGAGACAGACAACCTTTACCCAGCAGACACCACCTCGTAAACGACCCAGACGTCGAATAGCGAGAGGTGTCAAGGGTAACGTTTCAACTACCTTTAAAAGGTAGTATTCTCTTGCATACTAACGTACTTCGGACTCGAACCACAAAGGTCGAGTTCCAATCTAAGGTCTTCGCGCTAGTCGACATTATAGTCGACTTGCGCTATTATTTCTTTACTCTAGATATTCAACTTCGCATTGATTATCTACTTTACATCTAGCTGCAAGTTGTACCGTGAAGGTCAACTCTTTCATTCTTTCATTCTAGCTGTCAAGAGCAACTGTACAGCTGCTCTTGTGACGCATAGCGTGTCTTCTTACTAGTACAGCTTGTCTAGTAATCTACGGTATTGTACTGTATGGTCAATACCTGCTAATAGTAGTTGAATAGACACTATTCTTCGTATATCGAACGGTCAGAATCTATCGACTCTTCACAGTGGTGATCCAGGCCGGACCGTTCTTTTCCTACGAGGAAAAACTTATTATTTGACTACTAAGACCTGAACACGCAAATGACTACGGGCAAGAATCAAACATCTAGGCCTTCATCAACGCCGGGTAGCTCCATGCCTCGTCAAAAATCTTTTAACCTAGAACCACCCCGTAACGTCACCCTGAGAAGTCTTCGTTGACTTTTCAAGGATCAGCTCCTCCGGAGGATTCCCCCGGAGTAGTAGCTGGATCATCTACGAACATTCCCCAGCTTCCTCCAGGATCACCTCCTCCAGAGGATTCCCCCGGAGTAGTAGCTGGATCGTCAATGAACATTCCCCCCGATCCACCGGAGGAACGCTCATTACTCGAGCAGTTGGACACCCCTGGAGTTAACGTTGAGTCTAATCAAGCACCCACGCCCGTTCTCAGATTCCCTCCGAGACAGGTCATCCTTAAGCAGTTCCTCGGAGGTCATATGGTTTACGCCCAGCCCATCGATTACAAATGGGATATGTACTACACCGATCGAATCCCCGAGGATCAGGTTACCCCCTTCATGGAGGAGTACAGTACAGATTACCCTATTCTACTGGAGACTGTAGCAGTCTGGTTAGGGCGTTATCAAGCGATTTTATCGGCGCGGGATTTATTCACGCGACCAGGGAACCTTGAGGATTTGACCCAATCGATTCCTGAATGGTTGAACGAGGTGACGACTACTATGGAAGGAGGAAGAAGAATTCTCAAGCGGGAGGTGTTTTCTATGTTCCTTGAAGCACTTCGTACGCATGATGATGTGTTGCAGATCCTGCATGTCCTGCTTGGCGGAGATCATGTTGTGCCTAAGGTTGACTACCAGTACATGTACATCCGTATGTTGGAGGAGTCTCTCAATGGAGTCACGCCAAATCTATCGCTGGCATACCTCACTTTAAGAGGTCGGTTGAAGCGAAACCAAAGAAGACTTGATAAGATGGTTTTAGAGGTACTCCTCCCCTATAACGACTCGATCCAGGTCCCTGATTCGCCTATCTCCACGACCAATTTGTTCGTTCGCAACTTAAACGGGTCCCCTGATACTCGTTTTCTGCATTCTCTCAACCGTCCCGTAATATTGGAGGATTTTCCACGGGACTTGAGGACGCAAGTGATAGAACGCCTTCAGGAGAAGAGGATTGAGGTCTGCACTCCCTTCCATCAACCCCAGCCGTGTCGACTTCTGAACGCGATGGAGATCGAGAGACAAATCGCGATGGAACCGGGCCTAACGTCTTTCCAGGGAGATCACCGCTCTCGCGTCGCATTTGAGGGAGTCTCCAACAGCCCTAACTTCAGGGATGAAGTGACCACTCTCAGAAACCGATCAGTCGCCAACAAGGGTCGACCGTCCTTCTCCACGGCATTCACTGAGGGCATAGCTGGCCCAGTTGCTGGTCGAGGATCGCTTAATCCAGACGGTCCCCGCCATTCTCTACCGATCACTTCAAACCCTTTCTTGCCATCAGGAGGACCCCCTAGCGATTCATCTGGGAGTTCGAATACTTCAGACTGGGGAGGGAACTCAGGACGTGGGGAACGTCACAATGGAGTGCCTAATACCCCTTTTCGAACTCCGATGCGGTCTCGAGCTAGCGCGCTTATTGATGACTTACCTAAGGACAAGAAGGTCACTCTTAACACCAACGACCTCAAGATCAAATGGTCTGATCTCCCTGAATACGATGGAGCTCAATCCGAAGCCCTGGACTATATCATGGATATCATGAGTCTCGCGGAGATATCAGACTCTATGAGTGCGATCTTAGGAGTTGCTCTGCCAAGACGACTCAAGGGGCACGCTAAGGTCTGGTGGAGCACCTTAGACCGTGAGCACCGTACTGAATTCAGTCAATCTCATGGGTCGTTTCTTTGGGGTATCGTCGAAGGATTGCTCGGAACTCGTTGGCGTGAATCCTTAGCCTTAGATTGGGAAGCTATGAAATTTCGACAGGCTGGTCACGATCATGAGACACCCGTCCACTATATCCAACGGAGAGTTAAACTTTATCGTTTCCTGTACGGGTTCCACCAGGAGAGAGGGGATGAGACATGCAGACTCATTCTCACACTGCCTACGGAATGGCTCTACCTTCTTCAAGGACAACCCATCGATGATATCATGAGTTTACAGACTTATGCTAATAACCTGCAAGAAGCTCTGATTAACGCTTGGGTCCAAACACACCGGGAACGTTACAGGTTCCAGAAACCGTGCGTAATGTTATCGGAGGGTCAAGAATTGGATTTTAGAGTCACCGGCGACTCCTCTTCACCTAACCATATTCTCGTTAGTGAGACTAACGAGAGAGGCTCGACGAGAAGGACCGTTCCAGACGTCGCTGATCCAAAACAGGGAAAGCATCACGGAAAAATGTTCTTCGAGAGGAGTAACAAGAGGAGTTCGGTCAAACCCACCAAGGAATGTTGGATATGCGGAAGTCCGGAGCATTTTAAGATAGACTGCCCTCAAGCTGGCAAAATGTCTCATTATGTTTCTATCAACAAATGCTCCGCACAGGATATGTCGGAGGAAGCTGAGGAGCAAAGGTTATATGAAGCGGTTCATGGACTATCTATACAAGGACAAGTAAATAACTTTGATGACGAATTGACTTTTGTTTCCATTTATTCGCCCCATGTCGAAGACAAATTAGTGAGGGAGGAAAATCGAACGACTGGTGAAGCTCTTCTGTCTGAAGCTTATGTATCTATACTCGCCGCAGATTTCTTCGAAAAAGGAGACCGGCTGAGTGCTCATCGGCAGGACCTTGAAGGCCTGACCGAGGACTACTGTCAGACTGGAGATTCTCATGAACAAATCAGTTCGAATTCGCTCTGTTCGCCTGGAACTGATGTTGACACTTTCCCGTTTGATCCCGGGAACCCCCCCGATTTACTACCGTACGAGAATTCGGATTCGGAGGACAGCGGCGATGATCCAGTATTGGATTCCCCTTCGAAGCATGTTCCTTGCCGAAGTGAACGCAGGAACGTAATCTTGTCCCTGCGCAAGGAAAGTAAGAGGCCTCGAATCCAATACCCTCGTCCCAGTCATCTGATGAAGGAGGATACTACGATCCTTTATCGAAAACGGGATCCTCCCAGTGGTTACTCTAGCATAGGAGTTGCAGCGCTCCATGTTTTCGGTCATGTAGGAACTCCCGATTCACCCGAACGCATTAAAATTCGAATGGACACAGGAGCGGATCTTTCCCTTATATCGGAGGAATTCTACAAGGAACTGCAGGGCATGTATAAGTTGAAACAAGGACTCAAGTTACGTCTAATCCAGCTCACAGGTAACGCTAAGGTTATCGGATATGTTAATATTCCCATTTACCTGGAGGACGACAGTGGAACGTTACTGAAGTTCGCGGCAGAAACTTATGTCGTTAGAGGAATGATGGTGCCAATTCTTTTGGGAGAAGACTTCCATATTAATTATGAAATTGGTACTCTAAGAGATCAGCCATTGGGATCTAGACTTATTCTCCTGGGACGACAGGGTTTTATTCCAGCCAGTTCTTCTAAGGAACCTCAACCTTTGACCTTCACCGTCAATAAGGCCCCTTTCAGGAAGCATGAGAAGGAGTCATCCAAACTCACCTCTCTCCCCGATAAAGGTGTGCGTACTGAAAGAGTCGCCCGAGCCTTGGAGGATTGCACTATCGATCCAGAGTCAGCCAGACTAGTGCCTATTTTTGTTGAAGATCTAAAGGGCGAGGAATGGATTGTTGAAGGAATTGTACTGCAAAACGAGGATGGTTCTATATTAGCCACACCAATCACGGCAATTTCAAGGAATAGTGCGGCAGTACCTTTAGCCAATCCATCGCTAACCCCTAAGACTATCCGACGAGGGGAGACAATAGGGATAATTCATGACCCTGCTCGTTGGGCTCACAAGCCCAGGTCACTCGAGGAGAAAGGTTTAATGGTAGCAGGCGCGACCAAGATCGCACACCTTATCGAAAGTCTCTCTCAACTTGAAGAGGACCGTCAAGTCGCCTCAGAAAGGCCTAAGCCACCTGTTGAACCAGAGATTGCAGACGATTTCGAACCGCCTGGTCCTAAGACGGCTGCAGTGGCTGATAATGAGAAATTTGCCTCAGAGGATCTTCACAAGTTAGTCAATTTGGGACCGGATATACCAACGGAGGTCCTGCCACGTCTCAGATCAGTTTTGACTGAGAACGTTAAGGCTTTTGGAGTCGACGGACGGTTAGGGCAAGTGGAATGTAGAGTCCCTGTCCCCTTGAAAGAGGGCGCCCAGCCCATATCCATGCCTATGTTCCCTTCGTCCCCTGCCAATAGGAGAGTTATAGACGAGCAAATGGATACCTGGTTCGAACAGGGTGTCATTGAGCCATCTAAAAGCCCCTGGGGAGCGCCAGCCTTTGTAGTATATCGCAATGGTAAACCGCGGGTGGTCATCGACTATCGGAAACTTAACCATCTCACTGTTCCAGACGAATTCCCTTTACCACGTCAATCGGAGATTATGCAAGCACTGTCGGGGTCAAATGTTCTTTCTTCTTTCGATGCGCTAGCCGGGTTTACTCAATTAGAAATGTTGGAGGACGATAAGCCCAAAACAGCCTTTAGATCCCATAGAGGGCTGTGGCAATTTAAAAGGATGCCATTTGGGCTCAGAAATGGCCCCTCTACATTTCAGCGCGTCATGCAAACAGTTTTAGCACCCTACTTGTGGATTTTTTGTTTAGTCTACATCGATGACATAGTCATATTCTCTAAGAACTGGGATGATCATTTGCTTCACCTGAATCAGGTGCTTGGTGCTATCGCTTTGGCTGGTATCACTCTCTCTCCCAAGAAATGTTTTATTGGATATAATTCGATATTGTTATTGGGTCATAAAGTATCTAGGCTGGGTTTTTCAACCCACCAAGAAAACGTTCGCGCTATATTGGAATTGGCCCCACCCACTAAGGTTTCTGATCTACAACGGTTCCTTGGAATGGTCCTTTACTTTTCAGCATATATACCATTTTATTCATGGATGGTGTCCCCTTTATTCTCGCTCCTAAAAAAGGGAACACCTTGGACGTGGACTGCTGAACATGTCCGAGCTTATGAGGATGTTAAAACCGCATTAGGATCAGCTCCAGTGCTGGGACATCCAGTTAGTGGGATGCCCTACCGATTGTATACGGATGCTTCGGATTTTGCCTTGGGTTGTTGCCTCCAACAAGTCCAGAAGATGGCTTTAGGAGATTTAGTGGACACTAAAATCTATGCCCAAGCCAAATTGGCTTTTGACCGTGCGCAGGACGTGCCATCCTTTGTTCATCGGTACAAAACCAAACAGCCCGAGATTGAGTGGTCGGATTCGTGGGGACCCACTTTTGAGGCGACCGAAGTTACTGTTGAACGAGTCATTGCATATTGGAGTCGCACGCTGAAAAGCGCTGAGCGTAACTATTCTGCTACTGAACGGGAAGCATTAGCAGCAAAGGAGGGACTGGTCCACTTTCAACCTTTCATTGAAGGTGAACATGTCCTGCTCATTACGGACCATGCAGCTCTGCAATGGGCTAGATCTTACGAGAACACTAATCATCGACTAGCCGCATGGGGGGCGATATACGCTGCATTTCCAGGTCTCGAGATTTTGCATCGAGCAGGGAGAGTTCACAGCAACGTGGATCCACTGTCCAGACTCCCTCGGGTACCAGCCTTCATGAGCCCTATTAGAGATGATTTGCAGGCTATCACCTCGACCTCTCTGGACAAGAGTACTGAGGAAAAACTATGGAAAGACGAACCCGCTAAGAAAGCAGTCTTCTCTACCATACTCGATTCTATGGAGCCTTTCGGAGTAACTCAAAAGGTCCGACGGTCAGAATGGGATACTCATAACGCAATAAGGAACGACCAGGAAGACGAGTCTGACTTCGCATTGCGTCATCCTCAGCTACTAATCGGCATCGAGGAGGGATATATAAAGAACTTTCTAGAGGGTTATTCAAAAGATCCGGTTTTCAGGAATCTCTACGCTTTAGATACCCCTTCACCCAACACGGTTGTTACTCCTTCTCACTACTTTGGCTTTTATTCTTTTTCATTTTTCTATCCCTTCGGTCGATTGGGACAACCATTAATTGGCAGCGGACACATTTCCCCAAAACCCGGCCACAATTAATGAATTTTATTTAACGACCAACCGAGCGGAGTTTCAATTCAATATATATATAAAAAAAAGTACACGTAAATTCGCATAAATTTTCTTTATCTTTCACACCACGTCCTTCACCTATCTACAGCCCTTCCCTCTATCTTCAACTTCACCACTTTTATCGTGCTATAATGCTCCCTTTCCAACAAAACAAGCAAGTCCTCCCTAAGTTCAAAAAGGTCCCACGAGCCCCGACAGCCAGTACATCCATGACCGGCGGGGGATTCATCACCTGCGTGCCTCGTACAGACAATGTCGAGAGCAATTGGGGTACCCAAGAATCAACCCCCCTGTCGACCTTCTCCTTTGGTGATGAGCCGGGGAAAAGTACCGGTACGGATTGGAGCAAGCCGTTAGGCCCCTCCGTCAGACCGTCATCTGAGGAAGTCGCTGCTAGCATGCGGAAGCAGGAAATGTTTATGGAAGAACACAACGCAAGGAGACTCACCCGCAAAAGAGAAAGGCGTGCTGAGTATAGAAGTCAACAGGAGGCGAGGGGAGCAAGAGAAGGAGTCCCCTCCAAGCGGCAGCGGCGTGAGTACAGAGCGCAATGCGGAAACAGAGCTTCCGTGCCGATCCTTCCCCCCGCGGGAGAGAAATGGGCCGACTTCGCGGAGACCGATGATAGCGAGGGTGGGACGCCTTGTATTAGGACGACGGGAACCAAGAGCTGGAAGGAGAAGGAGGGTACCATCTTTTACGACTGGGAGCTACTTCGACGCATTAAGTTGCAACGCATAGTTCTTACCCGAGGGGACGGTCAAACGCTGTCCCAACAAGAAAAGGGATACTGTAGGAAGAGAGATGAGGAGGAGGCTGTGTGGGCAGCTGCGGACAGAGCCGCGATTGTTGTGGGAAAGGTAAGTCCCAAATTGACTTGTCATTTTTTTTTTTTTCACTGACTTGTCATTTTCAGTGCAAAGTAACAGAAATCGAATCAGAGTCCGAGGGGGAGCCAGAGAGCCCCCAAAAGGTAAGCAACGGGTCCATGGGAGATACCGTGGAACTAACCATATCAATAGAAGGCAAGGAAGGCGGCGCCAGTCCGCCTACCCACACAGAACAACCCGCTGTAGAGAGTTCAATAGGAAAGTAACCTATATGGCAATAGTTTCAAGTCACGTCACAAGCACAAATTCTTATATATACTTTGGCACTCAAGACGACTTCTACACAGCCAAATCAGTTTCATCAAACAGATGACCAAAACTCCATCATGTTCAACACTGCATCGTCCTCCAAAGTAACCCTCAGTTCCTACTCAAAACCGACTCTTCACTCCCAAATTGAACCCCAGCCAATAACATCTCACTTCTCCTCATCCTCAGACATCATTTCCAAGCCCCTACCAGCCCACTCATGCTCCTCCAAGGAATACCATTGTTTCCTCCATCGACAAGGTATTCGACTCCCATATGCTCCAGACGATCCTGCCTTCATTCGTATAGAACACTATGATGGCTCCTCCGAAATCCTCCACTATCAATTTGATTGAGTGTTCCAGCAAAACTGTTCCCCACCGTCATCGGGAATCTGTTACATGGCAATGTTCACTCCAATAGGAGATCACAGAGGACCCAAGTTATTCAGGACCCTGGTTCCAGAGGGAAGCCAAGTAGAGCCTCGTCGAGGTCGTCATCGATTCGTGTTCCTTGCGTGGTTGTGGAGCCAACTCACCACCTGGTTCTAAAATGGTGATTGATTGCATCCCTCCTTATACTGCAAAATTAGGAACAGAACACGTCTAATCTCGGTTCATTGATTGGTAGTATTGTCAAGGTTTTGAAATCAAGCATAGCATTTGAGGGTGACACATTATCATGGGATTCTTGAGTGTTTCTGACTCATATCATCGATGTTTCATCAGCCATCACTTCTATTACTCCATCATCCCTATTGTCTGACTCACTTCCCCTATTGTTCTATTGTGGTTCCCCATTTATCCGTATCACATGTCTGATCTCTTGTTCAGCACAGCCTCCCCCTATTATTGTTCACAGCTTTACTGACACTCCTATTGTGATGACTCAGAAATGACTCACACCATATTGCATCGTTATTGTGTCGATGTTTGTAGATGTTTGATTTGACCTGTGCTTCCTCATGTATATAAGGGCCTCTCTTTTGCCCATTATTGAACAAGCAATTTCGTTGTATCTCATTTCGAAGCTCATTCTTAAGGACAATCTCTTAAGTCTTACTCTCAGTCTCACTCCTACGGCCAGTAAGGGATACTATAGTGTCTCTTATTGTTGAAGTTCTACATTCTACGACATTGGGCTTATGTCAGCCTTTTGTATTCATCTTCTATTACTTCATCCAAGGTCCGATCTCTAGCCTCTCGCTCCGAGTGTGTTTGGTTATAGACTGGTTTCAAGAATGACTGTGTTAGGGACCGTCATAAAGACTTGACTGTTGCGCAAAGGTTATTAGGTCTTTTCCTAGTAACGAACTTACACCGTGGTGTTCCGGTTGTAATGACTGGAACACTGAATGCAATTGAAAGTCTGGCCAGGGTCCAGGCTGCTACCAATGTGCACACCTCAAGGCGAGGTGTTCACTTGTTCACAAGCAGGCTGTGGGGTCCGGGGCATGGGACATCAGTGGGTCAGATGGATTTTCCAGTTTGGATGAAGTTCTGGGGCGGATCACTGAGGGCATAGAGGCCCAGAATGTGTTGCTCAGAAAGAGCAACAAGGTTCAAATTGTAGTGGCGAATGAGCTCTGTGGGCTCCACTTGGAATTTTGGAAGTTCCTAGCAGAATTTGGTGGATATATATGAGGAGCCACAAGCCGGAAGTTCCAAGGAGGCTGGGTCGGATGAGGATGGGGTTGCCGCAGAGGTCGAGGAGGTGGCTGAGAAGGCGGGGAAAAACACAGTCCCATAAATGTAGACTGAGAAAAGTAGTATAGAATAAAAGTTTAATAAATTTTTGAATATAAAAGTAAAGCGTGAAAAACATAAAAGTCAAAGTCCATGGGAAAACCACTTAAGGACTTGAACATGTCAGAACCTGTAAAAGCAAAGAGAGACATAGGGCAACAGGGAATAATGAAAATGAGTCCAAATGTAACACGGGGTCCACAGAGTGCGGTCAGAGAGATGATAGTGGTCTGGGTTTGAGTGGGTAAGCTGTATGAAAGTCAGTGACGATTTCCATGGCATTACCGAGTTCTGTGGCCAAAATCTGTGACATGGCTACATAGGCAATGCACCTCTTCATCCATTCCACACATTTTCCATCCAGCTCCTTCAACTATATCACACATTAGCCAACTGTACTCCTCAATTGAGTATAATCAAGTTTGCATGCAGTCTTTGTGACCTTCAGTTGGTATACGTACCTAAGCCAATCAAGAAACATGAATGCTAATAGATATTTTCTCTAGGTTTTCTGCCTACTCCTATGTAATCACTAAAAGCTATTTTCAGACATGACAGCTGCCCCCACAACACATCCACAAACACCTGTACATTTGGCAACACTTCAGCACTTGGCACTCATGTTCTGTTTGAGCTCATCATTGGTAACATCGTCAAAAGCATTTTGCCAATTCTATTCCATTTGACACCATTCTTTCAAAATACCATATTATGAATATTTGTATATCGGTTAAAGAATATATGTAGAATTTTAATCTACTTTAGTGTTTGTGCAAATAAAGCCATGTAAGGGCCCAGTGACCAGTGCCACTTGCAACCTGTGTTCATCTATGTCAATTTTACTCCTCCTGCACCTCTGTGTTCTTATTTAGCTTTGGATTTTACTGTATCTTGCTTCAGCTGGTTTACTGACCTGACACCACCAACTTCCCATCGTCATCTGACTCTTCCTCAGGTCTCACATCTGAGACACACCTGGCCTCTCCCCTTTGACATTTGTATGGTCCATGTTTTTGTCCAGCATCACTGCACCTCTTATGTTTTGGTATGTGGACCTCTCCTGCCTGTATCTTCCTTTCACATTCCTGAACAGACTTGATGTAGCTCTCCTCAGTCAATTTCTTCCAATCACATGTTCCATCTTCAAGTGCAGCTATAACCATGGCCAAAGACTTTGTTCCCAGATCAGCTGGGTTGAATACAATGTCCTTTGGCCAACCATTGAAAATCACATGATACTTGTCAATGATTAGATCTTCATATGCAGTCCATTCCATATTCAGCCCATCTTCACGGGTAATCTCACCTGTATAAAGATCAGTCCATAGCCAAGAATAGTGAAATCAAAGTGTACATAGCCTGTCTCACACTGTACTTCAAATTTGCAGAGATCTACAATCATTGTCATTCTTTACAAACTCTGTTGGAAAGTGAGTTTTTTAATTTTGGTTTGCATGTATTACACTTACTTTGAAGTCCTAGGATTGCAAATGACTCAAACTTCAGACAAAAGGTGTCAACATCCATCCCCAGTACAATCTCCACAAATTGGCGAGCTGCAGGATCTGTAATGTATTAGCCTTATTTTAATACTATTTTCCAAAAAAGAAGTCCAATGCTCTATCAAAATGTGCAAATTCTCAATTCACTGCAAGGTAAAATAATTTAAGTATTTGATATTAATCAGTGGCAGCCTTAGTAGACTTAGAACCCCTGAAGTCAAGAGTTTACTTGAATATATGCACCCTACTTCACAAATAAGGTTTTGAGAGCTGCTTGTGCAAGCTTGTTCTTTTTCTGTGAAAACAACTATTAAAATAAGAATAACAATTTACTGATTCTGAAGCTAGATCTAACTTCAATTCTAGCTAGTTTATATATATTTTATACTATTTATCAAACAGTAAAAATATTTATAAACAGGTCAAAAGATTAGATATAGAATAAAACACTATTTGGCTAATATATGCTTTATTTACACTAACCTACAAGGTCTACTGTGATACTAACTTATCAGGATCTTAATGTAGTCTTAAGGATCCGGCAAGGATATTCTCAGTCTTTATTTATGTGAATATGCTTTACTGATTCACAATAAATGAGCAATGGAACAGGGATTATTTGCAATGTGTTAGGGCAACAGTAACAAGGCTACCAAACACAAGATAAAACACAGAAATATGAAGTGAAGAGAGGATAGCTCGATGACAGGGGAGATCACACTTGTTTTAGTGGGATTCCTAAGAGATTGAAACTAAAGACCAGCTATGTACAGGTCTACTATTTATACTATTTATTTAATATCTTTTTATTTATTAGAAATTTGAGAAAAACACTTGTATGCACCCTACAGTGCATAGCCGCACTTTCGGCACTTATGTAAGCCCACCCAGTGCTGTGTAGGTCCACGCAGTGTGCCAGTTCTTGCATAGGTGCCGACTGCAGGTGCAGTGCTGGCACACAAGGAGGCCCCCAAGGGCACACAATGCGAAGCACTGTGTGTTTATCGGGATGTAGGTGGTGCCATTGGCCCTTATGTCGGCACCGTCATTTGCGTCATGCCACCACTATGTCGCATCGTGGTGCTGTTGCACCACATCACTGTATTGCTGCATGGCCGCCACTCCATGACCATCGGGGTGTGGGTGGCAGCATCGGCCTTATGTCGGTGCCATCATTTACGCCGTGCCACTGCTACATCATGTCACGGTGTTCCTGCACCACGCTGCTTTTCATGTGGGTGGCATCACAATTACATAATTGCACATGTGCCTTTGCTTGTAGGTGCATATATAAAATAAAATAAAATAAAATCAATACCCTGACACAATGTAATAAACAGTCAAATTACTCAACTAGAGTGACTGAAGTTTTAGACTACAAATAACAATGTAAAGAAAAGTAATAATCAGTACTCAATTAAGAGGTGACTGTAGTATAAAGGATTAATACCAGAAGCTCAACAAGAGGTGGCAGGGAATCCTGATTGGTCAGAAGCTCAATAAGAGGTGACCAGGAGGTAGGACTATTGTCAGAAGCTCAACAAGAGGTGACAGGAAATCCTAAGTTAGCTTAGGTCAGCAGCTTAACTAGAGGTGACTAAGCATTTGTATTTATTTGTCCAACAGCCAACTAGGGGTGGAATAAACTGCTTGCTGCAGTGGCACACTGATGTGGCTGATAAAATGTAGTAAAGATGATATGATATTCAAGGCTGGAGCTGAGCTCCTTATATACATTTTAGTCTGAGACATTTTAGAAGATTCTAGAAGATTTAATGATGTCATTTAGAATTTTCTAGAATTTTCTAGAGTATTATAGAAGGTTCTAACTATTTTTAAGACATTATAGAATATTCTTGGCATGATAGAACATTCTAGAATTTTATAGAATATTCTACAATATTCTATCTATTGTATATACATATGTTACGACCATGTCACAACCCTATCAGTCCCCGAGGTTATTGCCACCTATCGACAATTCAAGTTACTGTTCAAGTTACCACATCAGAAACCATCAGCCTCCCGAAGCTGATGTATGCTTTTGCGGTGATCAAACCCCATTTACGCCCACTCAAAATATACTTGAACTATCTGGTTGAACTCTGATACATCCCTTGCATTATGATTATCCACTCTATCCTATGTTGTTTCACATATGTCTATATATATTTGTAACCCTTGAACTATTTCCTTTTACCGTAATTCCACTCTCGGTTATCATCGGCCTCCGAACTAATCATAAACTTCCCGTTCCTAGTCAAGTTTATTTGTCAATACCGTGTTCCACTCTTCTCCTAGTTAGTATTTCCTAGACACCTGTTACTTGTATATGAACCCGCTGTAGTTGTAGTTACTAGGCAATCAGAATATCGACTCAGAATACCCTCTTACACCTCCAGAAGTCTCATACTAAGAATTCCGTCTTCCGCCTTCATGTGCGCTCGCCCCCCTTCGGTTCCCAACCCCTCGGCCTGACACTCGACTCATCCCTTGATTCCAATCAGTAGTTTTCACTGAGAGGTGTTCGTTGGGACTAGTCTTCGCCCGCCCGAAATTTAAGGACACCTGATGGACAACTGTGAGGGCGCAGCACATAAGCTGAAGCCAAGTCCTTCCGATCGGTCCCTGTCAGTCCACCGACATTAGTCAGTTTCTAGTTCTTAACAATATACCTATTTCCTTCTGTTCGTTTAGCCACTGGAATATTCCAGGAGTTTCTGGTTTTTTCTGCAGTAGCATACTTGATGACATAATGTTCTCGCGCCTGTGTGCATATGTCATCCATTATGCTGTGTGACTGTCATGCACCTTTGTGACTGTCGCATGCCTTTGTGACCATCCTAAGTGGCCAGTTTGATATTATTATATAGTTATTATATTTACTTTTAGTTAATTATAAATATAATATTTTATTATAATGATATATAAATATATATTGCCTTAAATATGCATGATTATTTCACATTGCATTTTTGTCCTTGTCGGAGTTTGAAATGTCATGTGAATATCACATGATGTCTCGCGCATTGTGCATAAGCGCTGAGTCACCAGTGAATGACATATTAATTAAAAAAGAATAAAAGATAGAAATTTCATAGCTTGCTCAATTTATAAGATACAAATACAAAATAAATTGCATAATTTCAAGATAAATCAAGACAATATTGAACAATTTTATTGTCATGATATAAATACATTTAAATCTTCTTTTTCGCAATTTGTTAGGGGAGATTGGTTAAAAATCAGGAAAAACCTAGAAATACATAACAGGATCCATATAGTAGAGTGGTGAGCTTCCTTCCCCAGATGTTTGCACCATGATTGCCATAGATGATGTCCTGCAATGGCTTTCTAATGTCATGAGCTAAAGGTAAATCAATAATTAACCATGCATACTGTAACTCCAACTCACCTCTTTGTGGACATGCTTTGATGTTTGATGTACATCCTGCCATATGGCCTTTGGCTGTGAGCAGCTCCCAGTTGCATCTCATTGACATGCCTCCTGAAAACATGCCATCATGGCATTGATTTTGTCTTTTGGTAGCTTTCATACTCATTTGTGCTATTTGCCAGCTTCACTAGCTGTTACAACCTGGAATTCCTGCTGGACTCTGGGTACTAACTTATATGCACCTGCACCCTGTACGCACCAATTATCAGTTTACTGGAATACCTGCTGGACTCCATACATCAGACTTGTCCACATTTGACCTTTGTTACTTCATGTATCAGCCACCGGAATACCTGCCAGACTCCATCCCTTTCTATCCCCAACCCTGTCCCACACATCAGTCACCGGACCCCACTCAGATTACCCATCATCCCTCTAACTGAGCCCCGTTCCCGTTATAGTCAAATGACCTGTTGCGATTCCAACTCCGCTCCTGCTCCATTCCCGTTATGGTTTTATGACCTGTCATAATTCGGACTCCACTCCATTCTGTCCCATCCCTAACACCAAGTTTGGTGTTTACTTATCTCATTTTATGTTTGTTAGTTTCATTTTCGTTATTACTGGATTTGGTATGTTATTCATTCCACAGTCTATATAGTCTGGCAGATGTTGTATATATGTATAATCCAGTCAGAAAATCAGCTTAGATTCTCCCAGTAATCTCAAGTATATTTTCTGCTCTAAATTCCTCTTTGAAACACACTGCTCTTACTTGTCGGAGCCCACAGGCTCCGACCCATCTATCACTCAACCTCCAACTTATCTATCTCAACTCCCCGACCTCTCGATGCACAAACCCCACCTGGACTCCCAGGATTTCCATCCACCCGTTTGAAATTGGACAACACGATCTCACGAGGGCGCAGCCTATAAGCTGAAGCCAAGTCCTACCGGCTTTCCTGCAGGTTTCTCCAGAAACCCTCCATGTACACACCCCTAACACTAGCTCTGTAAGTTGCAGTTGTTCACCACTGGCAGATCTGACCCCTCTGATCAGATATAAGTTGAAATAAAGTGAATACATTCCATACCTTGATTGAGATCCATTGATCTAACATGCATTGATCTTACATGTTTTTCCATACTCAGGCACTCTCTGAAGTCAAATAAATGCGCATCCACTCCACTTTTTGTCCATGCTTCTGAGCCAGGGTCACAGCAGCATACTCTTGCCTCTCCCATTCAGCTTTAATATTGTGCCACATGGCCTTCATTTGTTGGCATTGCACTGGGCTACTGTATTTCACTGGTGCTTGGCAAGATTGTCTATGTGAGAATGGGAGGGCTGAGATATGTCCAAAACAGTGTTTACATGGTGAGAGGTGTTTTTACTCAGGGCAGACATGGTGTGGTTGTTGATGCAAAGAGGGGAGGAGTAGGGGTATATCCTAGTGTATGATAGATGTGAATGAAGTGTTGAGATTACTAAGCAACTGTAATACTGTAATGTACAACATGTAAAATATACTGGGGACCCATAAATATCCATTGAATGAAGACTATGGGTGAGATATGTAGATATCATTTGTTTTAGGTTGTGAAAAAGGAGACAGAAAGGCTGGTCACAAATTTAAAGGATTGTGAGGTTGCAAGTGGTGGTTATTCATGACAGTGTCCCCACTAGGATCATTCAAAGATTTAACAAGAGATAACTTGTATCCCATATAACTATAACATGCTATTAACTTTAATTTTTTTGTATTTTGAAATCTCTGAGATATGTATTATTTAATCATCTAATGAGATGACGTGAATCATAGCATCCACAGCATTACATGATGGTTCATTATCACTTGAATTGTTACGACCAGAATTCCTACCAGACTCTGGGCACTAACTTATACGCACCCGTGCCCTATACACACCAATTGTCAGTTTACCGGAATTCCTGCCAGACTCCGTATGTCAGACCTGTCTATGTTCAACTTCATTACATTGTGTTTCAGTCACCGGAATACCCACTGGACTCCGTCCCTGTCTATGTCCAACCTCATCCCACGCATCAGTCACCGGACCCCACTCGGAAAACCTGTCATCCCTCTAACAGAGCCCTGTTCCTGTTTTAGTCAAATGACCTGTCACAATTTGGACTCTGCTCCCGCTCCATTTCCCATTATGGTTTATGATTTGTCACAATTCAGACTCCGCTCCATTCCATCCTGTTCCATCCCATTCCTAACACCAAATTTGGTGTTTACTATTCTTGTTTTATGTTTTGCTAGTTTCATTTCATTATTACTGGATTTGGTATGTCATCCATTCCACAGTCTATTTAGTCTGGCAGATGTTGTACATACAATCCAGTCAGAAAATTGGCTTAGATTCCCCCCAGTAATCTAATACATTTTCTGCTCTCTAAACTCCTACTTGAATTACACCGCTCATGCTAGTCGGAGCCCACAGGCTCCAGCACATCTATCTCTCTATCTCAACTCACAACCTCTCGACACATGACCTCCGACCTACAACTCCTTGACCCACGAACCCCGCCTGGACTCCCTGGGATTCCTGTCCACCTGTCTGAAATTGGACAACATGATCTTGTGAGGGTGCAGCCTATAAGCTGAAGCCAAGTCCTACCAGATATTCCGTGGGTTTCTCCGGAAACCCACCATGTATGTACCCTAACATGAATCTCCAATGTCATTTTCAGAATATGAAGACCACTGCTTTTCTTCCTCTATTCCATCTTCTAGAATCTTCCCTTTCCTGATGCCAATACCCTTCCCACCTGAATATCCTTGTAATGACTGCAGATCCTGAAGACATCAGTAGTGAATGATATTGATTGCCTTCTGATGTAAAAGTATTTTGTGGAGCTGATAGGCTAGTGCTGGGTTTTCCATATTCAGGTTTGGAACATGCACACCTAATTCATGTTCCTCATCACATATAAATGTCTACATGAGATTTCAATATTGAGCCTTTGGATTTCCTCAAGGGCTGCTGGATTTTAAAATATGCTATGCTTGCTTCACATTCAGCTGCTTTGATCCAGGGCTTGTGGAAGATATCTTGAGATCCATCTCATAGAAGGTCAAACTGAGCAATAAAAACATAGTTGAGTACCTGTGTTATGTCCAATGGATCACAAGGGGGTGAGATACAGGCAGCAGCAGTATTATAATTATTGACTGCTGTTTGAATTTCTTGTGAATGAGCCTTCAATCCTTTTGCAATCTGAGTGCATAATTTTACACCTGTTGAAGAATAATAATGAATCATGAGATGCAAAGAAATACAAATACTCACCAATCCCAGACTGATTCAACTTAGTAAGCTCAATTAGTCGTGAAACAACCAATCCTTCAAGCTTATTTAGTGTAAGCTGATACTCCCTCATTGCCAGCTTTTCTTCAGTGAGTTTCCATTCTGCAGATTCCAGTGTCCACCATCTCCCTATGTTGTGCTCTTCCGCTGCCTGTTAAGAACTGGAAACTGACTAATATCGGTGGCCGACAGGGACCGATCGGAAGGACTTGGCTTCAGCTTATGTGCTGCGCCCTCGCAAATATCCATAGGGTGTCCTTAAATTTCGGGCGGGCGAAGACTAATCCTAGTGAGTACCTTTCAGCGTGATACCGATCGGAATCGAAGGACAAGTCGAGCGTCGGGCCAAGGGGTCGGGGCCGGAAGTGGGCGAGCGCACGCGAAGGCGGATGGGGGGATTCTTAGTATGAGACTGATACAGGTGTATGAGGGTATTCTGAGTCGATATTCTGATTGCCTAGTAACTACAATTACAGCGGGTTCATATACAAGTAACAGGCGTCTGGAAAATACTAATGGGGAGAAGGGCGGAACACGGTATTAACAATAAGCTTGACTAGGAACGGGAAGTTTATGATTAGTTCGGAGGCCGATGATAACCGAGAGCGGGATTACGATAAAAGGAAATGGTTCGAAGACTACAAATATAGATAGACATATGCGAAACATAAGATTGAACGGATCAACATAATAAAGGGGACGTATCAAAGTTTGACCAGACAATACAAGTTATTTGACGTGGGCGTAAATGGAGTTTGATCTTCGCGAAACATTCGTCAGCTTCGGGGCCGATGGTTTCCGAGAGGATGACTTGAAACGTTGACAAGTGGCGATAACCTCGGGGCCGATAGGGTTGCGACACGGTCGTAACACTGCCAAGGCAGTGCACCTCAAGACCATGATATGTGAGCGAGTTAATGCAAAACTCAGTAAGTGTATTCACTATTTTAAGCCAGCTAAAATCTGATATTACTTTAGGTGAAATTACTGGACTTGATAATGTTCAAATGCAATATTCGAACTACGAGCGGGACATTGTCCAGCACTTTGGAGTAGAGCTAGTTGGCTGGACTGCTGAGTTCATCAACCCAAGCCAGCTTAGCAATGCTCTTGCTCCTCTTCAAGAATTAGCAGACACATTAGAGGCAGGAACATGCAAGTTTGTTTGGTTGACGACCGCTGAATGTAGAGTGAGATGTTTACATGGCAAACAGTCGTCAACTGAAGGAGCTGTTGTTGCACCTCCTCTGAAGCCTCGAAAGAAGCATGCTGATGCTGGCTAGCCAAGAGGTCCCAGAAAGAAGAGAGGAGTGGCAGAAGTAGGTGCTGGTGTGTCAGGTGAAGAGACTAGGAATGGTGATAAAGGAAACAAGCGGCCAAGGATCTCTGGGAATGAATAGCATAGAAAGGAGGGTGGGATGAATATAATAGATAAGAATAATTAAGAATTTGTTTCTTCGAAAGATAATGTGTATTACAATACACTAAAATTAGGCACAAGAATAGTTATAATAACAGGAAAAAGAAAAAAAAAAAGCGAAAAAAAAGCGAAAAAAAAAAGCGAAGCAAACCGGTTGAGAAATGCGGTAGCGGCGGCGGTGGCGACGAGTGAGAGGGGGCGGGCATCGGGCGGGCCACAGCGCCAGAGGTCGGTAGCCGAGGCAACTCGGCCGCGCGGCATCAGCGGCGGGCGCTGCAGGGCATAGAGCAGCGACCGGACCGAGCGAGTTGCCGGGAGGTACTGGAATTACTGAGATTTAGGTAGGAATTATTCACGAGCGAGGGAGATCAGAGATCTCATCATAGATTTATGTGGCAACGGACTCCCACATTCAGACATAAATCTATGTCCAAAGTTGGGATCAATAGGTGAATTTGCTTATAAATATGGATGTACTAGGCATAAACGGGTGACCGCTGTGACATCACATCACACCAGAGCGCAAGACGTGACGAGCATTATAACGTCAAACCCACAAGCTTAATCCTAGCCACAATGATGGATCATCATGGAATGGATGTTGACACACCTAGTTCAGGAGGCCTTTCTGCCTCATCTTCCTCCTCGATGCTGGACCTAGCGGGAGTTGACCTAGATGCGCTAAACATCAAGATGAAACTGTATTCGGAGTCTTTCGTGTGGTCAAGGTTTGCAGAGGCCAATCATGCACAGTGGATTCTGCTGTGTGCGCAAGTTTTGGAATGCCTCCTTTCGGAAGTAGCGAAGACAGAATTGAAAAGCAGTGTTATCGCGCCTCCAGGCTTGGAAGAAAGTTGTAACATTCTGAGAAGGTTGGAAACAGAAGAGTTGGAACAATGGAATATTGGAATGCGGAACGGTGTGGAAAAGAATGATTGGAGTAGTCTAATTATGCATCGTGCGTATATTTCGGACTGTTGGATGATTCGTTCGGGTTTAACCACAATCACAGCAAAGCTCCGAAATCCAATGTGGCCGAAGGTGGCCTTGGGCGTTCCAATGGAACTAAGTACGCTTGATCTCCCCCCATTTCATTCTGATATTATACTCACATTTATCCTGGCGTAGAGGATGGTACGTCTGTCCATAACCTTAGTCACTACCACAATGACCAGATTTGTGATCTAGCCGTAGTAAGTGCATGGGGTATGCAATACCACGGCAACGCGCACGCAACCTTGCTCCAAGCCATCGATGATCTTCACGTGCTACCGGTAGAGCAAAGTTACGCCAAAATTATCCCCATCGCCCAATCGTCTGGAACGGGAAAATCCAAGACTGTGGACGTAGTTGCCATGGAGCGGATTCTCTTCCCCATGTGTTTACGCGAGGAGCTTGGGAAAAATTATTTTGGTCCGTGGCATGGATTCTGAATATTTGATGGAGAGTTGATCACATTTACTCCAGCATACCCTCTTTCCGACACAGCAGTGCGCAATTACTTTTATCTTGCACCAGGTACAGCAGACGAAGTTAGATGCAAAGCGTACATCAGATCATTCCTATCCTCTCTCTTCGCATCAGCACATCTTGAAGTCCAGCAGCTTATTCCTATGGGTACAAAAACATATGTGCAAATGGCGAAGCTCTTCTATGATCTCTTTGCGAATCCGCTGCGGAGAATGAGGTTCTATGAAGTTGTGGTCAAAAATGCTGAAACACGCCGTTTTCAAAATGTCCAGCAATCTTTTCAAGAGCTTCAGGAGGGTTTGAAGCAGCGCTGTTCTAACTGGCCGTCGAACTCTGTCTGCCCCATCCTCATTTCTTTCGACGAGGTCCATGTGCTCTACACACATCGTAAAATAGACATAGGATCGGATTATACTTTGTACTCGCGCATGAAGTCGGTGTTAAACGAGGTGGTCATGTGCGCTTTTGGAGTCGTCAGTCTCTCGACGGCAAGCCAAATTCCTCGCCTCGCACCATCGAAAGAGAACGCACCATCTGTTCGCGAAAGAGATGATGAACGTCTTCTTCCTGCCCCGTTTACGGAACTTCCATTTGATGTTCATATAATTGCCAACCCCCTTGTCCCCAACAAAGCGACCTTGACTTCTGTTGGTACTTTGGAATTTGCGGCAAAATTTGGACGACCTCTGTAGGTTGACCTAACTTGATTGTTTTGTAACCTCACATTCCTCTTCATCACTACAGATTCTATTCGAGCTATTTGTCTCGTAAAGGCTCGGAAGCAAGTATGACGGACGATGTAATCATGCACATTATCCGTGAAAAGCTTTCTGGCCGCACTTGGCCCCCAGAGGCGCCAGCCAAACTTGATGTGTCATCAATTGCCATTCTCTCTGCTCGACTTCTTCTTGACCTCTCTCCTGCTGCCGTCTATGCAAAACGATTCGAAGAAGAACTAGTGCGTAACCACCTGCGAATGCTTTATTCGGTGCATGAAAACAGGCAAACAATCGTGACCGGATCATCCCCTGAGCCTCTTATTGCGGAAGCATCCGCGCAGATCATGAATTACAATATGAATGGGAGCCGATACATGGACTTATGGCATCTGTTGATGGAATTTGTTGATCATGGCTTGGCATGGCAAGGCGCCATTGGAGAGCTGATTGGTCGCGCTCTCAGTATTTCTGCGATGGACCACGCGATTAATGGATTAAGAAAGGTCTGTGACCTCAAATACCAGACACCCGTGAGAGTCGCAGATTACTACAAGGCCCTTCTTACCGATGACGCATGGAAGGATCTTCGTCAATCCATACCTGCTAACCGTACGCGGCTGAGCCTGACCTCTGCAAGCAAAACTTTTGAAGATGCATTTGAAGATGCCTACTTCCATTTCTCCCACTATGCGAAGGCAAATGACTCTACTCCGATGCGTGATAAATACGCCTGGGCAATTTGGTTACGCGGGACAGCAGTTGTATGTCAGCTGAATCAGGATCTTACCGACCGTATGGCCCCTGTCTACTTTTCTAGTCGAGGAAATGTCTCTCCAGAAACAGTTTCAGTAAATCTCGACCAAGACAAAACGGGTCAGTCGGTGAATCCTTGTGGGGTCGGAATCCAATCTGCCGAAGACCTCTTTATCTTTTCGCATGCCGAAAAATTGCCTTATATCGCTGCCGTCCATTGTTATGCCTTAACAGAGAACCAAGGTATTACTGTCACACGCCCGACCCAATACAACTTCCGACTCCCAATGTATGATATGGAAGCTCCCCGCTACCAAATTGATTTCCGTGGCCTTAGCGCATACCGCAACATCACTAATGAAGTCAGCGCAGCAATTCAAGCGATGATTAATCGCTCAAAAGATGCCCTGTTTATCAATCACTCTCGCGATTATGGTGTCCCTGCACTGCGGCAGATGTTGCCTGTGCTGACAGGGCATCAAGCTGCTACAAAATGGTTTGGTGGATGTGGCTGAGTAGATGTATGGAATGTAAAACACCGGGGACCACCACCCTGTAAGGGTCGTGCCGCTTTTGGTATGTAGCAGTGATAGGTCAGAATCAGGTAGAGATGGGCTTGGTGTTGATCAGATGCCTGTTTGTCTGATGACTGTCAACATTAAAATCAATAATTGTATGTTTTGTTATTTGATGTGTTCATTACCTTGTCCTAAAAGGACAATGATAGGAGCAAGGGAAGTCAGTCAGAAAACCTATACCTTAATCTGTATTATTACTCTTATATTATTAATTCAACTTCTATCTGAAATTTCTTCAACATAATTACTGGTGTGCTTCTGTGTCCTATCTTTGCCTCATGCTTTATTAACAGGGTGAATTAATACTTTGTCAAATGAGGCATCTGCATTCAATATTGTTGAATATTCTGTTAAAGGTATATGTAGAAAAGAATTGACCCAGCCTGGGATTGAACCAAGGACCTCTAGCATTATATAAGCAGTGCTCTAAACCACTGAGCTACTGGACCTATTGGTCTAGTGTGATATAATGGATTATATATACATATTCTATAAGGTCCTTCTGATGCAACACTGGGACTCATACAGTCACATCTGGACTGATGCCTACTTGGGACTTATAACAGCTTGAACATTCTAATAGATATTGTATTTCCAAATCTAACATATTCTTTGATTGTTTATTCAACTTTATTGAGTGAAATCCAATTTGTGTCAGAAGTGAAGTATTAAATAGATCAAGGGAAGTAGATGACAAGGTGGGGAACAATGGGAATTAATGTAAGGTACTAAAAACAATACTAAAAAGGGTCTGAGGTGGTGTCTTGAACCTACAAGCTCAAATTTCAAATTCAATTCAATATTCCTTCAACTTTCCTTCAACTTTCTTCAACATTCCTTTGATTTTCTGACTCAATTTGTAAGCCTGGTGCCCCAGTCTTACTCATTGTCCTTTTGTTCCACTCCTTTGTTCCACTCCTTTGTTCCACTCCTTTGTTCCACTTCTTTTGTTCTACCATGTGATCACAGCATATAAAGCCTAGGTAGTTTTCCTTCTCTTACCTTACAGTATGCTGCATCTGCCTGTATCCTGTTCTTGTTCTGGACAATACACCGTGGTCCTGTCAACTCATGTGACCACCAGTGATCCCAATTGACGATGGGATTACACAATTTCTGACTTGACTTCCAACTCAACTATTTTTTGAGATTCTTTGACTCAATATTCAACTAACCTTCAACTTTGTCTCAGTTTGACATCATTAATGATTTCATTCTAATATTGTATTATCATCATACTGTAGGTAAATGATAAATAGCATAAAAGGGCTATGATAGGAGCAAGGAAAGTCAGTCAGAAAACCTGTACCATAATTATTTTGTTAACTGTATTATATAATCATCAAAATTTTCCAAGACCATATTTGACTTGATTATTTGTGAGCCTCTGTGTCCTATATTTGCCTCAAGCTTTATTGACAGGACAAATTAATACTTTGTCAAAAAAGGCATCTTGTGAAGAGTGGTAGAAGTTCAGACCGTTCTATATACGAAGAAATGAGTAGAAAAGGAGGATATTGACCTATTCGGTGCAATATAAGAGAAAATGAGAGAAAGAGCACAAGATGACGAAGGAGTCAACGAGTGCGATGGTTCGAGTGGAGGCCTCGACTGTTATAGTTCGAGGCCAGAAGTGTTTAGTAGTTCAGATATTGCTACTTATGCAGTAGCTGACACGTTACCCTGATCACCGCTCGTAGTAGACCTAGTTTGTGTCTTACGAGTGGTGGTTCTTGGGTTAAAGTGTGTCTGAGTTCTAATTGGTGCTGAGTGCACCCACAAGTATACACAATGCTTCGAACTAATGAAATATGCAATATTCGAAGAATATGAAAGATAGAAAAATATGAATAGAATATGTAAAATATAAATAAAATAAAAGGAGTGTTTTACCACAATGAAACTGTGGTAAAAGCATACCCTTCACACATCTGTACTTGATATTGTTGAATAATCTTCAATCATCATTCAACTTTATTGAGTAAAATCCAACTTGTGTCAGGTGGCAAGTAAAGCATATACATGGAGATGGAGATAGGGGAGTGTGAAGAGTTGTGGAAGTTCTAACTATTCTATATATGAAGAATATTGACCATTTAGGTATGACATGACTGTATATTGACTATTGAAGTACAATATAAAAGGTAAATAACCTTAGTCGACTTTAGTGATGGTAAGACAACTAAGACAACTAAAAAGAAATGGAATCGACCTTGTGGTGTGATTCCTTAGAATGAGTCTACAAAGTAATGAGTTGAGGGGAGAAAAGATGATTTGAGTGATGTGAGATGCAAGTGGAAATCAATAGTAGTTCTATGCTAAGTGCAACTGTTCCTTAGGGTCATTAATGCATAAATAAAGCTGATTCATGCAGTCTGACGGCATGAGTGACCTACTATACCCTTGGATTTGTCCTTTAAGGAGGGGTTGTTGCAAGGTTTGTCCTAGTCACTCTAGTGTATGTCCCACAGTGAAATGGTCAGAGGGGTAGTTTATGGAAATACATATCCAACCTGTTGGGGAAAAGTGAGCCAAATCGGCGACATCCTGAGAGAGCAGGGGAGAAGGCTGCTGTTGTGGTGGAGGACTGCAAACAGGGTCAGCAGGAGTGGGGTCGATGACAAGGGGCTCGTCATCCTGGACATCAGCTCTCTGTTTCCCTTTCACTTTCTCACTCAATGGGGGAGGCTCCTCGAAGACTTCCATGGCTGGGGGAAGCTCCTCAAAGGCTTCCATGGCTGGGTGGGGGGGTGGTTACGAGAGGGCCAGGTAATATGCAGAAGGGTGGGGTGATCCTTGGTGTGGGAGGGGGCTCTAATGTGGACAAGGGCAGTGGCATGGAGGAAGAACTCGGTGTGGGAGGTGGCTTTTGCACAGAAGAGAGTGTGGGTGCAGAGGGAGAATCTGCTGAGGGAAGAGGTAATGGTATGGAAGGAAAAGGAGGCAGGCCAGTGGGATGTCTCTCAAGGCTTTCTGACTGCTCGGAAAAGGGTGTGAAGCAATGCAGTGAGGGCACAGAAGAGACAGATGGACACAGGGAGAGGTAGGTGGGGTCAGACAATATCACTGGGTTGGTCAGACAATACCCCCTCCAAACCCTGATGGAAGTTGGTAACTTCCTTTGCTGGTTAGGGTCACTCGTAAAGAAGTGAATTTTGTCAGGAAGTAAAAATCCTTGTTGGCAGTCCATGCCTAGGTACTTATCATTGTAGGCTGGGTAGCACAGTCGATCTTCCTCCAAATTGGATGACAAGTCAATGGGCCCCATCCGATAGGTTCTTTCCTGGGGTCCACATTGTGGGAGGGGTCTGGGAGGTAGCTCAACTAAATCTCCATATCATAATGCAATGCTTTGCAGCTTGATCCTCCTTACTTTGTCCCAATCATAGAAGTGATGCCGTCCTTTCCCTTCTTGCTCTTATTTCTGTTAAGGAGTGCACACAGAGCTTATCAGAGTGTTTTCCGGAAACTGGTAGGACTTGGCTTCAGCTTATAGGCTGTGCCCTTGTGAGATCATGTTGTCCAATTTCAGACAGGTGGATGGGAATCCCAGGGAGTCCAGGAGTAGTTGGTGGATTGAGAAGTTGGAGGGTCAACTGTGGGAATTCCACAGAGGTTGAGGGATCGGGCAGTGATGGGTTGGAGGTTGAGTGATAGATAGGTCGGAGCCTGTGGGCTCCGATGAGGTAATTAGTGGTGTGTTTCAAAGAGAGGAATAGAGTGGAAAATGTACTGAGATTACTGGGGGGAATCTTAGCTGATTTTCTGACTGGATTGTATGTACAACATCTGCCAGACTATGTATATAGACTGTGGAATGTATGTTATACCAAATCCAGTAATAATAAAATCCAAACTAGTAATCATGAAATGACATAAGTAAACACCAAATTAGGTGTTAGGAGCGGAACGGAACAGGGGCGGAGTCCAAAACATGAGACAGGTCATTAGACCATAACAGGAATGGGGTGGGAGTGGAGTCTGAAATGTGACAGGTCATTTGACAATAACGGGAATGGGGCTCAGTTAGAGAGCTGATGGGTTTTCCGAGTGGGGTCTGGTGACTGATGTGTGGGACAGGGTCAGAGATAGACAGGTATGACGTGCATGGGTCCCAGCAGGTATTCTGGTGACTGATTTATGAGACAATGAAGGTTGGACATGGGCAGGTTCATCGTCTGGGTCCCGGCGGGTATTCTGGTTAACTGATAACTAGTGCATAAAGGGTGTGGGTGCCTGCCTATAGGGTAGTGTCCAGAGTCTGGCAGGTTTTCTGGTCATAACAATTTCCTACACTCTGAACACAAGGTGTGCTGCCATCACTGCAATCCGTTTCAGCGAAGTCTGTCCATCTATGGCCTGGGGGAGGATCAATGGCTGAAGGATTACTGCTTCCCTCCATTCCCCTCCATTCCTTTCATGTCTGCTTAGAGGTGACATTAACCCTAACACCCACCTTCTGTTGTCCTTCTAAGTACTCCTCTCTCCTTTTCCTCTTGAGCGTCTGTAGTTCTTCCTGAACTTGCACAGAGAATGCTTTGGACTGCTGCTTCTTCCTGATCTCCTCTTCGGTTGAAGGGAAAATACTATGAGTGGGTGGGGGGGTTTTGCTCCAGGTTCCCATGGGAGCTCCCCAAACTTTGGGGGGTGAAGACACAATCCTCTGGATGGAACCCATCCACATTGAACATGTTGATGAAGAGGCTTCTGGGTGGGTCTCAAAGTGCTTGACATTCTCTATTCGAGGTGGTGAGGGAGGAGGAATCATTGTCTGGGGCTGAGGTAACCTTTTGAAGTTGGGAGCCGGAGCCTGGGGGGGGGGTATACAATATAACAGCAGTTTCATTCCCTGAGCTGATGGAAATTCCTGCAGTATTGTCCTTCGCCATGGAATGTGTCGATGATGGCATCCCAGAATTACCTGCACTGTGCTTGACATTTTCAGTATGAGATGAGGTGGTAGAAGGAGTAGTGGCTTGGGGTCGTAGTATTCTTTTGAAGTTTTGGGAGTCTGGGTTTGGTTTGTTGTTCCTGTGACATAGTGTACTGGCTTGCATGCTTGTCGTGGGGTTAAGAGAAAGAGGGATGAAAATTTCTTTAGTGAATTTACATTTCTTTTATATTAATTTGAACTCTGCTCAGTTGTTGAGGTGAAAAGGCTGAGGGGGAACAGGTAAAGGGATGGTAGAGTTGAAATAATAAGCAGTGTTCTCACCACAAAGAGATGGAATAGTCATTAAATCCAATAGATAGTTTTGTAAGCCCTGAGAAGAGTGGGGGCATTATGAAGGTTATTGCCATTTAGCCAAGTATCCTCTTCCAGTCCATATCCTTTCCATTGGACTTGGAAAAGTAGTTAATTTCAATACTTCTTGTGTCCCACAATGGCCTCTACTTCATACTCCTTGTCCTTACAATTTAGTTCGCTAGGATTTTCTAGTAGTTCCCTTGATCTGAATTCCTCAGGAGAGAAATGGTACTTTTTGAAGTGGTCTCAGTTGATCTGTTATGTATTTTAGTGATTTTTCCTTTAATTTCCCCTCCAAAAACAAAGAGAATTGAGAAATTGAATTAAAATGTATTTATATCACTTACAAAACTTTGTATACATATTCTTCAGAAATAAATTGAATTTTTACAATTTATTTCATATTTTTAGAGTCAAATCTAAGCTAGATATGAATTTAATTCTTTTTTGTTTTAATAAAATAAAATCGTCAGCCATAAAAGATCACATGATATTCACATGACATTTCAAACTCCGACAAGGACAAAACGCAATGTGAAATAATCACACATAATATATTATTATAATAAAATAGTATTATAATTAACTAAAAGTAAATATAATAACTATATAATAATATCACCTGGTACTTATTACATGACATGCGGGAACATTTGTCACAGCAAGTGATATTTGTTACAACAAGGCGCAACAGTCACAAGGCGTGCAACAGTCACAAGGTGTGCAACAGTCACAAGGCATGTGACAGTCACAAGGTGTGCGACAATCACACAGTGCGACAGATGTCATACATACACAGATGCAGAAACATTACATCATCATGTATGCTACTGCAGAAAAAACCAGAAACTCCTGGAATATTCCAGTGGCTTCCAAAGGAACAGTTAGAAATAGGTACAACAGTAGATAGAATATTGTAGAATATTCTAGTGTCTTAGAAATAGTTAGAATCTTCTACATATAATGCTTTAGAAAATTCTAGAAAATTCTAAATAATGTCATTCTGAGATCTTCTAGAATCTTCTAAAATGTCTCAGACCAAAATGTATATAAGGAGCTCAGCTCCAGCCTTGAATAGAACATCTTATCATCTTATCAACCTATTAACACCATATCTGTGTGTCACCACAGCAAGCAGTTTATTGCCACCTCTAGTTGAGCTTCTGGCACTAATCAGGATTCCCTGTCACCTCTAGTTGAGCTTCTGACAATAGTGCTACCCCCTGGTCACCTCTAGTTGAGCCTCTGACCAATCAGGATTCCCTACCACCTCTAGTTGAGCTTTTTGTATTAATCCCATAACCTTGTCACCTCTAGTTGCTCTTCTGACAAGCAATCTTGTTCCCCTTTGCCACCTCTTAGTTGAGTAGCTGGCTTTCCTTTATTACTTATCCACCTCTAGTTGAGTTGTTGGTTATCATTGTTGAGATTAGGAATACATTTCTAATTTCTACCTGGTTTTAAGCATAAATAAATACTGAGAATATTCACACAAGATCTGTAAGCACTACACTAAGATCCTGATAAGTTAATATCACAGTAGAATTGTAGGTTAGTAGAAATAGAGCATATATTAGCTTATAGTGTTTTATTCTATATCTAACCTTTTGACCTGTTTATAAATAGTTTTACTGTTTGATAAATAGTATAAATTATATATAAACTAGCTAGAATCGAAGTTGAATCTAGTTTTGGAATCAGTGAATTGTTATTCATATTTTAGTATTGTTTTCATAGAAAAAGAACAGCTTGCAAAAGCAGCTCTCAAAACTGTTAAGAACTGAAAACTGACTAATGTTGGTGGCCGACAGGGACCGATTGGAAGGACTTGGCTTCAGCTTATGTGCTGCACCCTCGCAAATATCCGTAGGGTGTCCTTAGATTTCGGGTGGGCGAAGACTAATCCTAAAGAGCCCCTTTCGGTGAGATACCAATCAGAACCGAAGGACAAGTCGAGCGTCGGGCCAAGGGGTCGGGGCCGGGAGTGGGCGAGCGCATGCGAAGGCGGATGGGGGGATTCTTAGTATGAGACTGTTACGGACGTATGAGGGTATTCTGAGTCGATATTCTGATTGCCTAGTAACTACAACTACAGCGGGTTCATATACAAGTAACAGGCGTCTAGAAAATACTAATGGGGAGAAGGGCGGAAAATGGCATTAACAATAAGCTTGACTAGGAACGGGAAGTTTATGATTAGTTCGGAGGCCGATGATAACCGAGAGTGGGATTACGATAAAAGGAAATAGTTCAAGGACTACAAATATAGATAGACATATGTGAAACATAAGATTGAAATGGATCAACATAATAAAAGGGACGTATCAAAAGTTTGACCAGACAATACGGGTTATTTTGATGTGGGCGTAAACGGAGTTTGATCTTCGTGAAAACATACATCAGCTTTGGGGCCGATGGTTTCCGAGATGGTGACTTGAAACATTGATAAATGGCGATAAACCTCGGGACCGGTAGGGTTGTGACACGGTCGTAACAGTATCTCCCCTTTTGGCCGAAATCCCAGGGAGGCCGAAAATCTAGATCCCGTACGTAAAACTTGTCGGGTATGGCTGGGTGTGTCAAACCTTCATGTGACTCGGCAAAATTTTACATATCAAAATTTGAGGGGTCCTAACGCTTGAAATTCTACTTCTCTTCCCTCAACCACCATGACCATAGGCTCAGGGTCAAAACCCTTCCCGGTTAGGTTAACAGTCGCACCCATCTCGGTCCCGAGTGGTACGGCGAATGTGCAGGAGCATCGGTGTATACTCGAGCAGAAGAGAAAGGTGCGTGAAGAGGAGGAGCGGAAGGAGAAAGAGGAGTTGGCGGCCATCGAGGCTGAGGAGAAGAAACAGGTGGTGGAAGAGGCCGCGCGCAAGCACTGGGAAGCAGTGCTTGCAAAGAACAAGCAGCAGGAGGCCGATCGGGCATGGGAGGAGGCGACGAAAAAGAAGCGGGAGGGAAAGGTAAGTCGGCTCCGGTATCTTTTGCGAACCTTGCTGACAATATTTGTTAGCGCAAGGCTGTGACACCTTCAGAGTCCAATGACAAAGAGGGAGAGGAGGAGGATGCACTGGGGCCGTCGAGCCCCAAGGTGGGTTTGGTTTCCCTAAATAAAAAGCTTTCCTAAATAATTTTCCTATAGAAACAAAAGCAGGCCCTCAAGGCGGGGCCTGAAAACGACCCTAAGTGCAATCGGTGCACGAAATGGGGTCGAACCTGTCATCCCCGGGCCAATGGTCGGGGCCGCACTTGTCAAGAGTGCGCTGATCAGAAGCTTGGGTGTGTCTTCCCAGGGGCCGATGGATCGTTCCAGGAGCGACAGGTCGATGCTCTAGAAGAGCAAAACCACCTTATGTGGACATACTTCTCGGAGACGACGAGGTTCCGATACGAGACTCTGTGACAACAAGGGCTCATGACCGAGCAGTTGCGACTTTTGGGCATTGGGCTGGAGAAGCAGACCAGCGTGATCGAGTCTCTTGGAGGTCAGCTTGAGCAATACTTGGAAGTCTTGAGTTGCGATGGAATTGGGCACGAGATTGGGGTGTCGGAAAAGGTCGGTGGTGTGGTATCGGTGGCTGTCGGTTCGGGAGAGGGTTCAGAGGCCAGAGAGGAGGGAGAAGTTGTATAGGAAGAAACTTAGATAGTAGAAATATATCGGGGGGTTGATTCTTGGGCACCCCGATTGCTCTCGACATTGTCTGTACGAGGCATACGGGTGATGAATCCCCTGCCGGTTGTGGATGTACTGGCTGTCGGGGCTCACGGGACCTTTTTGAACTTAGGGAGGACTTGCTTGTGTTGTTGGAAAGGGAGCATTATAGTACGATAAAATGATGAAGTTGAAGATAGAGGGAAGGGCTGTAGATAGGTGAAGGACGTGGTATGAAAGATAAAGAAAATTTATGTGAATTTATGTGTACTTTTTTATATATATTGAATTGAAACTCCGCTCGGTTGGTCGTTAAATAAAATTCATTAATTGTGGCTGGGTTTTGGGTAAATGTGTCCGCCGCCAATCCCGTTAAATATTGAACAGCGCCTTGTACGCCCTCAGAAGTGCCGGAGCGTTTCTAAGGTCAGTGCTGCTTAACCACGAATCCTCCTCGGGTCCATAACCTTTCCAGCGCACCCTAAATAGCAGACGATTTCGCTGTTTCCTATGTCCAACAATAGCTTCGACTTCATATTCTTCATGATCTGATTTCAACTCTCTTAGGTTCTCAAGTTGGGGTCTCGGACCTAGCTTGGAAGGAGAGGGTTGATATTTCCGCAGATGATCCCGATTAATGACTGGATGCATAGGATACTCCGGGGGAATCTTAAGCCTAAATACTTGAGAGTTCAATTTCTCAAGGACCTTGAATGGTCCAATCCGTCTTTGTATTAGTTTCTTCCCCATTCCCTTGACTTCCACCAGTTTGAGGGAGTGGGGGTTCACCAATACAAAGTCTCCCTCGGAGATATCTTCTACAGGTCTTTGCTTCTTGTTATACGCTCGTGCTTGAATCTCTTGGGCTCGAGCGATTGAATCCCACGCCATCTGCCGATGATTTTCTAGCTCGAGGATCCATTGGTCGGCCATAGGGCTGTCTGATAGTTCTCTAGGAACTAGGGGTTCATCACCTCCTAGAACTCGAGACATTCCTCTTGGGAGGTATCCCATTAATAAGAAGGCCGGGGCGTAGTTTGTGGAACTGTGAACGGTTGAGTTGTATGCGTGAACAACTACCTCAATCCATTGGGACCAGCTTTCCTTAGCAGAAGCACAATAGGCTCGAAGCATCTGTTCTATGGTCGCATTCATATTCTCCGTTTGAGGATGATGAGCCGAAGATACCACAAGGGTGGTACCATAGATCTTACAGACTTCCCGCCAAAACCTGCAGGTCCATCTCTTATCCCGATCACAGATTATTTGAGAGGGCAGTCCGAAGGGGCTCGCCACCTGTTTGACAAATATTCGTGCGAATCCTTCAGCCGTAAGGTTCGAAAAGGTAGGTATTGTAATAGCGTAACACGTCAATTTATCAATGGCGACAAAGACTGCGGAATACGAATCCTTTCCTGAGTCGGGTAGTCCAGTGATTAAGTCCATAGAAACTACCTCAAATGGCCTAAAAGGTACATCAGCTGGTCTGAGGGCTCCTTGACGAGCGGTGCGATCGACTTTGGTTTTTTGGCAGATGTCGCAGGTATGCATGTATGACATGCAATCTTGTAGCATTTTTGGCCAAAAGAACCGGTCTTTCATCAGGTTGAACAACCGCTGGCCTCCGGCGTGTGCTCCCTCAAAAGGGTTATCATGTACCAACCTTAAAATCGAGTTAATCATGGTTCTGGGTACACAGACTCGACTTTTCCAGTCCGAGTCGCAAAAGTACAGGAGTCGGTTTGCTCCCACGAAGTAGTGAGAAGGATTAACAACCGCATTGGGTGAAGGGGTATCTAGAGCGTAGAGATTCCTGAAAATGGAGTCCTTTGAATAACCCTCTAGAAATTTCTTTATATATCCCTCCTCGATGCTGATTAGTAGCTGAGGATGACGCAATGTGAAGTCAGACTCGTCTTCCTGGTCATTCCTTACTGCATTATGAGAATCCCATTCTGACCGTCGGACTTTTTGAGTTACTCCGAAAGGTTCCATAGAATCGAGTATGGTAGAGAAGACTGCCTTCTTAGCGGGTTCATCCTTCCATAGTTTTTCCTCAGTACTCTTGTCCAGAGAGGTCGAGGTGATAGCTTGCAAGTCATCTCTAATAGGGCTCACGAAGGCTGGTACCCGAGGGAGTCTGGATAGTGGGTCCACATTGCTGTGAACTCTCCCTGCTCGATGCAAAATCTCGAGACCTGGAAATGCAGCGTATATCGCCCCCCATGCGGCTAGTCGATGATTAGTGTTCTCGTAAGATCTAGCCCATTGCAGAGCTGCATGGTCCGTAATGAGCAGAACATATTCACCTTCAATGAAAGGTTGAAAGTGGACTAGTCGCTCCTTTGCTGCTAACGCTTCCTGTTCAGTAGCAGAATAGTTGCGTTCAGCACTTTTCAGTGTGCGACTCCAATATGCAATAACTCGTTCAACAGTAACTTCGGTCGCCTCAAAAGTGGGTCCCCACGAATCCGACCACTCAATCTCGGGCTGTTTGGTTTTGTACCGATGAACAAAGGATGGCACATCCTGCGCACGGTCAAAAGCTAACTTGGCTTGGGCATAGATTTTAGTGTCCACTAAGTCTCCTAAAGCCATCTTCTGGACTTGTTGGAGACAACAACCCAAGGCAAAATCCGAAGCGTCCGTATACAATCGATAGGGCATCCCACTAACTGGATGTCCCAGCACTGGAGCTGATCCTAATGCGGTTTTAACATCCTCATAAGCTTGGACATGTTCAGCGGTCCACGTCCAGGGTGTTCCCTTTTTTAGGAGCGAGAATAAAGGGGACACCATCCATGAATAGAATGGTATATACGCTGAAAAGTAAAGGACCATTCCAAGGAACCGTTGCAGTTCAGAAACCTTAGTGGGTGGGGCCAGTTCCAATATAGCGCGAAATTTTTCTTGGTGGGTTGAAAAACCCAACCTGGATACTTTATGACCCAACAACAAGATAGAATTATATCCGATAAAACATTTCTTGGGAGAGAGAGTGATACCGGCCGAAGCGATAGCACCAAGCACCTGATTCAGGTGAAGCAAATGATCATCCCAGTTCTTAGAGAATATGACTATGTCATCGATGTAGACTAAACAAAAAATCCACAAGTAGGGTGCTAAAACTGTTTGCATGATGCGCTGAAATGTGGAGGGGCCGTTTCTGAGCCCGAACGGCATCCTTTTAAATTGCCACAGCCCTCTATGGGATCTGAAGGCTGTTTTGGGCTTATCGTCCTCCAACATTTCTAATTGAGTAAACCCAGCTAGCGCATCGAAAGAAGAAAGAACATTCGATCCCAACAGCGCCTGCATGATCTCCGATTGACGTGGTAAAGGGAATTCGTCTGGAACAGTGAGATGATTAAGTTTCCGATAGTCGATGACCACCCGCGGTTTACCATTGCGATATACTACAAGGGCTGGCGCTCCCCATGGGCTTTTAGATGGCTCAATGACACCCTGTTCGAACCAGGTATCCATTTGCTCGTCTATAACTCTCCTATTGGTGGGGGACGAAGGGAACATAGGCATGGATATGGGCTGGGCTCCCTCTTTCAAGGGGACAGGGACTCTACATTCCACTTGCCCTAACCGTCCATTGACTCCGAAAGCCTTAATGTTCTCAGTCAAAACTGATCTGAGATGTGGCAGGACTTCCATTGGTATATCTGGTCCCAAATTGACTAACTTGTGAAGATCCTCTGAGGCAAATTTCTCATTATCAGCCACTGCAGCCGTCTTAGGACCAGGCAGTTCGAAATCATCCACAATCTCTGATTCAACAGGTGGCTTAGGCCTCTCTGAGGCGACTTGACAGTCCTCCTCAAGTTGAGAGAGACTTTCGATAAAGTGTGCGATCTTGGTCGCGCCTGCTACCATTAAACCTTTCTCCTCGAGTGACCTGGGCTTGTGAGCCCAACAAGCGGGGTCATGAATTATCCCTATTGTCTCCCCTCGTCGGATAGTCTTAGGGGTTAGTGATGGATTGGCTAAAGGTACTGCCGAACTATTCCTTGAAATTGCCGTGATTGGTGTGGCTAATATTGAACCATCCTCGTTTTGCAATACAATTCCTTCAACAATCCATTCCTCGCCCTTTAGATCTTCAACAAAAATAGGCACTAGTCTGGCTGACTCTGGATCGATAGTGCAATCCTCCAAGGCTCGCGCGACTCTTTCAGTACGCACACCTTTATTGGGGAAAGAGGTGAGCTTGGGTTGCTCCTTCTCATGCTTCCCGAAAGGGGCCTTATTGACGGTGAAAGTCAAAGGTTGAGATTCCTTAGAAGAACTGGCTGGAATAAAACCCTGTCATCCCGGGAGAATAAGTCTAGATCCCAATGGCTGATCTCTTAGAGTACCGATTTCGTAATTAATATGGAAATCCTCTCCTAAAAGAATTGGCACCGTCATTCCTCTAACGACATAAGTTTCTGCCGCGAACTTCAGTAACGTTCCACTGTCGTCCTCCAGGTAAATAGGGATATTAACGTATCTGATAACCTTAGCGTTACCCGTGAGCTGGATTAGATGCAACTTGAGTCCTTGTTTCAACTTATATATGCCCTGCAGCTCCTTGTAGAATTCCTCCAATATAAGGGAAAGATCCGCTCCCGTGTCCATTCGAATTTTAACGCTTTCGGGTGAATCGGGAGTTCCTACATGACCGAAAACATGGAGCGCTGCAACTCCTATGCTAGAGTAACCGCTAGGAGGATCCCGCTTTCGATAAAGGATCGTAGTATCCTCCTTCATCAGACGACTGGGACGAGGGTATTGGATTCTAGGCCTCTTACTTTCCTTGCGCAGGGACAAGCTTACATTCCTGCGCTCACTTCGGCAAGGAACACGGTTTGAAGGGGAATCCAATACTGGGTCATTGTCGCTGTCCTCCGAATCTGAGTCCTCGTACGGTAGTAAGTCGGGGGGTTCCCGGGATCAAACGGGAAAGTGTCAACATCAGCTCCAGGCGAACAGAGCGAATTCGAGCTGATTTGTTTGTGACAATCTCCAGTCTGACAGTAGTTCTCGGTCAGGCCTTCAAGGTCCTGCCGATGAGCACTCAGCCAGTCTCCCTTTTCGAAGAAATCTGCAGCGAGTATGGATACATAAACTTCACATGGAAGAGCTTCACCAGTCATTCGATTTTCCTCCCTTACTAATTTGTCTCCGACTTCAGGCGCATAAATGGAAACAAAAGTCAATTTGTCATCAGAGCTATTTACTTGTCCTTGTATAGATAGTCCATGAACCGCTTCATATAGCCTTTGCTCCTCAGCTTCCTCCGACATATCCTGTGCAGAGCATTTGTTGATAGAGACATAATGAGACATTTTGCCAGCTTGAGGGCAGTCTATCTTGAAATGCTCCGGACTTCCGCATATCCAACATTCCTTGGTGGGTTTGACCGCGCTCTTCTTGTTACTCCTCTTGAAGAACATTTTTCCGTGATGCTTTCCCTGCGTTGGATTAGCGACGTCAGGGACAGTCCTTCTCATCGAGCCTCTCTCGTTAGTCTCACTAACGAGATCCTGGTTAGGTGAAGAGAAGTCGTCGGTGACTCTAAATTCCATTTCCTGACCCTCTGCTAACATTACGCACAGTTTCTGGAACCTGTAGCGTTCCCGGTGTGTTTGGACCCAAGCGTTAATCAGAGCTTCTTGCAGGTTATTAGCATAAGTCTGCAAACTCATGATATCATCGATGGGTTGTCCTTGAAGAAGGTAGAGCCATTCCGTAGGCAGCGTGAGAATGAGTCTGCGTGTCTCATCTCCTCTGTCCTGGTGGAACCCGTACAAAAAATGATAGAGTTTAACTCTCCATTGGATATAGACAGGTGTCTCGCGATCGTGACCAACTTGTCGAAATTTCATGGCTTCCCATTCTAAGGCCAAGGATTCACGCCAGCGAGTTCCAAGCAATCCTTCCACAATGCCCCAGAGAAATGACCCATGAGATTGACTGAATTCAGTACGATGCTCACGGTCTAGGGTGCTCCACCAGACCTTAGCGTTTCCCGTAAGTCATCTTGGCAGAGCGAGTCCTAACATCACACTCAAAGAGTCTGATATCTCCGCAAGACTCATGATGTCCATGATATAGTCCAAGGCCTTGGATTGGGCTCCATCATATTCGGGGAGGTCAGACCATTTGATCTTGAGGTCACTGGTGTTAAGAGTGATCTTCTTGTCCTTAGGTAAGTCATCAATAAGCGCGCTAGCTTGAGACTGCATCGGAGTTCGAAAAGGGGTGTTAGGCACTCTATTGTGGTGCTCCCCACATCCCGAGTTCCCTCCTCAGTCTGAAGTGTTCGAACTCCCGGATGAATCACTAGAAGGTCCTCCTGGTGGCAAGAAAGGGTTTGAAGTGATCGGTAGAGAATGGCGGGGACCATCTGGATTCAGCGATCCTCGACCAGCAACTGGGCCAGCTATACCCTCAGTGAATGCTGTAGAGAAGGACGGTCGACCCTTGCTGGCGACTGATCGATTTCTGACAGTGGTCACTTCATTCCCGACGTTAGGGCTGTTGGGAACTCCCTCAAAAGCGACGCGAGAGCGAGGATCTCCCTGAAAAGGCGTGGGACCAGATTCCATCACGATTCGTCTCTCCATCTCCATCGTGTTCAGGAGTCGATGTGGCTGAGGTTGATGAAAGGGAGCACAGACCTCAATCCTCTTTTCTTGAAGGCATTCTATCACCTGCATCCTCAAGTCCAGCGGAAAGTCCTCCATTATCACAGGACGGTTGAGAGAAGATAGGAAATGAGTATCTGGAGACCCATTTAGGTTGCGAACGAACGAATCAGTCGTGGAGATAGGTGAATTGGGGACCTGAATCGAGTTGTTATAGGGGAGGAGTACCTCTAAAACCATCTTATCGAGTCTTCTTTGATTTGATTTCAGCCGACCCCTTAGAGTGAAGTATGCAAACAGCATATTTGGCGTGACTCCATTGAGAGACTCCTCCAACATGCAGATGTACATGTACTGGTAGTCGACCTTAGGCACGACATGATCTCCACCGAGCAGGACGTGCAGGATCTGCAACGCATCATCATGCGTACGAAGTGCTTCAAGGAATAGAGAAAACACCTCCTGCTTGAGAATCCTTCTTCCACCTTCTATAGCGGTAGTCACCTCGTTCGACCATTCAGGAATCGATCGGGTCAAGTCCTCAAGGTTCCCTGGTCGCGTGAATAAATCTCGCGCCGATAAGATCGCCTGGTAACGACCTAACCACACTGCTACAGTCACTGGTAAAATGGGATAATCCGTATTGTACTCCTCTACAAAGGGGGTAACCAGATCCTCGGAGATTCGATCGGTGTAGTACATATCCCATTGTAAGTTAATGGGCTGAGCATAAATCATATGACCTCCAAGGAACTGCTTGAGAATAACTTGTCTCGGAGGGAACCTGAGAATAGGCGAGGGTGCTCGACCAGCCTCAACGTTGGCTCCAGGGGCGTTCGACTGCCCGAGTGATGAGCGTTCTTCAGGTGGGTCGGGTGGAATGTTTGTTGATGAATCTGCTACTACTCCGGAAGGATCCTCCAGAGGAGTTGATCCTTGGAGAGTCGACGAAGACTTCCTCAAAGTGACATTACGGGGTGGTTCCAAATTAGCGGATTTTTGACGAGGCATGGAGCTACTTGGAGCTGATGAAGACCTAGGTGTTTGGTTCTTGCCCGTAGTCATTCGCATGTTCGAGTTTTAGTAGCCCAATGATAAGATCTTTCTTCGTAGGAAAGGAACGGTCCAGCTCGGATCACCACTGTGAAGAGTCGCTAGATTCTGACCGTTCAATATACAAAGAATAGTGTTTATTCAACTACTATTAGTAGGTATTGACCGTACAGTGCAATACCGTAGATTACTAGACCGGCAGTACTAGTAAGGAGACACGCTATGCATCACAAGAGCAACTGTACAGTTGCTCTTGATGGCTAGAATGAGAGAAGGAAAGAGTTGACCTTCACGGTACAACTCGTAGCTAGACGTAAGATAGATAATCAACGAGAAGCTGAATATCTAAAGTAAAGATATAGTAGCGCGAGTCGACTATAGTGTCGACGAGCGCAAAGACCTTAGAGGGGAACTCGACCTTCGCGGTTCGAGTTCAAAGTACGTTAGTATGCGAGAGAACACTACCTTTATAGGTAGTTGAGACTTTACCCTTGACACCTCTCGCTATTCGACGTCTGGGTCATTTACGAGGTGGTGTCTGCTGGGTAAAAAAGTGTCTCTGTTTGGCGCCAAGAGTGCCCACATGTATACACAAAGCTTCGAACTACAAAATAAGGGTATGCTCGAAATATTGAAAGAATGTAAATAAAGAAAATAAAAAGAAAATAATAAAGTACTATAATCCAACTATTATTCCTTAGTCCAATTATGCATATATGCATACCCTTCACAGCAACTCTCCAACCGCATGGAATCCAGAGAGTTGCTTAATCTTTTTTCGACTCGGCAGCCGGCTTGGCCGGTGGAGAGGTCGTGGCCGTATTGGCCGATCGGGCTTTTGTGGCTTTTGGGCATGCAGCGACTCGGTGTCTAGGATCTGCGCACAACAAACAAAGGTTGTTGTCCATTCGGCGTTGCTTTTCCTGTGGTAGGAGCTTGCCATTGGAGCTGAGTTTGCCGGTTAAGTCGGGTTTGTCTTTGTCTTGAGACTTATTCGACTGTTTTCCCTTGCCTTTCTTGTTGTTAGCCCCTTTGTTTTCGGACTTCTTATCGGAGGTCGAGTTGCCACTGTTGTTGGTGTTTTGATTACCAGACTTGTTGGTGTTCTTATTGTCCGATGATTTTTTGTCCGAAGGGTTCTCGCGACTAATTTCCAAACGTCGTTCCCAGTATCGGGCATCTGCATTTTGGGCTTTCAGATGCATGAGAGGGAGGGTCTTCGGCTTGCCAGTCTCTCCTTTGGAAACTTCATCTTTGAGGCGAGACGGAAGGCTGGAGTAAAACTGGTAACGGAGGGCTGAATCGCCCCAGTCGCAACGCGTGCCGAGGTTGTTGAACTGGATGATGTAATCGGTGATGCGCTGAGTGTCTTTCATTTTGAGATTAGAAAGCGTGGTTTCGGCATCGCCGGTCTGGTCGTAGGGACTGAAGTTGGTTTCGAGTTCCTCGACAAAGGCATCCCAATCATGAAGCCAATCGGGGTCTTCGGAGGTGAGGCCAGAGAATGCGGGTTCAAACCAGGCTGCTGTGGAATCCTTAAGGTATGAGAGTGCGAAGTTTACCTTTCGGTCATCCATTGCGAATGCAGCCGGGCGGTCCCGAAAGTTGAATCGACATTGCATAAGAAATGTCGGCAATTTCTTCGGGTTTGAGCCAGTGAATGGCTCGGGTTTGTTAACTCGGGTTTGCCCAGGTTCTTTTTCCTTGATATTGCTTCTAAGGAATTCGTTAAGGGATCCTAGGGTACCTGAGAACAATTCCCATGTCTCTTCAAGGTCGAGAGCCGGTTTCTTTTTTGCGGACTTCTTGGAGCCACTAGCCTGAGGTTGGTCGCCATCCTCGGGTTCGCATTCCGAAACTGGTTGATTGTTAATCTCTTCAGTTGCTTCGGGTTTGGTTGCTTCAGTTACTTCTTCAACATCACCGGTAATCTCCACAAAGCGAGATTCTTCGGAGGTTTCTGGTAGCGGGGTTCTCTGAGTAGCTCGGGCTGTATACAGGAAAGGAGACTTGAGAGTGGAAGATTCTGCTTCACCGCTTGGCTTGGCATTTCTTCTCGGAGGCATGATTAAACGGAAAATGCGAGTGTGAAATCAGAATATACTGTGAAGAACTGAAAACTGACTAATGTCAGTGGCCGACAGGGACCGATTGGAAGGACTTGGCTTCAGCTTATGTGCTGCGCCCTCGCAAATATCCGTAGGGTGTCCTTAGATTTCGGGCAGGCGAAGACTAATCCTAAAGAGCCCCTTTCGGTGAGATACCGATCGGAACCGAAGGACAAGTCGAGTGTCGGGCCAAGGGGTCGGGGCCGGGAGTGGGCGAGCGCACGCGAAGGCGGATGGGGGGATTCTTAGTATGAGACTGTTACGGACGTATGAGGGTATTCTGAGTCGATATTCTGATTGCCTAGTAACTACAACTACAGCGGGTTCATATACAAGTAACAGGTGTCTAGAAAATACTAATGGGGAGAAAGGTGGAAAATGGCATTAACAATAAGCTTGACTAGGAACGGGAAGTTTATGATTAGTTCGGAGGCCGATGATAACCGAGAGTGGGATTATGATAAAAGGAAATAGTTCAAATATAGATAGACATATGTGAAACATAAGATTGAAACGGATCAACATAATAAAAGGGACGTATCAAAAGTTTGACCAGACAATACGGGTTATTTTGACATGGGCGTAAACGGAGTTTGATCTTCACGAAAACATATGTCAGCTTCGGGGCCGATGGTTTCCGAGATGGTGACTTGAAACGTTGATAAATGGCGATAAACCTCGGGACCGGTAGGGTTGCGACACAGTCGTAACAAAAACCTTCTTTGGGAAGTAGGGTGCATATATTCAAGTAAACTCTTGAAATCAGGGGTTCTAAGTCTATTCAGGCTGCCACTGATTAATATCAAATACTTAAATTATTTTACCTTGCAGTGAATTAAGCATTTTGATAGAGCATTGGACTCCTTTTTCAGAAGATAGTATTAAAATAAGGCTAATACATCACATGATCACTGGGTGCATTTGATATTCCAAAGGAATATAGAGTTGAAAGACTTGAGGGTTAATCTTTTCCAAGATCTTGAATGGCCCTATCCATCTTTGTATGAGTTTCCTCCCAGCTCCTTTGGCTTCAACAAGTTTGAGAGAATGAGGATTGATTAGAACATGATCTCCCTCTGAAATGTCTTCCACCAGTCTCCATTTCTTATTGCAGCTACGAGCTTGTGTTTCTTGTGCTCATGTGATCGAATCTCATGCCACCTGTCGATGGTTCTCCAGTTTAAAGATCCATTGGTCAGCCAATGGGCTGTCTGATAATTCTCTGGGAACCACAGGGTCATTTCCTCCCAGGCAGCATGATATTCCTCTCAGTAAGTATCCCATCAACAAAAAGGCTGGTGCGTAGCCCATTGAATTCTGTACTGTTGAGTTGTAGGTATGGGCCATTACCTAAGTCCACTTAGACCATTCTTCTTTCAAAGAAGCACAGTATGGCATCTGCTCAATGATAGCATTGACATTCTCCATTTGACTGTCTGTCTGAGGATAGTGGGACAAGGATACCACAAGGGTGCTTCCATATACTTTGCAGACTTCTCTCCAAAACCTGCAGGTCCATCTCTTGTCTTGATCACAGATTATCCTTGAAGGTAGACCAAAGGGAGTGGCTACCTTATTCACAAAGATTCATGCAAATCCTTCTGCAGATAAATCTGAGGTCATGGGCTTGCAGATTAAGAAACACATAAGTTTATCCATGGTGACAAAGATGGCAGAGTAAGCACCCTCTACAGAAGTGTGATGTATTAGCCTTATTTTAATACTATTTTCCAAAAAAGGAGTCCAGTGCTCTATCAAAATGTGCAAATACTCAATTCACTGCAAGGTAAAATAATTTAAGTATTTGATATTAATCAGTGGCAGCCTGAATAGACTTAGAACCCCTGAAGTCAAGAGTTTACTTGAATATATGCACCCTACTTCGCAAAGAAGGTTTTGAGAGCTGCTTATGCAAGCTTGTTCTTTTTCTGTGAAAATATATACTTAAAATATGAATAACAATTCACTGATTCAGAATCTAGATTCAACTTCGATTCTAGCTAGTTTATATATATTTTATACTATTTATCAAACAGTAAAAATATTTATAAACAGGTCAAAAGATTAGATATAGAATAAAACACTATTTGGCTAATATATGCTTTATTTACACTAACCTACAGGGTCTACTGTGATACTAACTTATCAGGATCTTAATGTAGTCTCAAAGATTCTGCAAGAATATTCTCAGTATTTATTTATGTGAATATGCTTTACTGATTCACAATAAATGAGCAATGGAACAGGGATTATTTGCAATATAATAAACAGTCAAATTACTCAACTAGAGGTGACTGAAGTCTTAGACTACAAATAACAATGTAAAGAAAACTAATAATCAGTACTCAATTAAGAGATGACTATAGTATAAGATTATTTATATATTATTGGTTGATAACCAACAACTCTAACTGAGGTGGAAATAATATATAAAAGCCAACTATTCAATTAAGAAGTGGCAAGGGGGAACAAAAAGGGCTGTGAACTAGTCCCTCTTTAGTGGCTAACACTTCTTGTTCTGTGGCAGAGTAGTCACATTCAACCTTCTTGAGCATGTGGCTCCAGTAGGTGATGATGTGCTCCACAGTGACACTAGTGTCATCAAAATATGAAGCCCAGGAATCTGTCCAGTTGAAATTGGGTTCCTTGGTCTTATAACCAGTGATGAAAATGGGTACATCTCGTGATTGATCGAAGGCTGATTTTGCTTCGGTGTAGATTTTGGTATCCTTTAAGTCCTGAAGTGTCATCTTCTGTACTTGTTGGAGACAACATCCTAATGTGAAGTCTGAAGCATCCATGTATAGTCAATAAGGCATGGTGCTCATGGGGTGCCTGAGCACTTGAGTGGAGCTCAGTGTGACTTTGATGTTCGAAAGCCCTAGTGTGTTCAGAATCCCAAGTCCAATAAATTCCTTTCTTTAGAAGGTTGAAGAGTGGTGCCACCATCCAGGAGTAAAATGGTATGTATGTGGAGAAGTACAAAACCATTCTGAGAAAATGTTGAAGGTCTCCTATTTTGGTGGGCATACCTAGTTCTAGTATAGTGGCAACCTTCTCTTGGTGGGTTGAAAAACCGAGTCTAGACACTTTATGTCCTAGTAATAGAATCAAGTTATATCCAACATAGCACTTTTTGGGAGAGAGTGTGATTCCTGCTGCAATTATGGCCTGTAAGACTTGATCTAAATGCTCTAGATGATCATCCCATGTCTTAGAAAAGATCATGATGTCATCAATATAAACTAGGCAAAATATCCATAAGTAGGTGTGAGTACAGTTTTCATAACCCTCTGGAAGATAGAGGGTCCATTCTGGAGTCTGAATGGCATTCTCCTGAATTGCCACAGTCCTTGGTGGGATCTGAAGGCAGTTTTTGGTTTGTCCTCTTCTAACATTTTGAGTTGGGTGAAGCCAGCTAACATGTCAAATGAGAATAGGATGTTGGATCCAGAAAGCACTTGCATGATCTCCAACTGATGTGGTAATGGGAATTCATCAGGGACTGTGAGGCTGTTCAATTTCCAATAGTCTATTACTCACAGTTTCCTGTTGTGAAGAGTCGTGGAAGTTCTGACTGTTCTATATATGAAGAATATCAACCATTCAAGTACAACACAATGATGTATTGACTATCTAAGTCTAATACAGATTGAAATATGTATTGATTGTCTAAGTTCAATACAATTGAAAGGATTAGTTATCTCAAGTATTGAATAGATAGCTAAGACAACTGGAAGGTGAATCGACTTTACAGTATGATTCTGGACAACTGCTCTAATGATTAGGAAATAATAAGAGAGTCAAGCAAAGACAGAGTAGTGCAGATGTAGTCTGCACAGATTAAGATAACAGTTTGGGTTTTGACTAATATAGTTCAAAATGGTGATTGTGCTGATAGTTAAAGCACATCTGTGATGGTCAAGATGATACCCCAATCACAACTTGCAGGACACTAAGTGGGTGTCTGGGCAAGTTGTGGTTACAGGGTAAAAAGTGTCTGAGTTCTAACTATAGGCACTAGAGTACATAGGTCTAGTATGTATGTGCCCACAAGAGTCTATGTACCGTATGAATACATAGATCATTGAACTAATATATGTATATGATAAAATAGAGAGAAAAATAGAAATAATAATAGAACTATAGTGTGGGTCCATCCTAACTATATTTTGGAATATATTTCGTAGTACCTCTCACTCCCATTGTGATAGACTACAAAGACTGGTGCTCCCCAAGGACTCTTGAATGGTTCAATAACTCCCTGTTGAAACCAGGTATCCATTTGTTTATCAATGACTTTCCTGTTGGCTGGGGAGGTTTGAAACATTGGCATTGAAATAGGTTGCATGCCATCCTTCAGCAGAACACTGGCCTTAATGTCTACTTGTCCTAAACATCCATCCACTCTGAAGGCTTGGACATTCTTAGTCAAGACTGAACCCAAGTGAAGGGAGATGTTGGCAGGAATATCAGGCCCTAAGTTAACTAACTTATGTAAGTCCTCCGAATGAAACATTTCCATAGTGGCAACCTCTGACATTTTAGGACCTGTTGGGTCAAAATCGTCCATGGATTCCTGTTCTAGTGACGGTTCAAACAATCGAGGATTGAGAATGCATTCTTCTTCCATCCTTCATAGGCTCTCAACAAGGTGAGTGATTTTGGTTACCATTGATTGCATTAATTCCTTTTCGATCAGAGACTTAGGTGTTTGGGCCCATTTGTTCGCATTGTAAATTAGTCCAACAGTTTCTCCCTGCCTAATAATTTGCAGTGTCAAAGAGGAGTTAGCAAGAGGTATCACAACTCTTTCTTTAGAGATGGTGGTGGTGGGAGCAGCTAGTATACTTCCATCGTCATTCTACAAGATGATTCCCTCGACTATCCATTGATCACCCATAAGGTCTCTGACATAGATTGGTACTAATCGAGCAGATTCTGGTTCTATAGTACAATCCTGTAGGGCTCATGTGACTCTTTCAGCATGCACCCCTTTGTCCAGTTTGGAAGTCAATTCAGGTGAGTTACTAGCTGGTTCTTCAAGAGGAGCCTTGCTAATCGAGAAAGTTAATGGCTGTGGCTCTTTAGAGGAACTGGCTGGGATAGATCCCGCTCTTCCTGGGAGAATCAATCTGGAACTCAATGGTTGATCTCATAGTGTCCCGATCTTGTAGTTCACATGGAAGTCCTCCCCAAGAAGAATCGGTACAGTCATACCTCAGACAATGTATGTTTCAGCTGTAAATTTAAGGAGCATACCAGTTTCATCTTCAAGGTAGATGGGGATGTTGATGTATCCTAAGACTTTAGCATTACCAGTAAGCTGAATGAGGCACAGTTTGAGTCCTTATTTAAGCTTGGGGTGATCTTCTAGTTCCTTATAGAAATCCTCTGAAATTAGGGAAAGGTTAGCCCCAGTGTCCAGCCTGATTTTGATAAGGTTAGAGGCTTCTGAATTCCCTATGCACCCATAGATGTGTAACACCAAGATCCCTATACTAGAGTATCCACTGGGAGGATCCCTTTTGCAATAAATGATGGTTGAATCCTCCTTCATAAGCTGACTGGATTGAGGATATTGGACTTTGGGTCTTTTGCTTTCCTTTTTGTGGCCAGATTGGCATCCCTCCTGATGCATCTACTGTTAAGTACCTTGGGAGTAGCACTTGGAACAGGGTTGTCTGCTTCTGAATCTGAATCCTCATAAGGAATTAAGGTGGGTAGCAGTCCTGGGTCGAAGGGGAAGTTCTCCTCCTCCAATTCCTCTAACCCAGAGGGGTCTTCTATAATGTAGTTCTGACTTATTTTCTTGGATTGATTTGCAGATACTTCCTTGTCGACAATTTCCTCAATGGTAGGAAGCTTAGATTGCAATAGGGCTTCCATCTCAGTCAGACCTTCCCAGTTCTGATGATGAGTGTCCAGCCAGTCTCCCTTCTCAAGAAAGTCACAGTCTGATATGGAGATGTAGACTTCTGATGCTTCATTCTCATATGAAGGAGGTAAACTTGTGTCTAAAATGATGTTGTCCTCTGATCAAGGAAGGTAAACAGAAATGAAAATCGATTCTTCATCAATGTTATGTACTTGTCTTTGTATGCTTAATCCATAGACTGCTTCATAAGCCCTCTGATCCTCAGCCTCCTCGACTGGGTTCTGTGCAGAACATTTATTAATGGAGACATAATGAGACATCTTGCCCACATGAGGGCATTTGATCTTAAAATGCTCTAAACTCCTGCAAATCCAGCACTTCTTAAGACGATGCTTTCTTGTCACTTCCAAGAACTTGCCATGCTTCTTACCCTGTGTCGAGTTAGATTTCCTGATGACAGGTTTGTTCTCAGTTTCACTGATAAGGATGCGACCATGGTTGGTAGAGTTGATTCCCCTGGAGTATTCTTCTTCAAGCTCATGGTCTGACTCCTCCTGTTCAGCAATCATGACCCTAGGCTTCTGGAACTGGTAATGCTCTTGATGGGTCTGATTCCAGGCATTAATGAGAGCTTCCTGTAAGTTATTGGTATAGGTTTGCAACCCCATTATGTCATTGATGGGTTGTCCTTGCAACAAGTAAAGCCATTCTGTAGGTGAGGTTTCATCAAACCTGTCACAATTGTGAAACACCAGTGCAGTACATTCAGCACCAGATCAAACTGTATCGGTTTCTCTACAGTTTCCACCAGGATCAAAAAGAGGAAACACACTGTTTGATTTTGACCCTCATTTCTTCCCATTCGATCACAAGAGATTCACACCACCTGGTCCCTAGTAAGCCTTTAATGATGCCCCAAAGGAAAGATCTGTGAGATTGACTGAATTCAGTGTGATGCTCACAGTCTAGGGTGCTCTACCAAATTTTTGTGTTACCTGTGAGTTGTCTGGGCAGAGCAACTCCCAACAAGGAGCTCATCAAGTCTGATATTTCTGAAAGGCTCATGATGTCGAGGATGTACTCCAAAGCTTTGGAATGTCTCCCATTGTATTCAGGGAGATCGGACCATTTGATCTTGATGTCATTTGTGTTGAGGGTAAGCACCTTTTCCTTAGGTAAGTTGTCGCTTCAAAAGCCAGAGTGGTTTGGAATTTGGCCCTCCAGTTGATCAGCTAAGTGTTGTCTTCAGTTGGAGCTCATACTATCCATTCTCTTGAAATACTGGAGCACCCTAACATTCATGTGAGGGTGCAACACATAAGTTGAAGCCAAGCTCAACTTGTTTTGTAGAATTGAACCCCCCAATTAGTATGACTTGCTTTGTTGGCCCAGACTATTTAATTTAGTAGGGCAACTCATGACCCATGGTCCCTGTGGAACTGATCATCCAAATGCTGCCTATATGGTAGATAAGAAATGTAGTAAAAACTATCCAAAGGAGTGGTGTGAAGCCACCATTGTCAATGAGGAAGGCTATCCAACATGCCATCGCCCTAACAATGGAAGGGTTTATGAAACTCCCAAGTTTACATATGACAACAGACATGTTGTCCCTTACTCACCTATTTTGATTCTCACCTTTGAATGCCACATCAATGTGGAGTTGACCTTTACCAATAGGTCAATGAAGTACATGCATAAATATTGTTACAAGGGCCATTGTTATGTATTTCTAAGTTTTTTCCAATTTTTAAACAATTTCCCCTAACAAATTGCGAAAACAAATATTCAAATGTAATTATATTGCGACGATTAAATTGTACAATATTTGTTTGATTTATCGTGAATTTATACAATTTATTTTGTATTTTTATCTAATAAATTGAGCAAATTATTGAATTTCTACTTTTTATTCTTTTTTGATTAATATGTCGGCGACTCAGCGCTTATTCACAACGCGCGAGTAATCATGTGACATTCACATGATATTTCAAACTCCGACGCCGACAAAACGCGATTTGAAATACTCGCGCATTATCAAGGCGAAATATATATATATTTTTATATTATTATAATAAAATATTATATTTATAACTAACTAAAAGTAAATATAATAATTATATAATAATATAAAACCGGCCTGGCGTTTATTACACGGCGCGCGGGAAAATCGTCACAACGAGTGACAACCGTCATAACAGGTGACAGTTGTCACAAGGGCGCGCGACGGTCACAGAGGCGCGCGACGGTCACAGAGGCGCGCGACGGTCACAGAGGCGCGCGACGGTCACAGAGGCGCGCGACGGTCACAGAGGCGCGCGACGGTCACAGAGGCGCGCGACGGTCACAACGCGTGACAGTCACAAGACGCGAAGGGTGTCATGCGCGCGCACAGGCGCGAGAGCATTATGTCATCATATATGCTACTGCAACAAAAACAGGAAACTCTCTGGAACATTCCAGTGGCTTCCAATGTAACATTAGTTAATAGGTACTAATATTAGATAGAATATTGTAGAATATTCTATAAAATTCTACAATGTTCCATTATGCCAAGAATATTCTATAGTGTCTTAGAAGTAGTTAGAACCTTCCACAATGCTCTAGAAAATTCTAGAAAATTCTAAATGACATCACTCCTCCCAGAATGACATCATTAAATCTTCTAGAATCTTCTAAATGTCTCAGACTAAAATGTATATAAGGAGCTCAGCTCCAGCCTTGAATAAATCAACCAATCAATCATAAAAAAAAAAAACCAAAAAATCATATTATCATATCATCTCACCACATCTGTGTGTGTCACTGCAGCAAGCAGGCTACTCCACCCCAATCTGGGCAGTTGGACATCTCATTCCACCTCTATCTGAGCTGTTGGAAACCCTTGCCACCTCTATCAGAGTTGTTGGCCCAATCAGATCCCTTGTCACCTCAATCTGAGCTGTTGACTGATCTGCTGTTCCCCTGTCACCTCAATCTGAGTTGTTGACTTTTGTTCCCCCTTGCCACTTCTTAACTGAATAGTTGGCTATCTTTTATATATTATTTCCACCTCAGTTAGAGTTGTTGGTTATTAACTAATAATATATAAATAATCTTATACTATAGTCATCTCTTAATTGAGTATTTGATTATTAGTTTTCTCTACATTGTTATTTGTAGTTTAAGACTTCAGTCACCTCTAGTTGAGTAATTTGACTGTTTATTACATTGCAAATAATCCCGTTCCTTTGTTCATTTATTGTGAATCAGTAAAGCATATTCACATAAACAAATACTGAGAATATCCTTGCAGAATCCTTAAGACTACATTAAGATCCTGATAAGTTAATATCACAGTAGACCTTGTAGGTTAGTGTAAATAAAGCATATATTAGCCAAATAGTGTTTTATTCTATATCTAATCTTTTGACCCGTTTATAAATATTTTTACTGTTTGACAAATAGTATAAAATATATATAAACTAGCTAGCATTGAAGTTAAATCTAGCTTCGGAATCAGTAAATTGTTATTCTTATTTTAGTAGTTGTTATCACAGAAAAAGAACAAGCTTGCACAAGCAGCTCTCAAAACCTTCTTTGCGAAGTTGGGTGCATATATTCAAGTAAACTCTTGACTTCAGGGGTTCTAAGTCTATTTAGGCTGCCACTGATTAATATCAAATACTTAAATTATTTTACCTTGCAGTGAATTGAGTATTTGCACATTTTGATAGAGCATTGGACTCCTTTTTCGGAAAATAGTATTAAAATAAGGCTAATACATTACAGCCATGATCGTACAACTATGGAATTTGGAACAACACCAGATGAGATTCAACAGTACCTTGATGCATGTTATGTCAGTGCACATGAGTCTGTCTGGCAATTAATGTACAATGAACTCCACACCCAGGTTCCTGCAGTCATGGCACTTCGTGTCCATCTCCCTGGGGAAAACACTGTAGTTTTTGATGGTGATGTCCTGCCGAGGCTTTGCAAAGGGCAGAGCATTCAGGGACAACTCTCATGGCTTATTTTGAGGCTAATGCTAAGGATCTCATTGGATATAATAGACAGCATGCCAAGGATACATTTTATATGGACTTTCCTGAGTATTTCACATTTGTACCCAAGACTAAATCATGGAAGCCACGTCAATGTGGCTTTTCCATAGGGCATATTAATTTTGTTAATATTGCCAGTGGGGAAATATTCCACCTCTATACATTGCTCACTGTTGTCAAAGGTGCCACCTCATTTGAACAGCTCAGGACCTTTCAGGGTGAGACTTATCCCACATTTCAACAAGCCTGTGTTGCACATGGTTTGCTTGAAGATGATTGCCAGTGGTACATGTGCCTCACAGAAGCCAGTCACATAGAGTCTGGGTTTCAACTTCGTAGATTGTTTGCTATCATTTTGACCATGTCCTCCCCTGCACATCCCCATGAACTCTGGAATGACTTTAAAGTATTTCTTTGTGAAGATTTGAAGTTTATACTTCAGCAAGAACATGGCATTCTCAATCCATCACCAAACAGCATTTATGACTTTGGTCTCTATGAGATTGATAAAATCCTCCACTATTCTGGAAAATCCCCCTCACACTATCCAACCATGCCAAACTGCACTGATGTTTGGGATGGGATTATTGGCAACGGTCTCATTAAGGAGCAGTCAGATTATGATGTTGATATTGAGCATGCCAGTGCCCAAGCTAATCTTGAAAAGTGCAATCCTGAACAACGAGCTGTCTTTGAGACTATCATGAAGGCAGTAGATGAGGAACAGCAGGGCAAATTGCTTTTTGTGAATGGTCCAGGTGGTACTGGCAAGTCCTTTGTATGGAATACTCTGGCACATGCATTTCATGCCAAAGGCTATATTGTGCTTTGTGTGGCATCTTCTGGAATTGCATCAATGATTCTCAAGGGTGGTCGCACTCCTCATAGCACATTTTCAATCCCTGTTCCCTGTGAGAAAGATGCTCTATGTCATATCAAAAAGGGTTCAGAAAAAGCAGAGCTCATGAAGAAAGTCTGACTGATTATCTGGGATGAAGTTCCAATGCAGTCACGTTTCACATGTGAGGCAGTTGACAGAACTCTAAGGGATTTATTAGACAAGGAGGATTTTCCCTTTGGAGGGATTCCTGTTCCCTGGGAAGGTGACTTTCAGCAGACTTTGCCTGTCACTGGAGGCATCCCAAGATTTTTGGAGTTGGAAAACCTTCAGAAAATCTTGCTATTTGGCCAAATTTTCTAAGCATTTTTTGAACACAAAAACTGTTTGAAAATTTTGAGTATTAGAAGGGCCAAAAATTGTATCTGAAAATCCTAAAAATCTGCATCAGGAAATTGTAAGGAAACATTGTTAGAAATAGCCTATTTTTTATGGATTTTATGAATGAGAAAAATCTTAAAAAACCCTGTATTTTGTTAGGGTTTTTCCACCCAACATAATCCTATGAAAACTGTAATAATGTGCCTAGAGAAATTAATTAAAAACTACATATTTCTACTCAATTTTGCCCCTCAGGGAATTGAGTGAAAACTGTGATTTCCTGTCTGAAAAAATCTTGTGAGAAGACAAAGTTTTCTTAAAGTTTTGTCAAGGGAAAAACCATAATGAAATTTAAAATTTAATGATGTGAGGTTTTGTGACACTTTGAGACTTTTTGCAATGACTTTTTGTGACACTTTGCGACTTTGTGACACTTTGCGACTTTGTGACACTTTGCGACTTTGTGTGACACTTTGCGACTTTGTGTGACACTTTGCGACTTTGTGTGACACTTTGCGACTTTGTGTGACACTTTGCGACACTGCACAACTTTTTGCGACACTGCAAGACTTTTTGCGACACTTTGTGACTTTGTGTGACGTGACACTTTGCGACTTTTTGCGACTTTTTGCGACTTTGCGATGTTGTGTGACACTCTGTGACTTTGTGTGACACTTTTGCAACACACTGGGTCAAGTCACAAAGTCACAAAGTGTCACACAAAGTCGCAGAGTGTCACAAAAAGTCGCACAAAGTCGCAAAGTGTCACACAAAGTCGCAGAGTGTCACAAAAAGTCGCACAAAGTCGCAAAGTGTCACACAAAGTCTCAAAGTGTCACAAAAAGTCGCACAAAGTCGCAAAGTGTCACACAAAGTCTCAAAGTGTCACAAAAAGTCGCACAAAGTCGCAGTGTCACAAAAAGTCGCACAAAGTCGCAGTGTCACACAAAGTCGCAAAGTACAAAATGTCGCAAAGTACAAAATGTCACAAAGTCGCAAAGTCGCAAAACGTCGCAAAAAGTCACAAAAAGTCGCAAAGTGTCACACAAAGTCTCAAAGTGTCACAAAAAGTCGCAGTGTCACACAAAGTCACAAAGTACAAAAAGTCGCAAAGTCCCACAAAATGTCACAAAGTCGCAGTCGCAAAAAGTCGCAAAAAGTTGCAAATGTGCAATAGTGTCAGTATGACTAAAATCATACCTGCCAGTGGAGTACTCTAGCTCCCCATGTTCATCAGAGTCCATCTCAGAGAGCCAGCTTTCACAGTAGAAATTTTTCGCCAGTTTTTTGACTGGGGAACTATCACTTGTGATACTGGGGTTTTAGTGTCGAGTGCCACACAATCCCTAACCTGCCAGGATTAGTTTGGCACTCAATGTCCAGCTGAGTGTATATAGGACTCTCACGCCTTTTCTCCCTGTACGACAACATTGTTGCTTCCTCTGTGCATATTATTTTGTCATAGTTTCGGGTTGCACAAAACGAGAGCTGTAAATGCATCATGAATGCCTGCCCTCCCGAGCGGCGAGTCTTCCCACGCACACGTGGAGAGCTAACACACTCCCCCTACCCAACCACGCAGCTCTCTTTAATTGTCAGTCTGAGATAGTCAACACGAATTTTTGCGACTCATTGTAACACTTTGAGACTTTGTGTGACTCTGTGACTTTTTGAACTCTGTGACATTTTGCGACATTTTGCGACTCTGTGACTTTGTGTGACATTTTGTGACTGTGTGGGACTTTGCAACTTTTTGTACTTTGCGACTTTGTGTGACACTTTGCGACACTGTGACATTTTGCGACTTTTGCAACTTTGTTTGACATTTTGTGACTTTGTGGGACATTGCGACTTTTTGTGACACTTTGCGACTTTGTGTGACACTTTGCGACTTTGTGCGACTTTTTGTGACTCTGCGACTTTGTGCGACTTTTTGTGCGACTTTTTGTGACACTCTGCGACTTTGTGTGACACTTTGTGACTTTGTGACAGTGTGTTGCAGAGTGTCACACAAAGTCGCAGAGTGTCACACAACGTCGCAAAGTGTCGCAAACAGTAGCACAGTGTCACAAAGTTGCAAAGTGTCGCAAGCAGCTCGACCAAGCCAAAAAAGTTGAAGGAAAACTTCCACTCCAAGTACCCCGATACATCTACCGCCCCCGCCCCAAGACGCGCCGCACCGATGCCTCGCCCTACGACACCTTCATCTCGCCGCACGACTTCCCCGCCGATGAGTACCGCAGCGTCTCCCCCGTCGACGGCGCACCCTACCGCCTCCCCTACGGGCTCGCCACGGCCTACTACTCCAGCAGCAGCCACTACGCTGATGCCGTGCCCGCGCTGAACGGACCCGCCGTCCACACCCCGACGACCACTTCCCCCCCGCCGCGACATGGCACCCCGCCTTCCCCAAGCTGGGGCACACGCACGGCGGCCACCGGCCCCACGGGCCGCAAGGACACGGGTATGGGCCGCACGACCATGGACAGGGACATGGGCACTGGCACGGGCCGCACGGCGGCGGCGGCGGTGATGGACACGGACACGGGAACGGGCCCTACGACACGCTGCACCCCGCGCCGCTGCACGCGATCGCGCACGGCGGCGCGCACCCCCGTACCACGCGCAGAACTGGTCCGACGAGACCGGCTCGAGCGCGGACTTTGGGGGCTTCCCGCCTGGGCTTGGTAGCGGCGCCGCGGGGAACGGCGGGAGCGGATACGGCAGCCTCAGCGGGAGCGGCAGTGGTGCGGGGAACGCGAGTAGCGGCGGCAGCGGCGGAGGGGGTGGGGGCGGCACGCTGGGGCTTGGGACGCTGACGGCGCCGTTTTTCCCGCAGGGCTCTGGGGGCTCGCCGAGCACCACCACGACCAGCTCGAACAGTGCGGCGGGGGGCGGATCCGGCGCGGAGGTGGGGCCGGGCCATTTCTCGCGGGGAGGCGTGCGACTCGCACCACACGTCGTATACTGGCTCGCATCACCCGCACACGTCGACGACGCGCCAGTCGTACCAGCACCCGTCGGGCCTGGGGACCACGCTTGCGCTGTCCCCCGCAAATGTGCACCATGGCAGTCTGTGGAGCAGTATGCGGACGATGAAAACGGAGATATGAATAGGATGGATGAGTGATCACGTTTCGCCATCGTCTCCTCTGGCCGGCTCCCTTTGGTTATCCCCCCCCCCCCACTTCTATTGCTATCCTCTCCAGCTAGACTTGGAGTTGGATTCCCTTTTTCTTGCTCAGCATATTATATCACACCATCACGCCCACACCACCTCTCCCCGCCTTGTCACCCCGCCCTGGCCAGCACTGCGCCAGCTTTCAAGATTTATTCAAGTAAAAAGTATATTCTACTTAATATAACCAATGTCTCGTTTATATCCTGCGCCTGATGATACTGGTATCGATACTCAACTACCTGTACCTACCCACCATCACCCCAGCCTGCCCCCTGCCGCTGCCGCCATCTTGGATACTGCCTGCCCCAAGCCTTATTTTCTTGTTCCATGCCATCATCCCCCAGCTTCAAATTCACATGCGATGTGTACCTCCTACTGTATATCAGGTTTGCTGTGGCTTCTTCTTAACATAGATTATGTATATAATTGATAGTGATGTGTTTTTTTCCTCCCTTTGTCCATGTGCTGTGTGTATAGTGTATCATTGTTTGTGGTCATAGAGAAAAGAGGATAATAGAAATTTTGGAGGCTTTTTACATAGATTATTATTGTGTGAAGACACTGCTATGATTTGTGACACTTTTGCGACTTTTTGCAACACGACTTTTTGCGATACTTTGCAATACTTTGCGACTTTGTGCGACACTTTGTGACTTTGTGCGACTTTGTGACTTTATGTGACACTTTGCAACTTTGCAACTTTTCAAAGAGTTACAAAGAGTAAGTCGCAAAGAGTCTAAAAAAGTCGCAAAGAGTCGCAAAGAATCTAAACGAGTCACAAAAAGTCGCAAAGAGTCTACATGTGTCACAAAGAGTCTATAACAGTCATAAAGAGTCTATAACAGTCACAAAGAGTCTAAAAGAGTCACAAAGAGTCTAAAAGAGTCGCAAAAAGTCCAAAAGAGTCGCAAAAAGTCAAAAGAGTCGCAAAAAGTTGGACTTTTTGCGACACTGCAAGACTTTTTGTGACACTTTGTGACTTTGTGTGACACTTTGCAACTTTTTGCGACACTTTGCGACTTTGTGTGACACTTTGCGACTTTGTGTGACACTCTGCGAGTTTTTGCGACACTACACGACTTTGTGACACTTTGCAACACTACGCGACTTTTTGTGGCACTTTGCGACTTTGTGACACTTTGCGACTTTTGCAACACTTTGTGACTTTGTGTGACACTTTGCGACACTGCACGACTTTTTGCGACACTTTGTGACTTTGTGTGACACTTTGCGACTTTTTGCGACACTTTGCGACTTTGTGTTACACTTTGCGACTTTTTGTTGTGAAATGAGGGCTTACGCGCTCTAAGATGTAATACAATTGGGAGTCAGTGAGAAGCATGTGATTTATGGGTATCGTCCAGAGACATATCATCATCATCATATAAGTTAATTCGCGTCGGTGGGTCCGTGGGCGTCATTGCTGAGTCATAAAATAGAAGCACCGCGAGCGAAGCGAGCCTCAGTTTCCCACGGTCTGATCTGCGAGCGAAGCGAGCAGCATAGGTTCCCACGGTCACCTGCGAGCGAAGCGAGCCTTAGCCTTCCCACGGTGTTATGGTCATAGATGTTGTGCCTGTCACCAGTTGTTTCTCAATCTTGCTCCTCTCTTTGTGCGTCCTGCTCTCTCCATCCGGGTGTGTACCGTTTCCTTCTCTCTTTGTCCTCTTCTTATCATCCTCCTCTCTCTTTCCTGCAGTCGGTGCATGTACCATTTCCTTCTCTATTCGTCCTCCTCTTTCTTTCCTCCAGCGAGTGCGTGTACCCTTTCATTCTCTATTCGTCCTCCTCTGATCAGCCTCCTCTCTCTTTCCTCCAGTCGGTGCGTGTACTGTTTCCTTCTCTCTTCGTCCTCCTCTGATTGGCCTCCTAGCTTTCCTCCAGTCGGTGCGTGTACCGTTTCCTTCTCTCTTCGTCCTCCTCTGATCATCCTCTCTTTTCTCTCCAGGAGGTGCATGTACACTGTCTTTCTCTCTTCGTCCTCCTCTCTCTTTTCTGCAGCCGGTGCGTGTACCGTCTCCTACTCTGTTCGTCCCTCTCTGATTGGCCTCCATTCTCTTTCCTCCAGTTGGTGTGTGTACCGTTTCCTTCTCTTTTCATCCTCTGATCATCCTCCTCTCTCTTTTCTTCAGGCGGTGCGTGTACCCTTTCTTCTGTCTCCGTCCTCTGACCGTCCTCTCTCTCTTTCCTCCAGCCACTGCATGTACTGTTTCCTTCTCTCTTCGCCCTCCTCTTCTCTTTCCTGTAGCCAGTGCATGTACCGTTTCCTTCTCTCTCCATCCTCCTCTGATTGACCTCTTCTCTTTCATCCAGCCGGTGCGTGTATCATTTCCTCTTTTTTTGTCCTCCTCTGATCATGCTCCTCTCTTTCCTCCAGGTTTTGCGTGTCCCCTTTCTTTCTCTCTTCGTCCTCCGAGTGTCCTCCTCTCTTTCCTCCAGCCGGTGCGTGTACCGTTTCCTTCTCTCTCCGTCCTCCTCTAATCAGCTTCCTCAGTCTTTCCTCCAGGAGGTGCATGTACCCTGTCCTTCTCTCTTCTTCCTCCTCTGATCGGCTTCCTCAACAGTGCGCACACCCACTCGGGCCAAATGGGCACAGCGCTTTGCATGCAAGCGTGAACAGGCACGGTGCACCCACTCTCATCCACGGCGCACCCACTCCCATCCACAGGCACATGCCTGCCTGCCAACTCGGGCACAAACGGGCATGCCGCGTCATTTGCCAACGCGCGCACACCCACTCGAGCACAAACGGGCACAGCGCGTTGCGTTTGCCGATGCCTGCATGTGCCGCGCCTGTTCACAACACGCTGTGCCTTATTGGGTGTGTGTTGCGTTTGCGAATGCACGCACGCGCCGCACCTGTTCCCAGTGTGCTGTGCCCGATTGGGCATGCACCCTGCTCTGATCGGCCCCTTCAGTTGGTGCGTGTCCCCTTTCCTTCTCTCTTCGTCCTCCTTTGATCGACTTCCTCTCTTTCCTCCAGGATTTGTGTCCCCATTCCTTCTCTCTTCGCCCCTCTGTCTTTCCTCCAGATGGTGCGTATACCCTTTCCTTCTTTCTTTGTCTTGCCCTCATTGGGCCCCTCTCTCTTTCATCCAGCCACTGCGTCTACCGTTGTGGGGGTGCGCGGGTGTTGTCTCTTTGTCCTCTGATCAGCCTCCCCTCTTTCCTCTAGCCGGTGCGTGTACTGCTCCTTCTCTCTTCGCCCCTCTCTCTTTCCTCCAGCCGGTGCGTGTACCCTTTCCCTCTCCCTTCGTCCCCCTCTCTCTTTCCTCCAAGAGGTGTGTCTACCATTTGACTGGCCTCTTCTCTTTCCTCCAGCCGGTGAGCATTCCCTTTCCTTCTATCTCCGTCCTCCTCTGATTGGCCCTCTCTTTCCTCCAGGTAGTGTGTGTACCGTTTCTTTCTTCCTCCGTCCTCCTCTGATCCTCTCATCTTTCCTCCAGGTGGTGCGCGTTCCCTTTCCTGCTCTCTCTATCCTCCTCCGGTGCATCTACCCTTCCCTTCCCTCTTCATCCTCCTCTGATCGGCCCTCTCTCTTTCCTCCAGCCGGTGTGTGTATCCTTTGCTGGCTCCCACCATCCTGTTCTCATCGGCCCTATCTCTTTCCTCCAGCCAGTGCGTCCACCCTTACCTTCTCTCCTTACCTTCTCTCTTCATCTTCCTCTCTCTTTCCTCCAGCGGGTGCGTGTCCCCATTCCTTCTCTCTTCAGTCTCCTCTGAGCAGCCTCTCTTTCTTTCCTCTAGATGGTGCGTGTACCCTATCCTTCTCTCTCCATCCTCCTCTGACCAGCCTCCTCTCTTTCTTTCAGCCAGTGTACTTACCATTTCCTTCTCTCTTCATCCTCCTCTCTGTCCTCCTCTGACCAGCCTCCTCTCTCTTTCCTCCCGGAGGTGAGTGTACTACCCTTTCCTTCTCTCTTTGTCCTCCTCTGACTGTCCTCCTCTCTCTTTCTTCCAGCCAGTGTGTGTCCCCTTTCCTTCTCTCTCTGTCCTGCTCTCATTGGCTTCCTCTCTCTTTCCTCCAGGTGGTACATGTCCCCTTTCCTTCTCTCTCCGTCCTCCTCTGATCCACTCTCTCTTTCCTCCAGCCAGTGCGTGTACCGTTTCTGTCTCTCCCTCCTCTGACCGGCCCCCTCTCTCTTTCCTCCAGGAGGTGCGTGTGCCCTTTCCTTCTCACTCTGTCCCACTCTGATCAGCCTCTTTTCCTGTTCCTTCTCTCTCTAGCTTGCTCCCACACCTTTTTCGAATCAAAATAAAATAGAATAGAATAGAATAGAATAGAATAAATCAAAATTAAATGACAATATTAAATGACAATAAAATGCTTCAAAATAAAAGGAAATCAGAAAAATCAAAATAAAATACATTAAGTCAAAATAAAAAGGGAAATTTCCAATCAAAGCAAATAATTGCAACCAATTCAAAAACCAATCACTTCAAAATCAAAAATGAAGTATCAACTGACCAAATGCAAGCAAACTGTGGAATTGCTCAATTCTCCATAATTACAAAAGGTTTTCCCAAAGTGGATATATGTATTAGAGGGAAGTGTTAAGAGTGGGACAAAATGGGAAAAAATCCAGTTACTAAAGAGAAGTGGAGCTTAGACTTCAACATACAGCATGTTCCACCCTGCACAAAACTGTCAGATGCTCCAGTACTTCAAAACAGGCAACAAAGTATGTACCAGGAAGTACATATAATGACACTTACTGTAGTTATAAATTGGGCTCCATGGCTAAGCTTGCAAAGGGAGTAAGTCTCAGTCTGGCCAGACACCAGCAAAAGGATTAAGCAGTATGAACAATACTTTGAAGGTATTATTCCATCAGCTTTTAAACATGAGAGGGAGATTCTAAAAATGTAGCTGTAAATGGGGGTTCAGAGGCTAAGGTCAAAAAGGGTCATAAGTCTCAGTCTGGCAGACACTAGCAAAAGGATTAAGCAGTATGAACAGCACTTAAAAGTAAATGAAGGTATTATTGCATACACCTCTAAAGATGAGAGTGGGATTCTACATGAGTATTTTATGTAAGTTAATATTCAAACTGAAGGATAGTAGTGTACATCATGGGGTTTTATGTATACTAAAATAAATGGAAGCACAGAGCTGAAAGTGGAGATTCAATATTCACAGAACAAAGGAATTTGGGAAACAGAACTGGATATTAAGAAGAGGAATACAAGACAACAAAAAAAAGATGAATATTCTGAGATGGCAAATAATATGGTGAAGTGATGCAAGGAATAATAGAATGTCATTAGAACAGAACTGAGATAGAGTGGCTGGAAAAGGAAAGCATTAAGTGGGTGTGTTGCTGAGTATCACCATGCTAGAGGACAGTATATGTAGGTTGAAAATACACATAGGGGTCTGAACAATGTGATAAGTAGAATACAAGACAATAATTTATACTAAACGATTCAATGACAGATGGATGAGTGGAATGGAAGGAAAGTGGGGTATGAGTATGGGAGGAGAATAAATGGGGAGCTAGAATCTGCAGAAGTCCCTAATATGACATGGGAAGGACAATCACAGCCATATGGGAAGTTGGAAGTCCAATGTGGAACAAAACACCTGACACTTCAAGAGAAAAAAATTGAGGAAGAATGAAAATGCTATTCCAAGCCAAATATACATATAGTGCTTAAGGATGTTATTATTGATCCATGAGTAAGTATTCAGCCAAGGTTCCAAAAAGAGACTGACTTATGTTTTTTAGGTTCAGTGAATTTACAAAAGTATATAATGCATATAATTTAAAATCTAAGCACTTTAAAACTAAGTCTCTGAATGAGAATAAATGAGAAGCTGGAATGTAGAAGTCCTCAATATGACATGGTCATAAATAATTGACCCACCAGGTCACGCAGTGACCGAGTAAAGTTGTGGGGTGGTAGCATGGTGGGGGCTTGCCCCCCACGGGTCACAGCCTTGTAAATACACTTAAAGTACCAACTCAGTCAAGATATAATAGGTATAATGTAATAGGGTTTTGATTCATAATACTTTTTGTGACACTTTGTGACTTTGTGTGACAATTTGCGACAATTTGCGACTACGACTTTGTGACACTTTTTGTGACATCCCACAAAGTCGGAAATTGTGTCACACAAAGTCACAAAGCATTTTGCGACAAGGCAGGCTGGGGTGGGTCTATAGGTACAGGTAGTTGAGTATCAATACCAGTATCATCAGGCACAGGATATAAACGAGACATTGGACATATTAGGTAGAATATACTTTTACTTGGACAAATCTTGAAAGCTGGCGCAGCGCTGGCCGGGGCGGGGTGACAAGGCGGGGAGAGGTGGTGTGGGCATGATGATGCGATATAATATGGTGAGCAAGAAAAGGGGAATCGAAGTCGAAGTGTAGGTAGAGAGGACAGGAATAGAAGTGGGGGGAGAAATAACAAAAGGGAGCTGGCCAGAGGAGACGATGGTGAAACGATCCCATTCATATCTCCATTTTCATCGTCCGCATACTGCTCCACAGACTGCCATGCTGCACATTTGTGGGGGACAGCGCAAGCGTGGTCCCCAGGCCCGACAGGTGCTGGTACGACTGGCGCGTCGTCGACGTGTACAGGTGATGTGAGCCGGTATACGACGTGTGGTGGGAGTCGTACGCCTCCCCGCGTGCGTGCGAGAAACAGCCCGGCCCCGCCCCCGATCCGCCCCCCGCCGCACCACTCCAGCTCGTCGTGGTGGTGCTCGAGCTCGACATGGTCGGCGAGCCCCCAGGGCCCTGGGGGAAAACCGGCGCCGTCAGCCTCCCAAACCCCGGCGCGCCGCCCTCCCCTCTCCGCCGCTGCCACCCCCACTGCCCGTGCCCGTGTCCGTGTCCGCCACCGCCACCGCCGCTGCCACCGTGTGGCCCGTGCCCCTGTCCATGGCCGTGCGGGCTGTGGCCGCCGTGCGTGTGCCCCAGCTTGGGGAAGGTGGGGCTCTCGAGCTTCGCGGAGGGCGGGAAGGCGGGGTGCCATGTCGTGGCGGGGGGGAAGTGGTTGTCAGGGTCCTCGTAGATGGCGGGTCCGTTCAGCGCGGGCACGGCATCTGCGTAGTGGTGGCTGCTGGAGTAGTAGGCCCCGGGCGGGACAACGTCCCCGGGGGGGTATAACAACCCCGGCGCAGCAGGGGGAGGGCCGGGGACAGGCGGCGGAGGCGGCGGCGGACAGAGCTTCAGAAGACACAGCACTGCGTCGACACCCGTGTCGGCAGGGGGCCCTGGTGGCGGCGGTGGTGGAGGAGGGGGAGGGGGAGGAGGGGAGGAGGGGGAGGAGGGGGAGGAGGCTACGCAACCGGATACCCGCACGCCCAGCTGCACGTCCACGTGCCGTACAAACCGCATCTCTTCCCCGTGCCGCCGCAGCACACGCATGTGCACCACCCCCAGAACGCGTACCACCACAGCCACAATCCATTTGCGTCGCTCCTGGCGGCGGGCACAGCGAGCGCGGGGGGTAGTGCCGCTGGAGGTGCGGGGCAGAGTGCTGGCGCGCGGGCTGGTGTGCTGGAGATGGCCTGGCCTGTGCATGGTGGTGGCGGTGGGCCGGGTGTACAGCCCGGGTCTGCAGGAGGGGGGTCAGGTGGTGGTGGCGGCGGCGGCAGCGGTGGTGGACCAGGGCAAGACTGGAGCCCGTACAATGCCTCGCTGAGAAGACGGCGGGTCGTGGCTGGACTATCTGTCTGGCATCCCGCGGGGTGCGTCTGGTGGCGGCGTGGGTGGTCCGGGTGGAGGCGGCAGGAACAGTGGGCGGAATAGCAATGCGGGCAGTGGCGGGGGCACGCTGACCATGGGCCTGGGGACACCGCAGCTCGGGATCGGACTCAGCTCGGCGGGTGCGAGTGAGAAGAGGGGGAGTGTTAGCGGGTGGGGAGAGGAAGCGGAAGCGGAAACTTTGTGATACTTTGCGACTTTTTGCGACACTTTGCGACTTGGTGTGACACTAGTGTGACACCAAGTCGCAAAAAGTCGCACAGTGTCACACAAAGTCGCAAAGTGTCGCACAGTGTCACACAAAGTTGCAAAGTGTTGTGCAGTGTCAGGGTGTCACAACATGTCACAAAGTGTCACACAAAGTCGCAAAGTGTCGCAAAAAGTCGCGCAGTGTCGCAAAGTGTCACGCGTAGTGTTGCAAAAAGTCGCAAAGTGTCACACAAAGTCGCAAAGTGTCACACAAAGTCGCAAAGTGTCACACAAAGTTGCAAAGTGTCACCAAAAGTCGCAAAGTGTCACACAAAGTCGCAAAGTGTCACACAAAGTCGCAAAGTGTCACACAAAGTCGCAAAGTGTCACACAAAGTCGCAAAGTGTCACACAAAGTCGCAAAGTGTCACACAAAGTCGCAAAGTGTCACAAAAAGTCGCAAAGTGTCGCAAAGTGTCACACAAAGTCACAAAGTGTCGCAAAAACTTACATCATTAAATTTTAAATTTCATTATGGTTTTCCCCTTGACAAAACTTTAAGAAAACTTTGTCTTCTCACAAGATTTTTTCAGACAGGAAATCACAGTTTTCACTCAATTCCCTGAGGGGCAAAATTGAGTAGAAATATGTAGTTTTTAATTAATTTCTCTAGGCACATTATTACAGTTTTCATAGGATTATGTTGGGTGGAAAAACCCTAACAAAATACAGGGTTTTTTAAGAGTTTTCTCATTCATAAATCCATAAAAAATAGGCTATTTCAAACAATGTTTCCTTACAATTTCCTGATGCAGATTTTTAGGATTTTCACATACAATTTTTGGCCTCAGAAAAACTTGCTAATACTCAAAATTTTCAAACAGTTTTTGTGTTCAAAAAATGCTTAGAAAATTTGGCCAAATAGCAAGATTTTCTGAAGGTTTTCCAACTCCAAAAATCTTGGGGTGTCTCCAGTGTGTGGTACCAAAGGGTTCAAAAGAACAGATCATTGGACAATGTATCCAGAAATCAGAACTGTGGAGGCATATCAAGGTACTGTTCTTGGAAAAGAATATGTGGGTGGACCAGGATGATCCAGACAGTCAACAGTTTGCTCAGTGGCTATTGGATATAGGCCATGGGAAGGATTTACCTTTGGATCATATGATGGATATCCCTCCTGATATGATCTGTGGTCCAGAAATGTCTAATCTAATTGCAGAGATATATCCAGACATCCATGTGGATAGAGACCAACGAGATTGGCAAAATGAAGACTTCTTAGACTGGGCAATTCTGTGTCCAAGGAATTCAGAAGTAGATGAGATTAATTCAGAACTTCTGAATAAATTCCCTGGAGAGAGTCACGTGTACCATAGTGCTGATACTGCAGAGGACAAGCTGGAGCCCACAGCGAGCAGTGGGGCAGGTCACAAAGTGACCACCCCGCAGCATAGCAAGGGTTCCCAGGCTTGTCATCATATAAAGTAAAGTTGTATGGTGGGTGGTGGGTCCCGTTTTCCTTTTTTGGTAGCTCAGGCGCTGCCAGGTGCCATGACATAAGCACAGAGGTAAAATGAGTTATGTGTCAGCACGGAGGGATTTCTGTGCCAGCACGGATGCAATTTTGCAACTGCGGGAGCTTTTTCGATGCTGTGGGAGTTTTTCTGCAAGTGTGCAAGTCATTTAAGGTGTGCAGGGGTAGCACAGGAGCAATTCTGGTAAGTGCCAAGGAACAACAGAAGTCCGCTGTAAGCCTCAAGGCTGCCACTCCTATCTCCCATCCCTCTCCCTCCGCCTGGCCCTCTGCTACCTGTATTGTTTGGGACCCCTCTTGAACTAATTCTGTAAGGTATTAGGTCCTCATTAAAGGCAGTTGAGTCCTGTATCATATTTTATTATAATTTTGCTTTTTTAATGATTAAATAATATGTATACAGCCAGAATTGATCTCTTTCCACACTTTTCTCTCACTCTAAATTTGGAAATAGACTCTCTGAAGGATATACACTGTCTTCAGGTGTGTTTGGGGATCTGTTTACACTGTTATACAGTATACATAATCTCTTTTTCTATCCTTTTTTGGGTCATTTTAGTATCTTTTGCTTCAATCCCCCTCCATCTACCTTTGACTTCTCAATTGGTGTATTCTCCCTCTGTTCTTAAGGTACAAGGTGAGTCCTGGCTTTTGATTAATTTCTGCTCCTTTAATCATTAAATAATATATATGCAGTCACAATTGGCCTCTTTCTGCACTTCTCTCTGGCTCTAAATTTGGGAATAGACTCTCTGAAGGATATACACTGTCTTCAGATGTGTTTGTGATCTGTTTACATTGCTATCCAATATTTAATCTCTTTTTCTATGCTTTTTTGGACCATTTTAGTATATTTTGCTTCAATCCCTCTCTCCCTGCTCAATTTCTACATTCCTCCTCTACTGTTGAGTGCTTTTTAAGGCACAGGTGAGTCCTGGCCTTTAATTAATTGTTTGGTTTGTTTAATAAATTAAAATAAAATTCATAATAGTTGGCCCTTTTCTGCCACTTTTTTGCCCTGTCATCTATTCTTTCCCCCTTTGAGAAATCTCCCAGTATGTTATTTTGGGTGCTCTTCCTTAGCATAAAATTGTTTAATATTTATTTTAGGACTCATTCTCTCCAATATTTGACTGGACGTTTCTTTGGATTCATCTGCTCTTCCCATTTCCTCATTCTTCTACTCCTCCTATTATTTGTCACTGCTTTCTAATAATCAGGACAATTTTAAAGGTGAATTCCAGTTTTTATATTTATATTTTAACAATCAAATAATTCATATCCAGTGCATTTCCTGTATTTGTCTTGGCCTCCTGATTTGGCTGCACACATCTTGAGATCATTCTATTGCTCATAAGTGGGTTTGTGCCATTGGCTTATGCTGCTGTCAATTGTTAATGCCTTTTGGGACCTTCTTTTTTATAGACTCATCTGGTTTTCACATTCCCTCTGCCCCAGCTGTCTACTCTCCCAGCTTAGCTGAACCATCTATTATGGACCCTCCTCAAACACCTGAGCATCATCGTCAGCAGGAGCGAGATGAAGAACGTAGGCAGCATTTGCAAATGACCTCTCCAACTATCTGCCATGAGCGTTCTGATATGCAGAATCAGTTACATGATATCCCACCACCTCCTCAACCATTCCTACATCCTCCAGCAGTTGCAGGCCCATCTCATGATGATCCATTTTTGGTTCCTGGGCATCCTGCAGTAATGCCTCACCATGGTAGACATCCTCCTGCACCTCTGCCACCATTGCAGCCTCCTCCACAGAATCCACATGTACCTGCAAATCAAGCTGTGCCACCCCACTTGGCTCTGTTGCAGTGGCTGCCATGCATGCTCAGGCTGAAGCTCTACAAGCAGCCTTGCACCTTCTTGCCGTAAACGTGGAAATAAAAATATAACTCAACAACCATTGCCTCCTCAACCTCCAGTGGTTGCAGGCCCATCTCATGATAATCCATTGTTGGTTCCTGGGCATCCTGTAGTAATGTCTCACCATGGTAGAAATCCTTCTGCACCTCTGCCACCATTGCAGCCTCCTCCACAGAATCCACATGCACCTGCAAATCAAGCTGTGCCACCCCCACTTGGCTCTGCTGCAGTGGCTGCCATGCATACTCAGGCTGAAGCTCTACAAGCAGCCTTGCAACCTTCTGGGCATATACATGTAAATGCAAATATACTTCAACAACCACAGGCACATACAAATGTAAATATAGCTGTACAACCAGAGGCAGCCATTTTACAATTGGCACCACCACAGTACCACCATCCACCTAGCCATGTACCTCCACAAGTGCCTAATTTACAATGGTACCACAGCACCACCATCCACCTAGCCATGTAGCTCCACAGGTGCCTAATTTACAATGGGAACCACCACAGCACCACCATCCACCTAGGCATGCAGCCCCACAGGTACCTATATTGCAATTGGCACCACCACAGCACCACCACCATCCCTGCAACCAGGACCACCTATTCAGCATGGTCAGCCAGCAGCAAATGTCACGAACATACAAGCTCAAATTTTGATAATATTCAATTTAATATTTCTTCGACTTTCCTTCGACTTTCCAACTCAACTTCCGATTCAACTATTCTTTGACAATATCTTCGACTTGTCTCAGGTTGATGTCATTGATGATTTCACTTTTATATCATATTATCATCATAGGTAAATGATATATAGTATATAAGGATGATGATAGGAACGAAGGAAGTCAGTCAGAAAACCTGTACTATATTATATTATTTACTGTATTATATAATCATTGAACTTTTTCTGAGTCTTTCTTTGACTTATTTATTTGTGAGCCTCTGTGTCCTATCTTTGCCTCATGCTTTATCAACAGGACAAATTAATACTTCGTCGAATGAGGCATCTTTATTCAATATTGTTGAATATTCTTCAATTGTTTATTCAACTTTATTGAGTAAAATTTGATTCGTGACACACGCAAACATTAGAGGAAAGAGAGAGGAGGCCAGTCAGAGGAAGACAGAGAAAGAAGGAAAGGATACATGCATGGGAGGAAAGAGAGGAGGCAGATTGTGAAACCAAGCAGTGACAGGCACAACATGTGTGTGACTGTAACACCGTGCAAAACCTAGGGCTCACTTTGCTCACAAATGTAGACCATGGGAAACCTAAGGCTTGCTTCGCTCACACCGTGGGAACCTGGCTGCTCACTTCGCTTGCAGATGCTGACCTAATGCTGACAAATAGTGACTAAGCAGTGCCCATGGACCCACCAACACGAATTAACTTATATGATGACAAGTCTGGGAACCCTTGCTACGTTGTGGGGCGGTCGCTTTGCGACCAACCCCACAACTTCACTGCAGGCTCCAGCTTGTTGGGGGGCAAAGCCCCCCAAACCCCCCCCCCATGTCCACAACTCTAAGTATTTCTCAATAATTCTAAGTATTTCCACAATCACTGTTAAAAGTTAGAAACAATCAGTCAAAATACATTAAATCTTCAATCTAATTTCAATCTAATAATACATCTTTGTACACTATATTTGCTGTTCTCTGACTTTCCTTTAATAATATTTTTACCCTATTCCAACTTCTTCCCATTGAAAGTCCTACATACAATTGCCCATGTCCAAACACTGCCAGTCTCAAATCTATTCCCACCACTTTCAAAGACTGTCCCTGTGACTTGTTAATTGTCATTGCAAATGCTAACTGCACTGGAAACTGTGTACGATGCAGTTTAAATGGCAGTTGATCATCATTTGTAATTACTTTCACCCGTGAAAGAAACGCCAGTTTCCCAGGACATGGTCCAGTTAGGATCCGCACTTGAAGCAAATTATTCTCCATTTTCACCAATCGCAATCGTGTCCCATTAAAAAGCCCTCTCTGTGGATCTATGTTCTGTAGTAGCATCAAAGGTACTCCTAGCTTCACCTCAAGTCGACTTGGTGGGATTCCACCAAAATTCAGGCTATTCAAATACTCTACAGGATACATCTCTGTTTCACTGTCTCCCTCTGCAGTATTAGCACTGTGGTACACACGGCTCTCCCCAGGGAATTTATTCAGAAGTTCTGAATTTATTTCATCCACCTCTGAATTCCTTGGACACAGAATTGCCCAGTCTAAGAAGTCTTCATCTTGCCAATCTCTTTGGTCTCTATCCACATGAATGTTTGGATATATCTCACCAATTAGATCAGACATTTCTGAACCACAGACCATATGAGGAGGGATATCCATTGTATGATCCAAAGGCAAATCCTTTCCATGGCCTACATCCAAGAGCCACTGAGCAAACTGTTGACTCTCTGGATCATCCTGGTTCACCCACATATTCTTTTTCAAGAATAGTACCTTGATATGCTTCCACAGTTCAGATTTTTGGATACATTGTCCAATGATCTGTTCTTTTGAACCCTTTGGTACAACAGGCAAAGTCTGCTGGAAGTTGTTAAGTGCCGTGTCGGGAACTTATTCCGGAACTATCAGGAAGTCACCGGAGAGTTGGAAACTATTCAATAGGGTCAGGACGTTGGCTTCAGCTTATGTGCTGCGCCTCTACACAAACACTCGAAGTCCTTAATTTCAGAAGTGAGATTTACGATGGAAGATATGGATATTCAGAGTTCCGAAGAGTTCCGAATATCGAGTGTACAGAAAGACGGGAGGAGGAATAAGAAACTAAGTTGATATCAGATCTAAGGTAAAGTACAAATTCGTGGAAACTAATATAAGTCTTCTCGTTATTGTACTACAAACTAAGACCATAATAAGATGGAAACGGAAGTATTCTTAAAATGGAAATACAATAAGACATATCACGGAGACAATATTCCGAAACGGGAATATAATAAACAAACGAGTGAATACTTGTCAACGGACAAGTTACCAAATGCGGAACAAGGGAAGAATGTGGAAGATACAGTAACTATGATGTTCCATAGTCAGAGATCGGAAGTCGGATATTGAAACATCTGGGAACGGGTCATAACAGAAGTCACCTCCCCAGGCAACAGGAATCCCTCCAAAGGGAAGAGCCTCCTTGTCTAATAAATCCCTTAGAGTTCTGTCAACTGCTTCACATGTGAAACATGACTGCATTGGAACTTCATCCCAAATGATCAGCCGGACTTGCTTCATAAGCTCTGCCTTTTCTGAACCCTTTTTGATATGACATAGAGCATCCTTCTCACAGAGAACAGGAATTGAAAATGTGCTGTGAGATATCTGTCCACCCTTGAGAATCATTGATGCAATTCCAGAGGATGTGACACAAAGCACAATGTAGCGCTTGGCACGACATGCATGTGCCAAAGTATTCCATACAAAGGACTTGCCAGTCCCACCTGGACTATTCACAAAAAACAATTTGTCCTCTTGCTGCTCATCCACTGCCTTCATGATAGTCTCAAAAGCAGCTTGTTGTTCAGGATTACACTTTTCAAGATTAGCTTGGGCACTGGCATGCTCATCTATAACATCATAATCCAACTGCTCTTTAATGAGACAGTTGTCCAAAATCACATCCCATGGATGAGTGTAGTTTGGCATGGTTGGGTAGTGTGAAGAGTGGCGGAAGTTCTGACCGTTCTATATACGAAGAAATTGTTAAAATATATAGTCCCTAAGAAGAGCTCAGTCTCGTATAAGTATAACGGACTCATATAATGTGTACCTAAGAAGAGCTATTGTATACAGTAAGCGCATATACTAAGAGAGAAAGGATTGTTCTGTGCTCACCTCAGTCTCGTATAAGTATAACGGACTGAGGTTAAGCTATGTAGGTTATCCCTTTATATATTCTACATAAATAAAAGGACCATGTGCTCATATGTGAGACGTGTGGATGAGTGGAGCCTGATCGTGACGACCGATCATGTTGTTACCGCACCGGTATCACTGTTATTCAGACAGTCCCCAAATATGTTGACCCTGCCACATATATGCGGTGCCTTTTGTCTTCAACACTCCTCCTCACCGCAGTACTCCTCCTGTATTCTATACCTATTGTAGGCCTAGGAGTCCTCGAAGTCGCACAAATTGTGGGCTCTCTAGTGCCTTAGTGAATATGTCAGCAAGGTTGTTCTTAGTGTTTATGTACTTGAGTTTTAGTGCTTCGGACTCTACACATTCTCGAATAAAGTGGTATTTTATGTCGATGTGCTTGACTCGATCGTGTAGTAGTGGATCCTCTGAGAGGCAAATGGCAGCGTTATTGTCACAATGGATTACTGTAGGGTCCCTAAAAGGGAGGTTAATACCAGAAAAGACTGACCGCAACCATGCATTTTCTTTTGCGGCAGTGAAGGCTGCGATGTACTCGGCTTCGCAGGAAGACGCAGCAACTGTTTTTTGTTTTCGGGCATTCCAAGACACGACGCCAGAGCCCAAGGAGAATGCAAACCCCCCCACACTCCTACGCGTGTCGAGGCAGTTGGCCCAATCTGAATCACTGTGGCCCACCAGCTGTATGGGGGAAGGGCCCCCAAGGTGGAGTTGCATGGTCCGAGTGCCTTTGAGGTAGCGTATGACCCGAACGGCAGCATTCCAGTGTTCGTAAGAGTAGCAGTCAAGGTACTGGGAGAGTTGCTGGACAGCATAACAGATGTCGGGCCGGGTGGAAATAGCTAAATAGAGGAGGGACCCGACGAGAGAGCGATATGGGAGTTTAGAGAGGTGCTCCTGATCATCTGGGGGAAGGGCAGATCGAAGGACGCGCCGCAATTTCAGGCCAGGGACCATGGGGATGGAGAGAGGAGAAGAGTCAGACTGGCCAAACTGGGAAATAATCCGATCGATAAGTGCAGTCTGGGAGAGTTTAACGGTGTGACTTGACCGGTCCCATTCAACCGCAATACCGACGACGAAACTGACTTCCCCGAGGTCAGAAATGGTCCAAGCTTCTCGCATCTGTGCTTTGAACCGTTCATTCTCGGCCTGGGAGGATGCAATGGACAAAAAGTCATCCACATGGACAGCAGCGATTATTGTGCCCTGCGAGGTGTGGCGGTAATATATACATGATTCACTGGACAATTGTGTGAACCCCCACTCCACCATCTTGTCATGCATGGTCCGATTCCAGATGCGGCCAGCCTGTTTCATGCCATACAAACCCCGGATAAGATGCCAAACCCAAGACTCCTTTCCTGCTTCTTCAAAGCCCGCTGGTTGATACATGTATTGAGTCTCATCGTCAGGGAGTAGGCCATACAGGAAAGCGGTCTTGACATCAATCTGTTGTGCATCCCAACCAAAATGTGCTGCGATATGCAGGAGAAGTCACCACGACTCCATCCGAGCTGTAGGTGAGGTCGTTTTAGTGTAATCCCGGCCATGAACCTGCTCGTACCCCCGAAACACCAGCCTAGTCTTGCGCCGAGTCACCTCACCTAGGGCATTCCGTTTGACATGAAAAATGGGCTTGCCCTTATGGATCTTGGTGCCCGAGGGGACATCAGACAGTGGAACTAACCTGTATACTCCCATACTTTTCAGAGATGCAAGTTCCTCCTGGTAGCTGAGACGCCAAGCATCACCATGAGGTGAATCCCTGGCCTCCTCCCAGGTAAGTGGGTCCATCTCATAGGGCACTGAACCACTAGAGATCGCAGCTAATACGTCCTCATGGGACTCGGCCAGCCCCCCCGGCTCCTCTGTGTCCTCGGGAATGTCAGCAACGTCTGCATGCAATTGCTGAAGAGCAAGGCGACGCTGTTCTTTCTGTGCACGCACATGGGCTGCACTGTCAATGGAGGCCTGGACAGCAGTAGCTACCCGGGAGGGGCGATCTGCAATGCGCGTGGCTATGCGATTGGACCGACGGATGTTAATATCAGTGGGCACAGGGAGTGCTGGGACAGGAGGGACAGGGGGTATCGAATCGGTACCTGGGGTAGGGAGAACTGGTGGCACATTGGAGGTACTAGGTGTAGGAATGATCGGCTCAGAGTCATCCAACGGGGGTGGTGAGGGGTTCATATCATGAGTCAATGGGATGTGCGGTGGTGGTAATGTACCATTAGAGCCTGGGCTTGGCCTAATGTGGCCATCGTGACTTTCAAGGAATCGCACGTGGTAAGAGACATAAATCAAATTCATCTTTGGGTCGTAGCATCGATACGCCTTCATGTTGGGTTCGTATCCTAGAAGAATACATTCGATTGATCGCTCATATACTTTGGGGTTATGTTTGCTGAGGATGAGGACGAATGCCCGACACCCTGCCTCCCGTAAATAAGTGACATCCGGTGACCGGCCATGCCAAAGTTCCCAAGGTGATCGTTTCTGAAGTTGAACTGTAGTAGTTTTTGCGTGTACATGAGTCGCAGTAAGGTAAAATTCCTCCCAAAATTGGGCAGGTAAGCCAGCATATATACGCATAGTACGTGCCTTCCCCATTAAAGTACGGTGTATGCGCTCGACACGGCCTATATGCGCAGATGTATAAGGTGCTGTGTATTCGTGCCGGGTCCCACGAGACTCGAGCCACTGTTGCATTCGATTACTTCTTAATTCGCCATTGTCTGTCCTGTACACTCCGACTTTCAGGCCGGTCTCCACCTCCCGTGCACGTTCCCAGGTCTGGAGCGCCGGAAAAGCATCACTTTTATGGGTTAGCGGGATTGACCAGGGGTAATGTGAGTAATCATCAATAATATTCATAATATATAATGATCCTGTGCGGGATGCAACATCATTAGGACCTGCCAAATCCACCCAGACCTTTTCCAAGCGCCTTGTAGCCTTATGCCCATCCCTCTGTGCTCTCACCTTGGGTACAGAATTTTTGGTCTGCTTTCCGAGGATGCAAAAATCACACTTGGGTGGATGCTGGTGAGTGGAGAGTGGCACACCTTTGATGAGACCATTTTTGACCATATCCAGGATGGATTGATAATTCGCGTGACCCAAACGACGGTGCCATATGGCAAGATCAGGGTGACCATGGGAGAAGAAAACCTGGTCAGAGGCAGTAGACTGTAATGTTAAGGAATATAAGTTCCTGTGGGGAAGTAGTGAGCCTTGCGCAATGGTTGCACCAGAAGGACTCGTGAGCCAGCATGAGGAATGACTGAAATGAGCAGTCACATTGGAATCTCTAGTGATACACCTAACAGAGATAAGTCGAACGGATGCAGTAGGGATGTAAAGAACATCACGGAGAATAATGTGGGTCCCATTCTCAATGCGAAGGTGAACATCACCCAATCCGATAGCCATGACCGATGACCCCCCCAGACCTGTGACAGGGCGTGGGGATATGGTGCGTAAGGAGATAAAGTCGGTATGGTCTGGTGATACATGTATACTGGCACCTGTATCAAGCCAGAAGGGGTGTGGAACGGGAGGTGAGCTGAGAAGGGGAGGGGCCGATGTGGCCAGCACTGATGTGGCCAGCGCCGATGTGCCCACTGGAGAACTATGTAGGTTCCAATTTACGGTGACATGTGGGTTATCATTAGTGGCTATCCATCCAGCATATTCAGCCTGATCAGAAGGCGTCATCACCATGGCAGGCTCTTCAATCACGGTACCAGCGAAAGCTGCATCATTTGGTAGGGGCGTGTCCATATATGCGGTAAAGACTTGACCGTTTGCACCTGTGATGCTGATGGGGAACTTACCTGCAGGTGCAGGTGTAGAATTTCCGGATTTCTTAGCTTCCAGATCCCTGCGCCGGGCAGCTTTGCCTTCTTCAATGCTTTTGCCAGCCATCCCCCCCCCAGCTGAAACACAGTACGCAATTGTGTGTCCCTGTTTGCGGCAATTCGGGTTGTTACAGGTAACAACAGGACGTTTCGGGGAAGCGGATTGTGTTGAAAGGGCGATGGCGTCCACAGGCGCAGTACGCTGGGTATCAGATGCAAGAAGGCGCTGCTCATTTTCGAGCAGGAGGATAATGCGAGCGGAAGTGTAAGGGGTAGATGCAGAGGACTCAGAAAGGTCTCGTGTGATCAAGGAGCGTAAATGGGGAAAGTCCCCAAGGGAGTTCAATAAGGCAATGCACTTAAAAAGGTCCTCAGTGAGCTGGCCCATCTCGAATGCACGGGAGATAGCACGGCATATTTGAGAGGCGGTAGTAGAGAGAGAGATCGACTTGGAACACTGGAGAGTGAGGGCCTCCTGGATCAGTTGCACCTGGCGAATGGGCCCCTCGTTCCGATGGCGAAGCAGAAGGGCGTCCCAACAGGGCTTCGCACCCTGAATAGGCTCGGCGAAGTCCCACTCAGCCCTGGACAGGGTCGAGAGGATCAAGGCATGGGCGAGGCCATCATTTGCAGCCCAGTTCTGCATAGCAAGAGGATCGGAAGATACTGGGGAGGGGGCGGTGCCAAGGGCATAGGAAATGAGGCCAGTGACCGTGAGGTAGTGCCGAGCACTGCGGTACCATTCAGAGTAGTTTCCCAAATCCTTATCGAGCTTAGTATCTGCATAAACAACAGACGTGCGCAACAGAGGGATGGACGGGGTAGAGGCCGGCATAGACATGGCGGCAGAAAAAAAATTGGGTAAGTGTCTCAGTAGGGACAAAGGCCCATAACCTGTTAAAATATATAGTCCCTAAGAAGAGCTCAGTCTCGTATAAGTATAACGGACTCATATAATGTGTACCTAAGAAGAGCTATTGTATACAGTAAGCGCATATACTAAGAGAGAAAGGATTGTTCTGTGCTCACCTCAGTCTCGTATAAGTATAACGGACTGAGGTTAAGCTATGTAGGTTATCCCTTTATATATTCTACATAAATAAAAGGACCATGTGCTCATATGTGAGACGTGTGGATGAGTGGAGCCTGATCGTGACGACCGATCATGTTGTTACCGCACCAGTATCACCGTTATTCAGACAGTCCCCAAATATGTTGACCCTGCCACATATATGCGGTGCCTTTTGTCTTCAACAGAAATGAGTAGAAAGGAAGGATATTGACCTATTCGGTGCAATATAAGAGAAAGTGAGAGAAAGAGCACAAGATGACGAAGGAGTCAATGAGTGCGATGGTTCGAGTGGAGGCCTCGACTATTACAGTTCGAGGCCAGAAGTGCTCAGTAGTTCAGATACTGCTACTTATGTAGTAGCTGACACGTTACCCTGATCACCGCTCGTAGTAGACCTAGTTTGTGTCTTACGAGTGGTGGTTCTTGGGTTAAAGTGTGTCTGAGTTCTAATTGGTGCTGAGTGCACCCACAAGTATACACAATGCTTCGAACTAATGAAATATGCAATATTCGAAGAATATGAAAGATAGAAAAATATAAATAGAATATGTAAAATATAAATGAAATAAAAGGAGTGTTTTACCACAATGATACTGTGGTAAAAGCATACTCCTCACAGGTAGTGAGAGAGACTTTCCAGAATAGCGGAGGATCCTATCAATCTCATAGAGACCAAAGTCATAAATTTCATATTCTGTTGGATTGTGAGTGTCATATGTCTGCTCAAGTGTGAACTCCAAATCATCACAAAGAAAAACTTTAAAGTCATCCCAGAGTTTTTGGGGTTGTGCAGGGGAGGACATGGTCAAAATGATAACAAACAATCTGCAAAGTTCAAAGCCAGACTGTATATGACTGGCTTCTCTGAGACACATGCCCCACTGGAGATCATCTTCAAGCAAACCATGTGCAACATAGGCTTGTTGGAATGTGGGATAAGTGTGATGTATTAGCCTTATTTTAATACTATTTTCTGAAAAAGGAGTCCAGTGCTCTATCAAAATGTGCAAATACTCAATTCACTGCAAGGTAAAATAATTTAAGTATTTGATATTAATCAGTGGCAGCCTGAATAGACTTAGAACTCCTGAAGTCAAGAGTTTACTTGAATATATGCACCCTACTTCGCAAAGAAGGTTTTGAGAGCTGCTTGTGCAAGCTTGTTCTTTTTCTGTGATAACAACTACTAAAATAAGAATAACAATTTACTGATTCTGAAGCTAGATTTGACTTCAATACTAGCTAGTTTATATATATTTTATACTATTTATCAAATAGTAAAAATATTTATAAACAGGTCAAAAGATTAGATATAGAATAAAACACTATTTGGCTAATATATGCTTTATTTACACTAACCTACAAGGTCTACTGTGATACTAACTTATCAGGATCTTAATGTAGTCTTAGGATCTTGCAAGGATATTCTTAGTATTTGTTTATGTGAATATGTTTGACTGATTCACAATGAATGAACAATGGAAAAGGGATTATTTGCAATGTAATAAACAGTCAAATTACTCAACTAGAGGTGACTGGAGTCTTAGACTACAAATAACAATGTAAGGAAAACTAATAATCAGTACTCAATTAAGAGATGACTATAGTATAAGATTATTTATATATTATTGTTTGATAACCAACAACTTTAACTGAGGTGGAAATAATATATAAAAGATAGCCAGCTATTCAATTAAGAAGTGGCAAGGGGGAACAAAAGTCAACAACTCAGATTGAGGTGACAAGAGGAACAGCAGATCAGTCAACAGCTCAGATTGAGGTGACAAGGGATCTGATTGGCCAACAACTCTGATAGAGGTGGCAAGGGTCCAACAGCTGTGATAGAGGTGGAATGAGATGTCCAACTGCCCAGATAGGGGTGGAGTAGCCTGCTTGCTGCAGTGACACACAGATGTGGTGGGTTGATGAGATGATAAGTTTGATTATGATGATAATCAGGGCTGCAGCTGAGCTCCTTATATACATTTTATTCTGAGACATTTAGAAGATTCTAGAAGATTGAATGATGTCATTTAGAATTTTCTAGAATTTTCTAGAGCATTGTGGAAGGTTCTAACTACTTTTAAGACACTATAGAATATTCTTGGCATAATAGAACATTCTGGAAACTTACAGAATATTCTACAATATTCTATCTATTATTAATACCTATTAACTACTATTCCTTTGGGAGCCACTGGAATGTTCCAGAGATTTCCGGTTTTTGCTGTAGTAGCATATATGATGACATAATGCTCTCATGCCTGTGCGCGCGTATGACACCCTTTGCATCTTGTGACTGTCACGTGTTGTGACTGTCGTGCGCCTGTGTGACCGTCGCGTGCCTTTGTGACCGTCGCGTGCCTTTGTGACCGTCGCGTGCCTTTGTGACCGTCGCATGCCTTTGTGACCGTCGCATGCCTTTGTGACCGTCGCATGCCTTTGTGACCGTCGCATGCCTTTGTGACCGTCGCGTGCCTTTGTGACCATCACGCACCTCTGTGACCGTCGCGTGCCCTTGTGACAACTGTCACCTGTTGTGACGGCTGTCACCTGTTGTGACGGCTGTCACCTGTTGTGACAGCTGTCACCTGTTGTGACAGCTGTCACCTGTTGTGACAGCTGTCACCTGTTGTGACGGCTGTCACCTGTTGTGACGGCTGTCACCTGTTGTGACGGCTGTCACCTGTTGTGATGGCTGTCACATGTTGTGACGGATGTCACATGTTGTGACGGATGTCACATGTTGTGACGGATGTCACATGTTGTGACGGATGTCACATGTTGTGACGGATGTCACATGTTGTGACAGCTGTCACTCATTGTAACGATTTTCCCGCGCGCCGTGTAATAAACACAGGTGGCCGGCTTTATATTATTATAATTACTATATTTATTTTTAGTTAGTTATAAATATAATAATATTTTATTATAATAATATATAATATATATATTTCACCTTGATAATGCGCGAGTATTTCAAATCGCATTTTGTCCTTGTCGGAGTTTGAAATACCATGTAAATATCACATGATCTTTTCGCGTGTTGTGACTAAGCAGTGAGTCACCGGCATATTAATCAAAAAAGAATAAAAAGTAGAAATTCGATAACTTGCTCAATTTATGAGATAGAAATACAAAATAAATTGTATAAATTCACAATAAATCAAAGCAATATAAGTACATTTAAATATTCGTTTTCGCAATTTGTTAGGGGAAATTGTTTAAAAAATCGGAAAAAACCTAGAAATACATAACAATAAGTCTCACCCTGAAATGTCCGGAGCTGTTCAAATGACGTGGCACCTTTGACAACAGTAAGCAATGTATACAGGTGGAATCTTTCCCCACTGGCAATATTGACAAAATGGATGTGCCCTATGGCAAAGCCACATTGACGTGGCTTCCATGATTTAGTCTTGGGTATATATGTGAAATACTCAGGAAAGTCCATATAATATGTATCCTGGGCATGCTGCCCATTATAACCAATGAGACCCTTGGCATTAGCTTCAAAATAAGCCATGAGAGTTGTGCCTGAATACTCTGCCCTTTGTAAAGCCTCAGCAGGACCTTGATCACCATTAAAAAGTACAGTGTTTTCCCCAGGAAGATGGACCCCAAGTGCCATTACTGCAGGAACCTGGGTGTGGAGCTCATTGCGCATTAATCGCCAGACAGACTCATGTGCACTGACATAACGTGCATTGAAGTACTGTTGAATCTCATCTGGTGTCTTTCCAAATTCCATAGTTGTACGATCATGGCGCTTGTAACAGTATTTATGCATGTACTTCATTGACCTATTGGTAAAGGTCAACTCTACATTGATGTGGCAGTCAAAGGTGAGAATCAAAATGGGAGAGTAAGGGACAACATGTCTGTTGTCATATGTAAACTTGGGAGTTTCATAAACTCTTCCATTGTTGGGGCAACGGCATGTTGGATAGCCTTCCTCATTGACAATGGTAGCTTCACACCAATCCTTTGGATAGTGTTTACTGCATTCCTTATCTACCATACAGGCAGCATTTGGATGATCAGTTCCACAGGGACTATGGGTCATGAGTTGACCTACTAAATTAAACAGTCTGGGATGTGTTTCAGGATCTGGAAAACAGGCAGAAACCATAGAGTCAATATCTTCTGGTGTCCTTGGCTTATTCTGGTCATCAAACCATATGAGGCAGTGCATGTGTGGAAGACGACACTTTTGGAATTCAATGACATGGATGTGGGCTACTGTTCTACCAAAGATGTGGTCCTCTGTGATCATCTTGAACAACTTAGCCTTCTTGGCAGCAAAGACCCTGGAGACTAAATCAGGAAGATCAGCTGGAGTCTGGCCAGGAAGTAATTCATAAGTAATGTTATGTATTTCTAGGTTTTTTCTGACTTTTTAACCAATCTCCCCTAACAAATTGCGAAAAAGAATATTTAAATGTAATTATTTCGCGGTGATAAAATTGTACAATATTGCCTTGATTTATCTTGAATTTATGCAATTTATTTTGTATTTCTATCTTATAAATTGAGCAAGCTATGGAATTTCTAACTTTTATTCTTTTTTGATTAATATGTCATACACCGGTGACTCAGCGCTTATTCACAATGCGTGAAAAGATCACGTGATATTCACATGATATTTCAAACTCCGACAATGACAAAATGCAATGTCGCATTATCAAGGCAAAATATATATTATATTTATAATTAGCTAAAATTAAATATAATAATTATATAATAATATAAAACCGGCCACCTGGTGCTTATTACATGGTGCGTGGGAAAATCGTCACAACAAGTGACAGCCATTACAACAGGTGACAGTTGTCACAAAGGCGTGTGATGGTCACAGAGGTGCACAACAGTCACAGAGGTGCACAAGGGTCACAGAGGTGCGCAAGGGTCACAGAGGTGCGCAAGGGTCACAGAGGTGCGCAAGGGTCACAGAGGTGTGCAAGGGTCACAGAGGTGCGCAAGGGTCACAAAGGCACGCAAGGGTCACAAAGGCACGCAATGGTCACAAAGGCACGCAATGGTCACAAAGGCACGCAACGGTCACAAAGGCACGCAACGGTCACAAAGGCACGCAACAGTCACAAAGGCACGCAACAGTCACAAAGGCACGCAACAGTCACAAAGGCACGCAACAGTCACAAAGGCACATGACAGTCACAAGACGTGAAGGGTGTCATACGCACACACAGGCACAAGAGTATTATGTCATCATATATGCTATTATAGCAAAAACTGGAAACTCTCTGGAACATTCTAGTGGCTTCCAATGGAACAGTAGTTAATAGGTACTAATAATAGATAGAATATTGTAGAATATTTTATAAGATTCCAGAATGTTCTATTATGCCAAGAACATTCTATAGTGTCTTAGTAGTTAGAACCTTCCACAATGCTCTAGAAAATTCTAGAAAATTCTAAATGACATCATTCCTTCCAGAATGACATCATTCAATCTTCTAGAATCTTCTATATGTCTCAGACCAAAATGTATATAAGGAGCTCAGCTCCAGCCTTGAAATAATAACATATCATCTTTACTACATTTTATCAGCCACATCAGTGTGCCACTGCAGCAAGCAGTTTATTCCACCCATAGTTGGGCTGTTGGACAAATACATACATACACTTAGTCACCTCTAGTTGAGCTGCTGACCTAAGCTGTCTCAGGATCCTTTGTCACCTCTAGTTGAGCTTCTGACAATAGTCCTACCCCCTGGTCACTCTCCTGACCAATCAGGATTCCCTGCCACCTCTTGTTGAGCTTCTGGTATTAATCCTTTATACTATAGTCACCTCTTAATTGAGTACTGATTATTAGTTTTCCTTACATTGTTATTTGTAGTCTAAGACTTCAGTCACCTCTAGTTGAGTAATTTGACTGTTTATTACATTACAAATAATCCCTCTACATTGTTATTTGTTGTGAAGAGTCGATAGATTCTGACCGTTCGATATACGAAGAATAGTGTTTATTCAACTACTATTAGCAGGTATTGACCGTACAGTACAATACCGTAGATTACTAGACAAGCAGTACTAGTAAGAAGACACGCTATGCGTCACAAGAGCAACTGTACAGTTGCTCTTGACAGCTAGAATGAAAGAATGAAAGAGTTGACCTTCACGGTACAACTCGTAGCTAGATGTGAAATAGATAATCAACGCGAAGCTGAATATCTAGAGTAAAGAGATAATAGCGCGAGTCAACTATAATGTCGACTAGCACAAAGACCTTAGAGTGGAACTCGACCTTCGCAGTTCGATTCCAAAGTACGTTAGAATGCAAGAGAATACTACCTTTATAGGTAGTTGAGACGTTACCCTTGACACCTCTCGCTATTCGATGTCTGGGTCGTTTACGAGGTGGTGTCTGCTGGGTAAAAGTGTCTGTCATTTTGGTGCCGAGAGCGCCCATACGTATACACAAAGCTTCGAACTACAAAATAAAGGTATGCTCGAAATATAGAAAGAATAAAATGAAAGAAAATAAAAGATAAATAATAAAGTACTATAATCCAACTATTATTCCTTAGTCCAATTATGCATATATGCATACCCTTTACAGTGCCCCCCAGTTCGAAGGGATGTGCTATACTAGGTGTCGAAGAGCATCTGGGACACCGCCCCAAGCTTCCTGTGAGGATCCCCCAAGGTCCAAAATGATGCTTCCCCATCGTTCCCTTTTTACTCTGAAAGATTCGGCTATTCTCGCCCGAGCCAAATCACTAGAATTCCTGTACAAGGAGTCGGCCCATCGTCTGTAGGCTTTCTCTCTGCAACAAACGACTGCGCAGACACTAACCGGTGGAGCGGAAATCTGCGCGAGAAGGGGAGCATTGGGGAGGGGAAACGAAGATGCGGGCAGCGGGGCAGGAACGTGTGGCTGCATGGTGGTCTCTGTGGGAGGCGTCAGGACGAGGGCCTCGAGTAAATCTACTAAGCCAGCAATAGAGAGGACATTCGCTGAGTCTGGGGGCAGACGGTGAAGCTCCACTATGATGTGCCGGAACATAGAGAGTTTAATCTCCTGTGCTGCTCGCGCAAAGTTCTTCCCCTCTGCGAGATCCTCGAAGGAGAGATAGAAATCCTCCATTATCTCCAACAACGGAGCCAGACCGCGACAACCCTTAAGGCTCCCTTGAAGGACCGGTTGCTGAAGTACTGGCACGAGCTGTGATAGCACCCTTCTGACAGGAAACTGTTCGGAAGGGTAGTTGACAGCTACTCGCATCCAGAAAGTTGTGGATACGGGCTCAGTGAGGGGAAGCGGGCTGTCGAGGACAGGAATAGGGGATTGTTCTGGGAGAGGAGTGGTGGCTTTCTGCATCTCCTTCGCCTTTCTGCTTGCCATGGGATCGATGACGTCCGGTGTAGGGGGGTCCAAATCGACATCCATTCGCTCTGGTGGAAGGTCCTGGATAGGGCTACCCAAGGACACGCAATATGAATACGGAGAGTCGGGAGGGATACCCGGTGATGGCGGAAGTTGGGTCGGTACCGGTATAGCTTTCGGGGAGGGAGAGAGACGAGGCGCCAGAATCGGGGCTGGGGGAGTGCATGCCGGAAGAAGGACGGGAAGGGGCCTCGACCTTGGTGAAAGGCATGGGACTGGAATCGGGGAAGGTTTGCGTTGGGCTGAGGGAGTGTGTGCCGGGTGAAGGATGGGAGGGGGCCTCGACATCCTAAGTGAGGTTGGGACCTGTTATGTATTTCTAAGTTTTTTCCAATTTTTTAAACAATTTCTCCTAACAAATTGCGAAAACAAATATTCAAATGTAATTATATTGCGACGATTAAATTGTACAATATTTGTTTGATTTATCTTGAATTTATACAATTTATTTTGTATTTTTATCTAATAGATTGAGCAAATTATTGAATTTCTACTTTTTATTCTTTTTTGATTAATATGTCGGCGACTCAGCGCTTATTCACAACGCGCGAGTAATCATGTGACATTCACATGATATTTCAAACTCCGACGCCGACAAAACGCGATTTGAAATACTCGCGCATTATCAAGGCGAAATATATATATATTTTTATATTATTATAATAAAATATTATATTTATAACTAATTAAAAGTAAATATAATAATTATATAATAATATAAAACCGGCCTGGCGTTTATTACACGGCGCGCGGGAAAATCGTCACAACGAGTGACAACCGTCATAACAGGTGACAGTTGTCACAAGGGCGCGCAATGGTCACAGAGGCGCGCAACGGTCACAGAGGCGCGCAACGGTCACAAGGGCGCGCGACGGTCACACAGGCGCGCGACTGTCACAATGCGTGACAGTCACAAGACGCGAAGGGTGTCATGCGCGCGCACAGGCGCGAGAGTGTAATGTATTCAGGGGATTCTCTTAGATAGCTCAATATATGCTATAGTGTCACAGAGCTTCAACAATAAAACAAGCAAAGGTCCAGTAATTTAAATACTGATAGATTAATGAGCTGCGCTATGAAGCTTAAACAACTCAAATCAATGCTTATTTTGATTATTGAAAGGTTCAATAGAACTGTGTATGACTCTTTTAGCAAATACAAGAACTATTCCTTGAGAATAGGGGCTGGAAGCTGAATATATGCGCAGTAACTTGGCAGAGACTTGATATAAGAGCTTCGGATTCTTGTATGCTTATTTGTAACTATTAATAGTTATTTAACAAGGTGTTAAATAATTTATTAATAGAGAAAATAAATTGTATTGGATTATCTGAGTGCTTGTACTTGATTAATTCAATAAAGTTAGGGCTGGGCCTTGAGTAATCTAGTATTGGCAGGGATTTCAGTAAGGATACTTAGATACTTATTAGGTTTATTATCTAATTAATAAGCCTAAAGGGTAGCTGTGAGGCTGGGGAACTTAGATGATTAGCTAAGTCCAAGAGTTGCTGACAAAGATTCAAGATGCTGCAAGTGTAGGTGCTTGCAGTGAGTGTATCAGACTAAGGCTATTATTGTCCTTAGGATGATTAGATAAGCTGGTGCTGTGCTGCAAATATGTGTGTGATAAGATGATTTTATTGGAAACTTGGCCCTCCTTATATACATTTTGCTAACTCAATGATTAGCTAACTATTTAGTTTATGAGGTCATTAGTGAGATCATAATGACCTCACATTCTACTCATTATTTACCCTTTGTTTAACATGTGATTCCCTTCTCTGAGACAAGGGTTCTAACCTCTTGCTTGAACATGAAGGTTCAAGGCCGCGGTCCCGGGACGGGAGCAAACGATGAGTCGGCGGAACCTAATAATGACTCGGGTAGTCACGTTCGTGACTTGTGTGACTCGGATAGTCACATTCGTGACTTGTGTGACTCGGGTAGTCACACTCGTGACCTTTGTGACATCCCGACACCGGAAGCTTATGTAATAGGTCACATGACTCCAAAAATGCGCAACCTAGGCTGCAGCAAGGTGCCGAAAGGTAATAACTAAGTAAATAAAATATAAATAATTAGTTAAAAATTATAATAAATTAACTAAGATATAATAGCATAATATGAGTTCATATATGCTATTATTATGCGAAGTTAAAAGGAATAGAGCCTATATTTCACAATAAAAATATAATAAAAATACAATAAATTCAAAAGAATATTAAATAATCCACAGAAAATTAAGAGGATATTATGATATGATGCTGATACATCACAGAGAGCATTATGTCATCATATATGCTACTGCAACAAAAACAGGAAACTCTCTGGAACATTCCAGTGGCTTCCAATGGAACATTAGTTAATAGGTACTAATATTAGATAGAATATTGTAGAATATTCTATAAAATTCTACAATGTTCCATTATGCCAAGAATATTCTATAGTGTCTTAGAAGTAGTTAGAACCTTCCACAATGCTCTAGAAAATTCTAGAAAATTCTAAATGACATCACTCCTCCCAGAATGACATCATTAAATCTTCTAGAATCTTCTAAATGTCTCAGACTAAAATGTATATAAGGAGCTCAGCTCCAGCCTTGAATAAAAAAATCAATCATATTATCATATCATCTCACCACATCTGTGTGTGTCACTGCAGCAAAGCAGGCTACTCCACCCCTATCTGGGCAGTTGGACATCTAATTCCACCTCTATCTGAGCTGTTGGAAACCCTTGCCACCTCTATCAGAGTTGTTGGCCCAATCAGATCCCTTGTCACCTCAATCTGAGCTGTTGACTGATCTGCTGTTCCCCTGTCACCTCAATCTGAGTTGTTGACTTTTGTTCCCCCTTGCCACTTCTTAACTGAATAGTTGGCTATCTTTTATATATTATTTCCACCTCAGTTAGAGTTGTTGGTTATTAACTAATAATATATAAATAATCTTATACTATAGTCATCTCTTAATTGAGTATTTGATTATTAGTTTTCTCTACATTGTTATTTGTAGTTTAAGACTTCAGTCACCTCTAGTTGAGTAATTTGACTGTTTATTACATTGCAAATAATCCCGTTCCTTTGTTCATTTATTGTGAATCAGTAAAGCATATTCACATAAACAAATACTGAGAATATCCTTGCAGAATCCTTAAGACTACATTAAGATCCTGATAAGTTAATATCACAGTAGACCTTGTAGGTTAGTGTAAATAAAGCATATATTAGCCAAATAGTGTTTTATTCTATATCTAATCTTTTGACCTGTTTATAAATATTTTTACTGTTTGACAAATAGTATAAAATATATATAAACTAGCTAGCATTGAAGTTAAATCTAGCTTCGGAATCAGTAAATTGTTATTCTTATTTTAGTAGTTGTTTTTACAGAAAAAGAACAAGCTTGCACAAGCAGCTCTCAAAACCTTCTTTGCGAAGTAGGGTGCATATATTCAAGTAAACTCTTGACTTCAGGGGTTCTAAGTCTATTTAGGCTGCCACTGATTAATATCAAATACTTAAATTATTTTACCTTGCAGTGAATTGAGTATTTGCACATTTTGATAGAGCATTGGACTCCTTTTTCGGAAAATAGTATTAAAATAAGGCTAATACATTACAGGACCGGTACAGCTTTTGAAGAGGGAGGTAAATGAGGAGTTAGAATCGGGGCTGAGGGAGTGTGTGTAGGGTGAATGATGGGAAGGGGCCTCGACGTTGGCGAAAGATGTGGGACCGGAATCGTGGAAGGTTTGCATTCCAGTGACTGTTGACTAGGGCGGTGACCCCTCCATACTCTGGATGACAGTCTCCGTGTTTGTCTTTGGTTGGGGTCGCTGGTTACGAAGCGAACTTTAGACGGGAGAAGGAACCCTTCATGGCAATCCTCTCCCAGAGATCGGATGCTATACACACCATTCCTGTTCTCGTCTTCCTCCTCATCCTCCTCCGAGGAAAAATCAATTGGTCCCCTACGGTATTCTTTTTCTCGTTGGGGCAACGTTTGACCATCCCCTCGGGTAAGAACTATTCGTTGCAACTTAATGCGTCGAAGTAGCTCCCAGTCGTAAAAGATGGTACCCTCCTTCTCCTTCCAGCTCTTGGTTCCCGTCATCCTAATGCAAGGCGTCCCACCCTCACTATCATTGGTCTCCGCGAAGTCGGCCGATTTCTCTCCCGTGGGGGGAAGGATCGGCGCGGAAGCTCTGTTTCCGAATTGTGCTCTGTACTCACGCCGCTGCCGCTTGGAGGGGACTCCTTCTCTTGCTCCCCTCGCCTCCTGTTGACTTCTATACTCAGCATGCCTTTCTCTTTTGCGGGTGAGCCTCCTTATGTTGTGTTCTTCCATAAACATTTCCTGCTTCCGCATGATAGCAGCGACTTCCTCAGATGACGGTCTGACGGAGGGGCCTAATGGCTTGCTCCAATCCGTACCGGTATTTCCCCCCGGCTCATCACCAAAGGAGAAAGTCGACAGGGGGGTTGATTCTTGGGTACCCCAATTGCTCTCGACATTGTCTGTACGAGGCACGCGGGTGATGAATCCCCGACCAGTCGTGGATGTACTGGCTGTCGGGGCTCGCGGGACCTTTTTGAACTTAGGGAGGACTTGCTTGTTTTGTTGGAAAGGGAGCATTATAGCACGATAAAGTGGTGAAGTTGAAGATAGAGGGAAGGGTTGTAGATAGGTGAAGGACGTGGTGTGAAAGATAGAGAAAATTTATGCAAATTTACGTGTACTTTTTTATATCTATTGGATTGAAACTCCGCTCGGTTGGTCGTTAAATAAAATTCATTAATTGTGGCCGGGTTTTGGGGAAATGTGTCTGCTGCCAATTAGTGGTTGTCCCAATCGACCGGAGGGATAGAAAAATGAAAGAGAATAAAAGCCAATGAGATGGCTCACTGAATAACTGAGATATTTCTAAAAGGAAGTTACGAAAGAGATGGAATAAATGATAGAATAGATGATTCCTTGAGCGCATATATCCCGTTAAATGTTGAACAGCGCCTTGTACACCCTCAGAAGTGCCGGAGCATTTCTGAGGGCAGTGCTGCTTAACCACGAATCCTCTTCGGGTCCATAACCTTTCCAGCGCACCCTAAATAGCAGACGATTTCGCTGTTTCCTATGTCCAACAATAGCTTCAACTTCATATTCTTCATGATCTGATTTCAACTCTCTTAGGTTCTCAAGTTGGGGTCTTGGACCTAGCTTGGAAGGAGAGGGTTGATATTTCTGCAGATGATCCCGATTAATGACTGGATGCATCGGATACTCCAGGGGATCTTAAGCCTAAATACTTGAGAGTTCAATTTCTCAAGGACCTTGAATGGTCCAATCCGTCTTTGTATTAGTTTCTTCCCCCTTCCCTTGACTTCCACCAGTTCGAGGGAGTGGGGGTTCACCAATACAAAGTCTCCCTCAGAGATATCTTCTACAGGTCTTTGCTTCTTGTTATACACTCGTGCTTGAATCTCTTGGGCTCGAGCGATTGAATCCCGCGCCATCTGCCGATGATGTTCTAGCTCGAGGATCCATTGGTCGGCCATAGGGCTGTCTGATAGTTCTCTAGGAACTAGGGGTTCGTCACCTCCTAGGACTCGAGACATTCCTCTTGGAAGGTATCCCATTAATAAGAAGGCCGGGGCGTAGTTTGTGGAACTGTGAACAGTCTAGTTGTATGCGTGAACAACTACCTCAATCCACTGGGACCAGCTTTCCTTAGCAGAGGCACAATAGGCTCGAAGCATCTGTTCTATGGTCGCATTCATATTCTCCGTTTGCCCATCCATTTGAGGATGATGAGCCGAAGATACCGCAAGGGTGGTACCATAGATCTTACAGACTTCCCGCCAAAACCTGCAGGTCCATCTCTTATCCCGGTCACAGATTATTCGAGAGGGCAGTCCGAAGGGGCTTGCCACCTGTTTGACAAATATTCGTGCGAATCCTTCAGCCGTAAGGGTCAAAAAGGTAGGTATTGTAATAGCGTAACGCGTCAATTTATCAACGACGACGAAGACTGCGGAATACGAATCTTTTCCTGAATCGGGTAGTCCAGTGATTAAATTAAGTCCATAGAAACTACCTCGAATGGCCTAAAAGGTACATCAGCCGGTCTGAGGGCTCCTTGACGAGCGGTGCGATCGACTTTGGTTTTTTGGCAGATGTCGCAGGTATGCGCGTACGACACGCAATCTTGTAGCATTCTTGGCCAAAAGAACCGGTCTTTCATCAGGTTGAACAACCGCTGGCCTCCGGCGTGTGCTCCCTCAAAAGGGTTATCATGTACCAACCTTAAAATCGAGTTAATCATAGTTCTGGGTACACAGACTCGACTTTTCCAGTCCGAGTCGCGAAAGTACAGGAGTCGGTTTGCTCCCACGAAGTAGTGAGAAGGAGTAACAACCACATTGGGTGAAGGGGTATCTAGAGTGTAGAGATTCCTGAAAATGGGGTCCTTTGAATAACCCTCTAGAAATTTCTTTATATATCCCTCCTCGATGCTGATTAGTAGCTGAGGATGACACAATGCGAAGTCAGACTCGTCTTCCTGGTCGTTCCTTATTGCGTTATGAGAATCCCATTCTGACTGTCGGACCTTTTGAGTTACTCCGAAAGGTTCCATAGAATCGAGTATGGTAGAGAAGACCGCCTTCTTAGCGGGTTCGTCCTTCCATAGTTTTTCCTCAGTACTCTTGTCCAGAGAGGTCGAGGTGATAGCCTGCAAATCATCTCTAATAGGGCTCACGAAGGCTGGTACTCGAGGGAGTCTGGACAGTGGATCCACATTGCTGTGAACTCTCCCTGCTCGATGCAAAATCTCGAGACCTGGAAATGCAGCGTATATCACCCCCCATGCGGCTAGTCGACGATTAGTGTTCTCGTAAGATCTAGCCCATTGCAGAGCTGCATGGTCCATAATGAGCAGAACATGTTCACCTTCAATGAAAGGTTGAAAGTGGACTAGTCCCTCCTTTGCTGCTAACGCTTCCCGTTCAGTAGCAGAATAGTTACGCTCAGCACCTTTCAGTGTGCGACTCCAATATGCAATGACTCATTCAACAGTAACTTCAGTCGCCTCAAAAGTGGGTCCTCACGAATCCGACCACTCAATCTCGGGCTGTTTGGTTTTGTACCGATGAACAAAGGATGGCACATCCTGCGCACGGTCAAAAGCCAACTTGGCTTGGGCATAGATTTTAGTGTCCACTAAGTCTCCTAAAGCCATCTTCTGGACTTGTTGGAGGCAACAACCCAAGGCAAAATCTGAAGCGTCCGTATACAATCGGTAGGGCATCCCACTAACTGGATGTCCCAGCACTGGAGCTGATCCTAATGCGGTTTTAACATCCTCATAAGCTCGGACATGTTCAGCAGTCCACGTCCAGGGTGTTCCCTTTTTTAGGAGTGAGAATAAAGGGGACACTGTGAGGTATCAGCTTTATCTCATAATTTTCTCTTAATTTTCTTTGAATTTATCAATATTTTCTCGAATTTATTGTATTTTTATTATATTTTTATTGTGAAATATAGGCTCTATTCCTTTTAACTTCGCATAATAATAGCATATATGAACTCATATTATGCTATTATATCTTAGTTAATTTATTATAATTTTTAACTAATTATTTATATTTTATTTACTTAGTTATTACCTTTCGGCACCTTGTGCAGCCTAGTTTGCGCATTTTTGGAGTCATGTGACTTATTACATAAGCCTCCAGTGTCGGGATGTCACACGAGTCACGAATGTGACTACCCGAGTCACACAAGTCACGATTGTGACTACCCGAGTCACACATGTCACGAACGTGACTACCTGAGTCATTATTAGGTTCCGCCGACTCATCGTTTGCTTCCGTCCCCGGGACCGCGGCCTTGAACCTTCATGTTCAAGCAAGAGGTTAGAACCCTTGTCTCAGAGAAGGGAATCACATGTTAAACAAAGGGTAAATAATGAGTAGAATATGAGGTCATTATGATCTCACTAATGACCTCATAAACTAAATAGTTAGCTAATCATTGAGTTATCAAAATGTATATAAGGAGGGCTAAGTTTCCAATAAAATCATCTTATCACACACATATTTGCAGCACAGCACCAGCTTATCTAATCATCCTAAGGACAATAATAGCCTTAGTCTGATACACTCACTGCAAGCACCTACACTTGCAGCATCTTGAATCTTTGTCAGCAACTCTTGGACTTAGCTAATCATCTAAGTTCCCCAGCCTCACAGCTACCCTTTAGGCTTATTAATTAGATAATAAACCTAATAAGTATCTAAGTATCCTTACTGAAATCCCTGCCAATACTAGATTACTCAAGGCCCAGCCCTAAGTTTATTGAATTAATCAAGTACAAGCACTCAGATAATCCAATACAATTTATTTTCTCTATTAATAAATTATTTAACACCTTGTTAAATAACTATTAATAGTTACAAATAAGCATACAAAAATCCGAAGCTCTTATATCAAGTCTCTGCCAAGTTACTGCGCATATATTCAGCTTCCAGCCCCTATTCTCAAGGAATAGTTCTTGTATTTGCTAAAAGAGTCATACACAGTTCTATTGAACCTTTCAATAATCAAAATAAGCATTGATTTGAGTTGTTTAAGCTTCATAGCGCAGCTCATTAATCTATCAGTATTTAAATTACTGGACCTTTGCTTGTTTTATTGTTGAAGCTCTGTGACACTATAGCATATATTGAGCTATCTAAGAGAATCCCCTGAATACATTACAAAAATTGGTGGACGCTCTGGGAAGATCTTGTTTCAATCTATTGTTGCAGCAATCTTTCAGTAACCCACATATATTCTGGACCAAGGCTTTCATCCAGAACATTTTGAAATCAAATCAAGACTAAATCAAGTTACATTCAAGCTACAAAAGCTTTCTTCGAATCAAATCAATACACCTATTCCTCCATCGAATACTCCTACTCTCTTACCACCTAACAGTATTCGATTTACCTTTAGTAGGACTAGAAATAATTCTACTATGTCCAAAACACCTAGCATACAACTACACCCAGAGAGATTAGTCTCTCCAGCACCCACCACAACTCCTGAACATTTCCGCCATCTTAATGTTACTATTCCCAATACTCCAGTCCACAGTTTCTCTGCTACTCCACAAAAGCATCTATTAAGGAATGATAGAGCCAGACCAGGAGATCTTACTTACCTCTATCCAAGTACAGTGAGATTGAGGAGACTGTATGAGACAACCTTTCCACACAAGTCTAGGAGAGAACTCATTTTGAAACTTGGGAAGAGATATATTCCAAACACAGAGAGTCTACCCTATATGCCTTTACCCAAGCAGGCTGAAAAGGTAGCGGCTCATGCTCTCTATTTGTTAGAAGACCTATTGGGAGGAATCCCTAGTGAGGAAAATAGAGAATTGCCATTAGAAGATGCTGGCTATCATTTAGATCCTGGATGTTATGAACTATTACAGGATATACTTCAAGAGCATATTGATAAGGCAACTCCTATACTCACTTCAAGGTGCATACAAGTACCTAAACTACCCAAATGGGGACCAAATGATAATCCTAGAGAAGCATGGAATCAAGAAGACTTCGAAGTTATCTCAGTCCTCTATCGTGAAGAGATTGAGAATACTCTGGCATATTTATATTTCCATAAGGCTCTAATTCCTATGGGTGAAACTGAAGTACCTGAGCAAGAGGCTTCCTCAGCCCAGGTCGAGTCTGAGGGGATCAGCCAGATTCAGCTTCCTCCAGAAATAGAATCACCTTCCAAACCACCTAGTCATGAACCTATAGGCATAATCCATTCAACTCCTAAAGAAATGACCAGTGAAGTAAAATTTGAATTGCCTTCTGAAGGAGAAGAAATAGATTATAGCATTTTGAAGCATGAAACTAAAAAGGGAGTGCCTCTACATGAGGAAAGAGGCTTCCAAGAGGCTAGGAAGCATATTTCTGAAGATACAAGCAGTCCTCATTCAAGTGATCACTCCCCTTATGATAATCTGCCTGCATATATGTCAGAATCTCGAAGATTGTCAGAGTTATTACAAGAGCCTCAAACTAGAAGACCTCCTGAAAGGCAGACTTCATTGCCTTATACTACTACAGGTTTAGGAACTACAATTCCTCGGAAAGAGCCTGTCAGAGAACCTCTTGGGTTGCATATACCTTATGATCCTGAGAGGGATAGGAGAACATCATATAGAAGACCTCATAGGTCAGGTTTATTTGGAGAATCAAACATCTCTCAAGGAGGAGGAGGTCCTCCTGGTGATGGAGATGATGGAGATAATGGTCCTAGTGGCCCTAGAAGATTTAATTCTATAAGGGGGCCACCCAAGCTACCTGATACTACAAGTGCTAAGAGCATACAAGAAGCTCATTTTGACCTGAAACTGAAGCCGGAAATTATTCCCAAGTGGGATGGTGATCCAGACACTTTGTCCAAATGGATATTCAAGATCAATAATCTATCTGAACGAAGCAACTATATATTCCAACAGTTGGGACAATTAATCCCTCTCAGGCTTGAGAAGGAAGCCGACTTATGGTTTTGGTCATTACCAACAGATTACCGCCGTGAGATTACAGTCTCTTGGAGTACCTTGAGAAGGGCTATTTGTGTTTATTACATGAATAGGTCTTGGCTTGACCGGCAGAAAAGTAGAGCTAATAAAGCAAACTACCGGGAAGCAGGTCACTCCACTGAATCTCCTACAAGCTATTTCATTCGGAAAACAGAGCTTCTCAGCATGGTATACAGGCTTTCAGACTCTGAAACAATCATGGAAGTGATGAATGGAGCTCCTGAGTTCTGGGCAGCCATTCTAGACACTCACCGGTATAGGAGTTTGAGAGAATTTGCAACTGCCATTAAGCATCATGAGGAAGCTCTTCAAACATCCTTCTTCACTTCTTCTACCTCTTCCATAGACAGAAGATTGAAGCAACTGGAGCAGTCACTTAGAGAGCCTAGAGGCTCTGCCTCAAGACCTAACCGTTTCAAGTTTGCAAGGTCCAATTTAATTGGTTGGAGTCCTAATATTGGGAAACCTCAGTTCCCAAGAGATGACTCAATTGTCTCTAAAGGGAATACTCCGGAATCCAAGAAGGCTAGGCCTTGTAGGCATTGTGGCAGCCCAAAGCATTGGGACTATGACTGCAAGCACTCCAAGAAAGGAATAAGAAATGCTCGGACAAATTTTATTAGTCAAACTGAAGAAGATATTCAAGCTCAAACAGAATATGATGACCTCTATTACAATTGTAGCTCAGAGGAAGAGAGCTCTCAAGAAACTATAGAGGAATCAACTGATTTGATTGAATTGAATTCAGAAGAGCATTCCAACACAGAATCATCTCAAGCACTGAATATATGCACATCAGTTAACATGGTTTCCACTTCCAATAACCAGTCTTCAGACCCTGAGTCGAGTCAGAGGGGATCAGAGATTGAATCTGAAAGGAAAACCAGCATATATTCAGATAACATGGGAACTACTGTGCAGAAAAGGGCCTCTGAGCAGAAATTACAGTGGAAAATGTTGAATGGAATCTTCAATGTCAAGAACTATATTATCAAACTAGCTAATTCCACCAAGAGGGAAATATTTTCTTTGCCAAGACTGATGGCCAGGCCTCCCGGTTGTGCTTTCCTTGGAGCACAAGCCACTTCCACTCAAGGATGGCTTGGAAGTTATGGCAAAAATCCTACAAATATTATAGTGGATTCTGGAGCAGACATTTCATTGATATCTCACTCTACTTTATCTCAACTCGAAAATCCTCCAAAGATTAAAAATGGACAGAGAATCAATTTAATTCAAGTAACTGGAGCCTCTACAATATCCGGATTTATTTCCTTGCCTATTTACTTTGATACTAGTGAAGGGCCAGTCGAATTAATCATTGAAGCTTATGTAGTCAAAGGAATGACTACTCCATTCATTATGGGCAATGATTTTGCAGACCAATATGCAATCTCAGTGATCCGAGGAGAAGAAGGTTCAATCTTGAGCTTTGGCTCTAGTGGAAGGTCTATCAAAGTTCAAAATTCTATTGGACCTTTATTAAAGGATGAAAGGGGTGAAGCTTTCCAAGTTAATGTCACTCCAAAGCTCTCGGATCTTGCTGGAAAAATTAAGGCTCATAGGAAGAACAAAAAAATAAAGAAATCAATTCAATCTAAGGAAACTGAGAATTCAGTTAGGTCTAGCATTGATATAACCATTTCTCCAGAGTCTATAAGTGCTATACCAGTGACCTTGTCCTTCCCAAAGGGATCTGATATAGCATATATAGAGAAGATATTCTTATCTAACCAAGGAGACCAAGATTTCTATGCTACTCCTGATTCTATCATTACTCGGAAAAATCCTCGGTTATATATCTCCAATTTCTCAAGTTTCCCAGTGCATATACATGAAGGTCAAATACTAGGCTACTCTCATAATCCGGAAACATGGTTAGATAGCCTGGAACATTTAGACAATGAGCAACTATCCCATCTAAGTGCTCATTCCTATTTGATCAAGAGCATTGCTAGCCAACTTCTCAATCCGAAATACAATTCTATTGATCAGCCTAATACTCAAGGAGAATCAGAAGGTGGCCCAAAGACAGCAGAAACTCCTCCTGATGATATTAGCTCTGATAAATTCTTTGAAGAGATTGATATCAATAAGGATTTATCATTGGAGCAGAAGAATCAACTAAAGGCTATCTTATGGAAGAATCGATTAGCCTTTGGATTAGATGGAAGATTAGGCCACTATCCTGCCAAGGTGGAGATAAATCTTAGAGAAGGAACAAGAGAAATTTCCCGACCTCCATTCTTTGCCTCACCTAAGAAGAGAGAGATTATTGATGAGCAGATGGATAAATGGATCAAATTACAAGTCATTGAGCCTTCCAAAAGCCCTTGGGGTGCTCCTGCATTTATCATTTATCGGCAAGGAAAGCCCAGGATGGTAATTGACTTTAGGCAACTTAATGCTCAAGTCATTCCAGATGAATTTCCACTGCCTCGGCAAGATGATATATTACAAGCATTAACTGGATCTCAGTGGTTATCTACACTAGATGCATTAGCCCGTTTTACTCAATTGGAAATGGCATCAAAAGATAAAGAGAAGACAGCTTTCAGAACACACAGAGGGCTTTATCAATTCCTGAGAATGCCCTTTGGATTCAGAAATGGCCCAGCAGTCTTCCAGAGAATTATGCAGAATATTCTATCCCCATTCCTCTGGATATTTGCTTTGGTCTACATTGATGATATTGTCATCTTCTCTAAAACCTTTGAAGATCATTTAATGCATACAGAATCAGCCCTCAAAGCAATCATTGCTTCTAAAATGACCTTATCTCCCTCAAAATGCCATTTTGCCTACCAATCACTTCAGTTATTAAGGCAGAAAGTCTCCCGACTTGGATTATCTACTAATAAGGAGAAGATCGATACTATTTTGCAATTAGAAGAACCCCGAAATGTTCATGAGCTTCAAACATTCTTGGGAATGATGGTCTATTTCTCAGCATATATTCCATTTTATGCTTGGGTTGTCAACCTGTTATTCTCATTACTCCAAAAGTACCTGAAGAATGCTCCTGCAATTCTTTGTGACTGGAGAAACAAAAGAAAGAGTGCACAGCAACCATCCAAGACTCACAGTAGTCTCACTGGCCGACTCAGCCTCTAAATAACCAAAACATCAATATATGCACCCTATATGCACCATTATTTCTTTCATTCTTATGTATTCAAGTAAAAGAAAATGTTTCCACATCAAAAAAGTTTAAAATTTCATATGGAACTCTCCCCAGTCACCGAATTGGACTACTCTATTAAAATCATGGAAGGGAAACCTTCTCAAAATGAAGTTCCAGCTTCTCATATGCTTTATCCAACTCTAAAACCGATAATATTTTCAATTTTTCCCCACCAAGCGATCAAGCAACGACTTCATCGTCAATAATTAATCAACAGGAAGAAATAGTCGACGTTATTCCTATTTCTCCCGACTATGATAATTGATTAGATTAACATCTTATTTCTTTTATCATTTAAAACAAAAGTATTATTTATTTTTCGTCTAAAAACAAAGTATTATTTAATTCTCAGAAAGCGATTGAGTATTATGACTCAGTCAAAAGGAAGAGGGGATTTTGTGAGGTATCAGCTTTATCTCATAATTTTCTCTTAATTTTCTTTGAATTTATCAATATTTTCTCGAATTTATTGTATTTTTATTATATTTTTATTGTGAAATATAGGCTCTATTCCTTTTAACTTCGCATAATAATAGCATATATGAACTCATATTATGCTATTATATCTTAGTTAATTTATTATAATTTTTAACTAATTATTTATATTTTATTTACTTAGTTATTACCTTTCGGCACCTTGTGCAGCCTAGTTTGCGCATTTTTGGAGTCATGTGACTTATTACATAAGCCTCCAGTGTCGGGATGTCACACGAGTCACGAATGTGACTACCCGAGTCACACAAGTCACGATTGTGACTACCCGAGTCACACATGTCACGAACGTGACTACCTGAGTCATTATTAGGTTCCGCCGACTCATCGTTTGCTTCCGTCCCCGGGACCGCGGCCTTGAACCTTCATGTTCAAGCAAGAGGTTAGAACCCTTGTCTCAGAGAAGGGAATCACATGTTAAACAAAGGGTAAATAATGAGTAGAATATGAGGTCATTATGATCTCACTAATGACCTCATAAACTAAATAGTTAGCTAATCATTGAGTTATCAAAATGTATATAAGGAGGGCTAAGTTTCCAATAAAATCATCTTATCACACACATATTTGCAGCACAGCACCAGCTTATCTAATCATCCTAAGGACAATAATAGCCTTAGTCTGATACACTCACTGCAAGCACCTACACTTGCAGCATCTTGAATCTTTGTCAGCAACTCTTGGACTTAGCTAATCATCTAAGTTCCCCAGCCTCACAGCTACCCTTTAGGCTTATTAATTAGATAATAAACCTAATAAGTATCTAAGTATCCTTACTGAAATCCCTGCCAATACTAGATTACTCAAGGCCCAGCCCTAAGTTTATTGAATTAATCAAGTACAAGCACTCAGATAATCCAATACAATTTATTTTCTCTATTAATAAATTATTTAACACCTTGTTAAATAACTATTAATAGTTACAAATAAGCATACAAAAATCCGAAGCTCTTATATCAAGTCTCTGCCAAGTTACTGCGCATATATTCAGCTTCCAGCCCCTATTCTCAAGGAATAGTTCTTGTATTTGCTAAAAGAGTCATACACAGTTCTATTGAACCTTTCAATAATCAAAATAAGCATTGATTTGAGTTGTTTAAGCTTCATAGCGCAGCTCATTAATCTATCAGTATTTAAATTACTGGACCTTTGCTTGTTTTATTGTTGAAGCTCTGTGACACTATAGCATATATTGAGCTATCTAAGAGAATCCCCTGAATACATTACAGACACCATCCATGAATAGAATGGTATATATGCTGAAAAGTAAAGGACCATTCCAAGGAACCGTTGTAGGTCAGAAACCTTAGTGGGTGGGGCCAATTCCAATATAGCGCGAGCTTTTTCTTGGTGGGTTGAAAAACCTAACCTGGATACTTTATGACCCAATAACAATATCGAATTATATCCGATAAAACATTTCTTGGGAGAGAGAGTGATACCGGCCGAAGCGATAGCGCCAAGCACCTGATTCAGGTGAAGCAAATGATCATCCCAGTTCTTAGAGAATATGACTATGTCATCGATGTAGACTAAACAAAAAATCCACAAGTAGGGTGCTAAAACTGTTTGCATGACGTGCTGAAATGTGGAGGAGCCGTTTCTGAGCCCGAATGGCATCCTTTTAAATTGCCACAGCCCTCTATGGGATCTAAAGGCTGTTTTGGGCTTATCGTCCTCCAACATTTCTAATTGAGTAAACCTGGCTAGCGCATCGAAAGAAGAAAGAACATTTGACCCCGACAGCGCCTGCATGATCTCCGATTGGCGTGGTAAAGAAAATTCGTCTGGAACAGTGAGATGATTAAGTTTCCGATAGTCGATGACCACCCACAGTTTACCATTGCGATATACTACAAAGGCTGGCGCTCCCCAGGGGCTTTTAGATGGCTCAATGACACCTTGTTCGAACCAGGTATCCATTTGCTCGTCTATAACTCTCCTATTGGCAGGGGATGAAGGGAACATAGGCATGGATATGGGCTAGGCTCCCTCTTTCAAGGGGACAGGGACTCTACAGTCCACTTGCCCTAACCGTCCGTCGACTCCGAAAGCCTTAATGTTCTCAGTCAAAACTGATCTGAGACGTGGCAGGACCTCCGTTGGTATATCCGGTCCCAAATTGACTAACTTGTGAAGATCCTCTGAGGCAAATTTCTCATTATCAGCCACTGCAGCCGTCTTAGGACCAGGCAGTTCGAAATCGTCCGCAATTTCTGGTTCAACAGGTGGCTTAGGCCTTTCTGAGGCAACTTGATGGTCCTCCTCAAGTTGAGAGAGACTTTCGATAAGGTGTGCGATCTTGGTCGCGCCTGCTACCATTAAACCTTTCTCCTTGAGTGACCTGGGCTTGTGAGCCCAACGAGCGGGGTCATGAATTATCCCTATTGTCTCCCCTCGTCGGATAGTCTTAGGGGTTAGCGATGGATTGGCTAAAGGTACTGCTGCACTATTCCTTGAAATTGCCGTGATTGGTGTGGCTAATATCGAACCGTCCTCGTTTTGCAATACAATTCCTTCAACAATCCATTCATCGCCCTCTAGATCTTCAACAAAAATAGGCACTAGTCTGGCTGACTCTGGATCGATAGTGCAATCCTCCAAGGCTCGCACGACTCTTTCAGTACACACACCTTTATCGGGGGAGAGAGGTGAGTTTTGGATGACTCCTTCTCATGCTTCCCAAAAAGGGCATTATTGACGGTGAAGGTCAAAGGTTGAGGTTCCTTAGAAGAACTGGCTGGAATAAAACCCTGTCATCCTGGGAGAATAAGTCTAGATCCCAACGGCTGATCTCTTAGAGTACCAATTTCATAATTAATATGGAAGTCTTCTCCTAAAAGAATTGGCACCATCATTCCTCTCACGACATAAGTTTCTGCCGCGAACTTCAGTAACGTTCCACTGTCGTCCTCCAGGTAAATGGGAATATTAACATATCTGATAACCTTAGCGTTACCCGTGAGCTGGATTAGACGTAACTTGAGTCCTTGTTTCAACTTATATATGCCCTGCAGCTCCTTGTAGAATTCCTCCGATATAAGGGAAAGATCCACTCCCGTGTCCATTCGAATTTTAACGCGTTCGGGTGAATCGGGAGTTCCTACATGACCGAAAACATGGAGCGCTGCAACTCCTATGCTAGAGTAACCACTGGGAGGATCCCGTTTTCGATAAAGGATTGTAGTATCCTCCTTCATCAGACGACTGGGACGAGGGTATTGGATTCGAGGCCTCTTACTTTCCTTGCGCCAGGACAAGCTTACGGTCCTGCGCTCACTCCGGCAAGGAACATGCTTCGAAGGGGAATCCAATACTGGATCATCATCGCTGTCCTCCGAATCCGAGTTCTCGTACGGTAGTAAATCAGGGGGGTTCCCGGGATCAAATGGGAAAGTGTCAACATCAGCTCCAGGCGAACAGAGCGAATTCGAACTGATTTGTTCGTGAGAATCTCCAGTCTGACAGTAGTTCTCGGTCAGGCCTTCAAGGTCCTGCCGATGAGCACTCAGCCGGTCTCCTTTTTCAAAGAAATCTGTGGCGAGTATGGATACATAAGCTTCAGATGGAAGAGCTTCACCAGTCGTTCGATTTTCCTCCCTCACTAATTTGTCTCTGACATGGGGCGCATAAATGGAAACAAAAGTCAATTCGTCATCAGAGCTATTTACTTGTCTTGTATAGATAGTCCATGAACCGCTTCATATAACCTTTGCTCCTCAGCTTCCTCCGACATATCCTGTGCGGAGCATTTGTTGATAGAGACATAATGAGACATTTTGCCAGCTTGAGGGCAGTCTATCTTAAAATGCTCCGGACTTCCGCATATCCAACATTCCTTGGTGGGTTTGACCGAACTCCTCTTGTTACTCCTCTCGAAGAACATTTTTCCATGACACTTTCCCTGTTTTGGATCAGCGACGTCCGGAACAGTCCTTCTCGTCGAGCCTCTCTCGTTAGTCTCGCTAACGAGAATATGGTTAGGTGAAGAGGAGTCGCCGGTGACTCTAAAATCCAATTCTTGACCCTCCGATAACATTATGCGCGGTTTCTGGAACCTGTAACGTTCCCGGTGTGTTTGGACCCAAGCGTTAATCAGAGCTTCTTGCAGGTTATTAGCATAAGTCTGTAAACTCATGATATCATCGATGGGTTGTCCTTGAAGAAGGTAGAGCCATTCCGTAGGCAGCATGAGAATGAGTCTGCGTGTCTCATCCCCTCTGTCCTGGTGGAACCCGTACAGGAAACGATAAAGTTTAACTCTCCATTGGATATAGTGGACGGGTGTCTCACGATCGTGACCAGCCTGTCGAAATTTCATAGCTTCCCATTCTAAGGCTAAGGATTCACGCCAACGAGTTCCAAGCAATCCTTCGACGATACCCCAAACAAACGACCCATGAGATTGACTGAATTCAGTACAATGCTCACGGTCTAAGGTGCTCCACCAGACCTTAGCATGCCCCTTGAGTCGTCTTGGCAGAGCAACTCCTAAGATCACACTC